>JABXJD010000052.1:3012500-3328103 GCA_013375575.1 Percina caprodes
TTTTTTCTGGGTATACTGCTGGTTGTGTAAGACCAGTCATTAAGATTCTCATGATTCATGGACCTCAGTGGGTACATTGTCTAAACAATTGCAGAAGCTGTAGTTTGTCTGTGAAATCTTCCAATTAACACTTCCCCTTTCCTTGCTTCCCCCTCAGGTAAGGTTCACGGCTCTCTGGCCCGTGCCGGAAAAGTGAGGGGACAGACACCCAAGGTACGGAGGTTTTAAGCTTATCCCAACACCTCGTTCCAGTAAAATTGAAATGCCTTTACTTACCTTAACATGTATAGCATTCAGAATACAATTGGCTTGTGTATTTTCTGTTTTGGATAAGCTAGTTATATATTAGGATCATTGGAGAAATAACAAATGTCTCTTATCATGTTGTCTAGGTTGACAAGCAGGAGAAGAAGAAAAAGAGGACTGGCCGTGCTAAGCGTCGCATCCAGTACAACAGGCGCTTTGTGAACGTGGTGCCCACCTTCGGAAAGAAGAAGGGACCCAACGCCAACTCCTAAGTGCTCCAATTCCCAAAAGGAGAAACCTGATCACATCCCATCGGTTTTTACAAGTATAAATGTTATCCTGCTGTACAGAATAATAAATTTGGCTTGGACAAAAAAAGACCTCCTGTGTGGTGTATCCTGCAATTACAGTGGTGTCCTTGCTATTTGCAGAGTTTTGACAGCAGGCTTTCCGCAGGGTCTTAAATTCTGGAATTTTCAACCTTTTTAAAAGCCTAATTCGCTCATCACGTTTTGGGTCTTAAATAACGGGTCTTAATTTTGCTTAATTGTGCTTTTTTTCCCCCCCTCCCAGTCACTGTTGTAGTTCTTTTGCTAGTCCAAATAACATTTTGCTGTATTACGACTACAAATGAGTCCAACATGCAACTTATATTGCAACCAATCAACTTGTCTTTCAGCTTCGGCTATTTGGAAGTGCAAGTTAAGCGATACTTGGCTTGAGAAAAATAAAAGACTGTAGGTTTTAAATGTCATTCAAAATGGTCTTAAGTCTTCAATTTGACTTGGTGAAACCTGCAGACGCTCTGGACAAAACTAGTAACCTTAATCGTATTGGCAGCGCGGTAGTTCAGTGGTTAGCACTTCTGCCTCAGTAAGTTGGCACTGCAGAGTTCGATTCCCTGTCCGGTCGGACAGGGAATTGTGGGATTTGCATGTTTTCCCTGGGTTTCCTCCACTATAGTCACGCATGCTGGGTAACTAGGACTACAGTTGATAATTAGCCAACTGGCTAACACTGGCACATTTACAGAAATGTTGATTAATGTGCATTGTCCTAATCAAATCTTAAATCTGACATGGTAGGTTCCTTTAAGCTAATATAATGAAATTGAGCTGATTTTTAAGAGTTGAACAATGCATCACTAAAAGGATAAGTCTAAACTCTGTAGTTCTGTGCCTGCATATCTTAATTGATGTCATCTGCTGTAAATGTTTGCAGTGTAGGAAAACGACATGAATGGGAAGACATATGCAGCACAGGGCGGATTCAAACCCACACATTATCACCAGCTGTGCTGAGGAGTAATCCTTTGTGTGCACCTGCTCTACCACCTGAGCTAACCCGACCATGGCATTCTGAGACTTCTTGCGGCATTTTTGCCCTTCTTAATTTCTGACACTGATTTGATGGCTGCACAAGCATAAAGCTGATCACAATACATATTAAATCTGAAAGATCAGTGCACATAACTGGTTGTAGCTTTATACCATAATCTACTTGATGTTGCTCCTAATAGAGCATTACAAAATAGTTGTCTTTAACCAACAACATGCACGTGAATAATTAATCTTCACAATTTTGACATCAAACCTATATGTTCCATAGAATAAATAAGTCTGTACTACATAATCTCTGAAACAGGTTTATTTATCATATACATTGTACATGCAAAAGAACAAAAGAAAATGCAGAGAATAAGGTTTCAGGGTGTCTCATATGTACATTATTGACAAGCCATCACATTTTGGCCAAAATGCTGTAATAATTGGTCATCACTTATAACATGGTGACGAATGAGACAGAGAGAACACAATCCAAATGCCATTTTAACTTGAATCCTAACAGCAAGGCCATAGAGTATTTTTTTTCCCTCTGCCCTTAAAATGCAATGCATGCTGGTCAGCAGTAGCCAGTTAATCCACAGCCACCACTTCAACCTCAAAGATCAGCTTTGCATTGGGAGGAATTCTGGTAGAGCTGGAGTTAAGGAACAGACAACTTACAGTACAAAATGAAAATGTTTTCATCACATCAAATTACAGCTGCAGTACAGGAGAACCATAAAGTGTATCAACACTCCCAAAGGAGACTTGCTCCAAAAACAGTTCCAGCTGCAAAATACATGACCTGATCACCTGTGTAGGCAGTAGGGCTGGAAGCAAATATTCAACTATTAATTTGTTTGGGAGTTACTAGATTTTCAGATATTCCATTTTCAATACTATAGAATATAACAGATTCTTTAAAAAAAAAACAATTAAATAAAGCGAAAGACACGTATTGCAACAGTGTTTCATTTCTGTGCGAGTCACCTCACTGACACACACCCGGTGCGCCGCAGAGCGGTGCAGTGACAAGGCAGTCCTCCAAATGTTGCTCTGCTCCGATTCAACAATGTCAGCTGATTGTGATGTGCACAAAGGCTAAAATTCCCCCTGCTGATCTTTTGGAACCAAGCTATAACGTTGTGCTAGGCTAATTTACACCGTGTGAACACTGTAGCGCTATGCCGCCCATCTCCACTGAGAGCAGAGAAATGTCAGGCGGAGTTATAACCGAGCAGACTGATGTGTGCAGGCTCATCCTGTAGCAGCCTGGTGTCGTTTTCATGTGATTTATTGAAGGTAAAGAGAATATCAGTTGTACGCTATGTCACTGTGCTCGGCCAAAGCACTGGCAGCTTGAGTACCGCCCGAGTCATGCCACCCACAGCGCCACTGAATAGTCAAATATTTAATGTTGATTAGTACCAAAGCTCAAAAAAAAAATAAGGTATTGGGTAGGAAAATTGGAAACCTTGCAACAAAAGTGAACCGAGACATGCCATGTAGAGTGAAGCACAAAACCAGCCAAAGAAAAGGATACTTGGAGTCGGGGAGCCCCTTCCTTCCGTAGGCCCACTCTGGTTCAATCTCCAATCGAGCGATTTCACCCTTGCTCATCGTCAGTAAGGCCTCATCCCACTGTGAAAGCAAAGGATTACTGATGATGGCATGCGGCTGAGAAGTGTCACATTCAGGAACTGACTGGAGTTTGGATGCAGAGCAAAAAAAAACAACAACATAGGAATCACTTACTCCTCTGATGACTCTGCCCAGGCCAACTTTGAAGGTCAGCGGTTTAGTTTGCTTCTTCTTTCTCTCCGCTGCAGAGAGAGAGAACAATGAAGGTTTAAACCTGAAGATGGAATCTTCATCACAGGATACTGGCTTCATTTGTACCTGCAAGTGTTATTATAGTTTAGAATGACAAAATTAGGAGATGGAAATAAATAAATACTGAAAATGCCGGTTTAAGGTGGTTGCGCACGGGTCCAGGAATCTCAAGCTTTTTGTTGCATCCATATAGAAAAAAAAAGACCAATAGTGGGTGGAGGGGCACTGTAAGGTGCAGATCTGTCATACTTTTGGGGACATTGGTGTCGAAGACAGTTCCATCCTCCAAGGTACCGGTGTACCAGCAGCTCACATTTTCGCCTTTCTTTGGAAAGTTGGTCTTGTCACCTTTCTTCAGCACGGACTTGGTGTACTTTGGCGGACCCTAAGAAAAGCAGTGAAGACAATTAAGTTGAGTTAATAGTAGAAAGTGCAAAGAAAAAAAAATTACAAAAATCCACATCCCGTCAACATCACCCCGTACCTCATCCACAACCTCTGTCGGGATGTCTTTGGGCTTTACTTCAATCTTCACTGCTTTAACCTGCTCGGTCACATCTTCAATCGGTTCTGTGCCTTTAAATTTCTGCAAATGACAAAGAAAGCATGAAACACACACACACACACACACACAAAATGCCAACCCGGCCAGACATCAAGCCCACAGATGCAGAGCCACTATGTGCAACATCAAGTCGTATTATCATCACTTACCTTGCACTCAAATAGCTGATTGTAGGCAATAATCAGTTGTTCTTTCTTTGCTGTTTTAGCGACATTTTTTATGTTTCCCAGCAGCTTGTGCTCATTGAGGAACTGAAAGGGAGAATACAGTTACATGGAGAAAGTAAGCAGACGGTACAACTTTGTTTTACCAGCATGTGTGCTCCTAATTCAAATCAATTACATTTCAGTCACGGCTAACTTAAAAAATCACGGTAAATAAAAAAAAAATAAAAAAGCATACGTTTCTGCTGCTGGTCAGATGCAATTACGAGCCATGATATTTATCGTAACAGTGCAGAATTCTTTGGTTTGAATATGACTGTATTGTTGTACATTCTGCCTTGCTAGCTAGATGCTAAAACACAAACACGGCCTTCCTGATGTGGCTACGCTAGCCACAGCTAGCTAGCTAGCTAGCTAGCTAACGTTAGCCACACAGCATGCTGCAGCTCAAACTAAGCGTTAACATTTTAACCTAAAATATATTCAACTGGAATCACAAAGAGACGAAAGCGATACACATACCGAGTGTGCTGCATTGTCCTGAATGAACGTAATAATGTCTTTTTTGGGGAAATCATCACTTTTGAGCTGCTCATCGCTCCACTCTCGTGTTACTTCATTTGCCATTTTAGGATGCGAACTGGTTTGAATTTGACCCTCCTGCGCATCCATCCAGCCATGCTCCTGCGTAGTTGCTCTTTCTTCTTCGTTGGTGTTTATTGGCGGTTGGCAAACCAGCCTATTAGCGCCACCGACTGGACAAGTGTGGAACAAGACATGCAGAATTCAAATAACCTAATCCTGTCTAAAGTATATACTTTAATATCACTTTTTTTTCGACATGCTATACAATGACTTTTTTTTAACACTATTTCTTTTAAATACTACACTGAATTTCTTCAACATACTATAATTTGACTTTTTTCGTCATACTATAATATGACTTTTTGATCATTTTTTCATGAATATTCTTGACATGCTATAATATGACTTTTGTTATCACTTTTATTGTCATTCTGTACTATAACTTTTTGCAACATTCTCTACTATGAATTCTTTCGATATACTATTCTATGACTTTTATGACTTTTTTTAGACACACATTCAGACAGACTGGAGTGTGGAACGAGATATGCAGAATTCTTTCAGCTAAAAAACTAATCATGTAAAGTATATAAGGTATAAAGTATATACTTTAATATCACTTTTTTGTCACTTTTTCCGACATGCTATACTATGAAATGTTTTGATATACACTAGGACTTTTTTGACACTATTTCCTTACATACTACACTGACTTTTTTCAAAATACTATAACATGACTTTTTTTGACATACTATTATATGACTTTTTTATCACTTTTTATGAATATTCTTAGCATACTATAATATGACTTTTGTTATCACTTTTATTGTCATTCTGTACTATACATTTCTCCAATATACTATACTATGAATTCTTTCAATATACTATATTCTATGACTGTTTTGACTTTTTTTTTAGACATATGACAATAAGACGTTTTTCAAAATAGCATACCATGACATTTGAATCCCTTTTTTCAACATACTATACTTGACATTTTAAGACATGCTATACTAGGACTTTTATTAAACTTTTTTTTGACATTCTATACTATGAATTCTGTCAATGTACTATTCTATGACTTTTATGACTTTTTTTAGACACACATACAGACAGACTGGAGTGTGGAACGAGATATGCAGAATTCTTTCAGCTAAAAAACCTAATCATGTACAAAGTATATACTTTAATATCACTTTTTTTATCACTTTTTTCGACATGCTATACTATGAAATTTTTCGACATAGACTAGGACTTTTATAACACTATTCTCTTACATACTACACCATGACTTTTTTTGTCATACTATAATATGACTTTTTATGAATATTCTTGAAATACTATAATATGACTTTTGTTATCACTTTTATTGTCATTCTGTACTATAACTTTTTCAATATACTATACTGTGAATTCTTTCAATATACTATATTCTACAACTGTTATGACTTTTTTTAGACATACTACAATAAGACTTATACATACTATACTTGACATTTTAAGACATGCTATACTAGGACTTTTTGACATACTATAGTAAGACCTTTTTATACTATGACTATCTTTCACTGATTTGCTGTGACCAATTCTTAATTTACAGTTCAAAAAAACCAAGGCAAAATAACAAAGCTCTGTTTTTTTTTTTCTGAATGACTTTTGAGCTGCTCCTCGCTCCACTCTCACGTTACTTCATCTGTCATTTTAGTATGCGAACGAGCCAAACGGTGTGTTACCACTGCTAACTGCACTGGAGTGTGGAACAAGAGATGC
Source organism: Percina caprodes (assembly GCA_013375575.1). Lineage (NCBI taxonomy): Eukaryota > Metazoa > Chordata > Actinopteri > Perciformes > Percidae > Percina > Percina caprodes. The sequence goes on from JABXJD010000052.1 coordinate 3,018,989, forward strand.
AGAATTCTTTGACATAAAAAAACCCAACCATGCCTGCTGTGTTCCCTAAGAGACCTTACATTAAAAAGTCATGGCGTGTTGTCTTTATTATTGATTGAAAAAGTGAATTTCTATTGATATTGCATTTTTTACAATGAAGTAGCATTATGTTTGACTTTTTCTGGTGGGCTACAATGTGTGCATGTTCCAGGTATATATCAAATATGGTTGAGACCTGTATGGCCTATTCTCAGATGAGTTATGATATTTTATTTGTTTTCTCCCAGCACCAAAATGTCTTTTTTTTATTTTTTTGTGTGTGTATTTTAGGCCTTTAATTCCACAGGACAGATGGAAGTGGGAGAGAGAAGGGGTCAGCAAAGGGCTGCAGGTCGGAGTCAAACCCACGATCGCTGCATTGAGGCGTAAACCCTCAATTTTTGTCTTTTTATGGTATAGACAGATGTCTTCCAGTTCCATTAAATTCATCAGATACACGATTGTTATAAAAAGAAAGTCTAGATTATACTTTATTTATCCCACAACGGGGAAATTTCCTTATTACAGCAGCAGCATTTTCTTCTATACAGCAAAAAAAACACACACAAACAAGTAAACACACAAGAAATACAGGCAAAACAATAAACAATAATTATAAGGTAGACAGAAAGTAAGCAGAATGGCGTCAAATAAAGGTATTTTAAAGTATATTTTAAAGTGCGGCCATGATACAAGAAAACAATATTGCAGTGTAAGTGACGTTAAAATTAAATTGAATGTGTAATTGGAGTAGTAAAGCAAGAGTCGGTAGCACAATATAAATTATATTAACCTGTGACTATAAATATTGAAAAGTAAGTACTTGTAATAAAATAATATAAATACCGATAATAAATATAAACAGAAAATGTGTGGTGTAGATGGGACATATAAACAGTGAGCCTATTGTTACGATTAAGGAGATTTTAATCAGTATTTGGTCCCATTACATCTGTCAACATGTGGGTCATGCCACCTAGTGAACAAATAAATAAATCAATACATATGCATCAAAGAGTAAACTGAAAAACTTTGTTATCATTTTTTTCCAACACACAATATGATGACTTTTTTTGACATGCTACCATACTATGAATATTTAATGACTTTTCGACATGCTATGCCATGACTATTTTTACACTGACGACACTCCTGTCTGTACTGAAACACGCTCATGAACTCAACTGACAACTTGACATACTATAGTATGACTTTTTATTCCATGACTTTGTTTTGTCCCTTTACTGTATATACTTCCTGCATGTAAGCAGGGCAAGCTCCACTGTCTGGAGCGAACACCTATCCACTGTGTCACTCAGTTATTATCGGACCATTCTGATGTAGGATTTTAAAATGAAAGGCTTAAATGTCCAATTGAAGCTATATTTGAAGTTGTTTACAAGCGTGTAATTAAAGCCTCTTCTTGGGCTTCTCGTCCTTGTCCTTGGTCTTGGTGTTCTCGGTCTTGTCCAATTGAAGCTATATTTGAAATCTTTTTTCAGGCTGGTATAGCCATATATTAACTCTTTTTCAGGCTACTCTAAATAGGAATCCTCCTGTTAAGCCAGAGTCATTCCACCTCAGAGTGAGACAACACCTATCCACTGTGTCACTCGGGTAATATCGGACCATTCTGATGTAGGATTTTAAAATGAAAGGCTTAAATGTCCAATTAAAGCAATATTTGAAATCTTTTTCAGGCTGTTAAAACCATATTTTAACTCTTTTTCAGACTACTCTAAATAGGAATCCTCCTGTTAAGCCAGAGTCATTCCACCTCAGAGTGAGACAACACATATCCAGTGTGTCACGCGGGTAATATCGGACTATTCTGATGTAGGATTTTAAAATTAAAGCTCTAAATCTCCAATTAAAGCAATATTTGAAATTCTTTTCATGCTGTTAAAGCCATATATTAACTCTTTTTCAGGCTACTCTAAACAGGAATCCTCCTGTTAAGCCAGAGTCATTCCACCTCAGAGTGAGACAACACATATCCAGTGTGTCACGTGGGTAATATCAGACCATTGTGATATAGGATTTTAAAATGAAAGGCTTAAATGTCCAATTGAAGCTATATTTGAAGTTGTTTACAAGCGTGTAATTAAAGCCTCTTCTTGGGCTTCTCGTCCTTGTCCTTGGTCTTGTTCATCTATGTCTGTTTTCGGTGGCAAGCCAATGAGGTCGAGGGCGACTGGGATTATACATTTTCGAGAGAAATACTATGGAGTAATGGCCAGTGTCCCACAGACCCAAAGGCCGAGGCCACGGTGGTAGAAAAATGGTGGTGGGGGTCCCAGACATCTTATTTTTTACACACAATAAGATGTCTTGGTGTCCCAGAGGTCTTCCAGGTTGAGCTGCAGCGTGAGAAACCCTCCGATCGGAGCAGTCAAGTACATAAGTCTTTCACTTTTCCATTTTCATTTTGAAGAAACTGTAAGTTGCTGTTTGAGACTTTAACAATACGTTGGTCTCTTCAGGGTTTGTTTCTGGCTCTGGAATGTTAAATGTGTGTGACTTCACTTCTTCACTTCTTATTTACAACTATATGTTGGTGATTTGCTGGAATCAAACAGCTGATCTTTATTTCTTTTCTCCAGCTGTCAGAAAACAAACCGTTGTCTCCATCAGAGTAACGTGAGACACAACACAACTCTAACGTTTCAGGTTCAATGTTCGGCTTTACTGGCATTATACAACAGAATTGTCCAATGAAATGCAATCGTCATTTACAGCTGGCTGTTAAGTTGCTGTTTGATACTTTAACAAGGTTTTACACATGGTGATTTAGATTCACAGCTTTTTTAGTAGGATGTACCTCAGGAGAAATCCAGCAGATGTCAGCATAATGCCACACTGCCTACAACACTCTTCCACGCATCAGAGGCAGTATGTTTGTCTTTTGCAGCCCTTTTAATGAAATTCCTGTTCACACATTTCATGCCATGTGTTTAGCTTTAGCTAATGGTTGTATGCTTAGACACATACATTGGCTATACATGAAACAATCAAGTGTTTGCAAATCATCTTCTTTCACGTAGCTGTCACAGTCTCCATCAGTGGAGACTCAATGGTCATCACTTGACACAACTTTGGTCACATGAGGTGGTTATATATGGGTGGGAAGATGGTAAACCCTGCCTTTTCTTTTAAAGGTGGTCTTTGGTGTCAGATGTGAATGTTAAACTCTCTCTGGTTGTCCACTGAATTCTGGTCGATGACCTTTAACCCCTTCATTGTAGAAACCATTCAACACCTAATTCAGATGTATAAACAGGTGGCCTTAAACAACACACGTTAATGACAAAGCCCTTTAGTGGCCACAGAAATTATGTATCTTGTCCGTCAGGAGCAAAGGAGGAACTAGGACTTAATGAAAGAGTAATAAAGTCTACAGACGGAGGAGGAAAGAGTGGATGCATAGTTAAATAAAACGTTGGAGAACAGGTGCGCACACCGGATTGGTCCAGCAGAGCTGATTGCTGCTTCCTGATTGGTCACCTGGAGGACAGCAGCCATTTTAAAGCCCCATCGGACAAGAACTCAGCCCCTCTCTCTTCACTCTGCCATTCCCAACATGAGCATCTGTGAAGCTGTGTGACGTGATGTAACACAGTGTGAGTAGTGTAACAGCCTTGCTTTGTGCTGAGAAGACCTTTGTGCTTATTACCTTTTTCTCCTGTTTTTGTAGTAGAAGCTTAGGTTGGAGCTTTGTCTTTTCTTTGCATTTTGTACTGGTTTAGGTAAGTTTTAGGTTATACCTAGAGTTATTTTTTTTGTGGTGTTGGGGCCTCATCGTTGAATAAAATAGAAACTGCTACTTTGTAATTCTTTGTTCTGGCCTTGCTTGGGAGTGGGAAGAGTGTGGGACCCACACACACACACATGTTACACCTAGACATTGGGACATAACAAAATCCAATAGATAATCATGTTTTGTATGCTTTAACTGTCCTTTTTATTTTAAAGTGGTGAAGTGAATTTGTGAGTTTTAATAAGAACTGACCTCATTAAATTTAACAATAAAAAGTGTTCTGGTTTATTGACATTTCTTTAAACCAATCACAATTTTCATGGGTGGTGCTAAGCTCCACACGGAGCCGCTGTAAAGTAGTTGTGCAAGAGAAAACTCCGATTTGGACAGATAGTCTAGCTAGCTGTCTGGATTTACCCTGCAGAGATCTGAGAACCAGGTAACCATAGTCCTCAGATTGGACAGATAGTCCAGCTAGCTGTCTGGATTTAGCCTGCAGAGATCTGAGAACCAGGTAACCATAGTCCTCAGATTGGACAGATAGTCTAGCTAGCTGTCTGGATTTACCCTGCAGAGATCTGAGGACCAGGTAACCATAGTCCTCAGATTGGACAGATAGTCTAGCTAGCTGTCTGGATTTACCCTGCAGAGATCTGAGGACCAGGTAACCATAGTCAGAAATCCACCAGAGATTAAAATGTCAACACAATGAAAGCGAAAGGTACCAGACATACATGCATCTGGCGGTATTTCCTGCAATCCTGAAAGTGGAACGTCAAGGATGTAGACTAGGGATAATATACAGCCCCCGGCCTGCGGAGGTGCTCGTCACCGTAGCAGGCGAAGCTCGCGTGGTGTGTCAAGTATTCCGTCTGTAATAAAATTTCCTGCATATTGTATCCCGGTGTGCACTAGTTTAAATGCACATAATTGTTGTAAAGGTTTTTTGCTGAAAATGGATAGTTGTAGCTTAGCTCCAAGATGGCTGACACTCGCTTCGGCTTGCTTCAGGTAAAAAAAAAAAAATCTATATCTATAAATAGAGACTTGGGGGTCATCCAATTCAATTTTATTTATATAGCGCCAAATCACAACAGTTACCTCACAGCCTTTTTCATAAAAAGCAGGACCCAACAGTTCCCACCACAGAGGCCAGGAAAAACTTCCTTTAAGAGGCAGAAAAAAACAACCGGGATTCTACTGATGCAAAGCTTAATGCTAATCTGTGAAGTATCCCTTTAATTTCTATTTTTCAATTCACATGCGTTTTTCCCGCTCCGTTTTTGAATTCACCTCATCACCTTTTACAGTGACAGAAACCAACCTCTTACACCAGCAATGATGAAGGCAAAGTTGAGCGGTGCATTAACAACAAAACTACTGAGCAAGCACAACGTAATCAAGCTGTGTCTGCATGCCTACATCTGAGAGCATGCAGGGGAGGGCTGCTGCACACGGAACAAGGACAGAGTCACGAACATAATCAAAGTTCTGAGGCAGCGGGAGGAATTGTCGGTTGGCGTCTTCAAAGCTACACATTCTCACTTATGGCAGTTAGTATTCCTCATATAGAAACTCCAGCTGAGAGCAGAGTAAACACTGAGACTCTACCCATAATTGAAGTGTCATTCTGTTAAGTAACGCCAGGCTACTTCCCTGTGTGTTCCATTAGCTTTTTATTTGTCTAACAGACCGTGAACATGATCCGACCCTAACAGCTGGATATGGGAGTGTCATTTTAATTCATGCTAACCAAAGTTGTTCCTGAGCATCCTCTCATGTCCCCTTCGGACATTTGCATTTGCAGATTCATTACAGATTAAACGACTAGTTCAGTCATTGGAGAAATACGCGTATTCACTTTCATTCTGAGAGTGAGATGAGAACAAACAATATAGTTCAGTACATAGTTCAGTTTTAGAGTGTGTTTGCTAGTTTCAGTTTCTCAGAAAAAAATAAGTATGTACTATACATACACAATACATTGTTGGAGAACTGTGAAGGAATGGCCATGATATTTAATGTCTAATCTTTTCTCTACTTTAATGTCCGGTGTAAAGCAATTGTAGTGACGTCTAAATAAAGTTTCTTTTTTTTTTCTGAGCCCATTCGATGGCGCTCTCTATTCTAGAAAGGGTTGAAAGCACATTGAATTACCATCCTTGAGCTTAGAGTGCCATCTAGGTGCATCAACAAATACAACTAATAGTTTGTAAAACTATGATTGGATGTCTGTACTAGAAAATGGGGAAAGTTCCTGAACATTGTGTGTGATGGGCTTATGGTGTTACCATTTATACATCTGTTTGTGTGTCATCTTTTCTTCATTTTTGAGTGAGTGGATGGTGATAACGGGGATATGGGGATATAATAAGGGGATATGTTTACAGCTGTTGCCCCAATGGCCAGAAAATCTTTTCAATTAATGGAGCTTTAACTGCCAATGAGATTGAAATTGAACTACTCATTCTCAGTAAGGAAGCAAATAAATGTATTTCTAACTTTTTTAAAAAAATTTTTAATTAGTTGTGTAGACCTTTGCTAAAAATTCATCCATAAAAACATTTGACAAAATAACATTTGAGAGACAATTATCAGTGTCTGACTGAGTGTGCATGTCAGCATCCATGTCATGTTATATGGAAACTTGGCCTTATTTTACAGTGAACAATAAATTGAATGGATAGGATGTACTGGAAAAACTAGATGTTATTGCAGATTTTTAATGTGAGTTTTCTAACGTCCATCATATCAGCAGCGGAGGAGAGACTCCTGTCTGATGCCAAGATGACGCATCGCTGATCTGGTGTACTCATCCTACGCTATACATTTTTGCTAAAAAAGAAAACAGCATTCTATGACAATCAATGGCCTAAATAATTAATGCTCTTGGTTATCATTAGTTTTAGTTTTGAACTCAAAGATGGGTAAAAACAGACTTTCTCACATAGTCGTCATCTTTCATCCACACAACGACACAAACCACCTGAGTTGAGAATTAAGTTCAGGGCATTAAACAAGGGTTGTTAGCTCTGTTTTTTATGTTTACTAAGCAATAATTTTAATTTATCAAAAACCCTAATTATGGGTCATGCTCAGTTCAAATCAGATTTTTTTTGGGGCTTTTCCGCCTTTCATTTTTGAGAAGACAGCTAGGTGAGAAAGGGGAGAGACATGCACAGGACGGATTCGAACCCCAGACCTCTGCGTCGAGGCATAAACCTCTCATATCAGGCATATGTATGGCGGCATATCTCAGGCATATGTGTGCCTGCTCTACCGCTGAACCAACCTGGCCACTCAAATCTGGTTCTTTTCCTTCCTGTTCAAATCCAACCAAACTAAAGTCAGCGGCTTTGCACACAGAGGGATTTGTAAACTATTTATATCATGTTTCCTTTTTTGGGGTCTTTTCTAAGAAATGCGTTTATTAATTTATCCCAGACACAACTTATTACAAGCCAAGGCACAGACGTCCCTTTACGACAATAAGGATCTGCCAGTGACTCTAAGCCACTGCCAGACATATTAGAGCATGAGTCAGTGTATTACCTTAAAGCAGTAGATGCATTAAAAAACAACACAGATTAGAGTGTGGGATCAGTTGCCTTACTGCAGTGTTGTGGTTTTGAGTAGTGGTAGCATAGGCAAATCTGACGTGATTTGTTTATTTGGGGATTAGATGTGCACAGAGTGCTCTCTAAAATCTGGATTAAAGACAGATGTGCATCGTACAGGAAGATTGTGTCTGATATATTATTCTTGGAAGTTATGACTGTTTTCATTGCAGCTGTTTCTTAGCCATTGCTGTCATTATAAACCAGAGTGGGGGAGCTTGACGGCCTTTAAATTCTGTAGACTGGTGGTCCGATTTGTTGGATCTTCAAAGCTGTAACTCAGGACTCATTTGAAAGAAAGTCTTTATTTATGAAATTTGCTCTGACAGCATTACATTCTGAACATTTTCTGAAGATGAAGGTTGAAGTGATGTTGGTTTTGAAGCTGACAGATCTGCAAGCATGCTTGTTTTTCTTGTTTTGTGCTCTGAGAAAAAGCATCATTCCAAAATGATGTGCACCATTAAAATAAATAAATAGTTGAGTTTTGGCAACCGATTGCTGCCACGAAGCAAAAGCCCAATATTAGTTGTTGAAAAGATTACAAAGCAGGTCGAGAACTTGTTCCTAAATTAGTACTTTGACATCTTGTGAGATGTGCCTTTTTAATTTCTTACTGAGAGTTAGATGAAAAGATCAATCCCACTCGCATGTCTGTGCAACACGTATGGAGCTAGAGCCAAGATGTGGTTGGCCTAGCGTTTCATAAAGACTGGAAGCCGGAGGATACAGCTAGCATAGGCTGGTTCCAAACCTGTGAAAAACCTCAGATTTGTTCACTAAGTCCAACAGGTCTAGTGTGCTCACTGACTGCTGCGTCCCCTGGCTGGTCCCTTTCTGATTGGTTAGGGTAAAACTAATGAAAGTAACCAGGCTACAAAGGTGTCCCTCCCCAAATTTATGGTGGTACTGATTAAACAAACGAGAGGCAACATGGTATTTAATGACCTTAAAGGTGCTGTCGGCTTATTTAAAAACTTTGGACATAGCAGGGCGAGCTGTTCCCCCGGCTTCCAGTCTTCATGCAAAGCTAAGATGATCGCCTCCTTGGTCCAGCTGTGTATTTAAAGCTACATTGTGTAACGTTTGTAGATGTTCATTATCAAAATCTGTATTGCCCTTCACAAACTTCTCCTTTTTTTTAATGAATACTGACCACCACCATCAATTTTAAGTATTCCTATTGGATTGGAATTTGACATTTGCGCTTGCGTGAACTGGGGTAGACGCTCCAGTTTGCCGGTAAGGGACATACAGGCTATATTGCTCACTGTTCACTCAGTGGCTCTGACTGTGACAAATGCCAGGGAGGGAGGGAGGGAGGGAGGGAGGGGAGATTATTTTACTGTTGACAGATTTGAAAGCCTCTTGCGCCTGTTCTTGAGGACGCGACAAGCAACAAGACCAAAGTTAACATTGGAGTGTCTTTTCCAAGATGGAAAGAGCAAGGATTTTAAAAGGGACGCCAAAGTTGCCTGCTTTCTTTAATAATGAGGTAATTCTGCCTATTTGTGTAAATTAGAAGTTTTATAGTTGCTACTTGCTTGGCTGTGCATAACGCCAGAACGACATCTAGGATACTTTTCCTTGCGTCAGTGATGAAAAAGGATTGTCCACCTTGTAACTTAAACGTGTTCATATGTGTCATGATGTCCCTGGCAGACCACTCACGTCATGGAGTTGTAACACAGACTAGCGATGGAGCTAAGAGCTCATTTGGGTTTCATTGACATTGTTCAGAAAGTGAAATTCAGTTGATTGTCATATACAATTTCACCTCTAGATGGGAGAAATTCTTACACAATGTAGCTTTAAGATGCACAGAAACTGACTGATTGATTTGAAATACTGACTTGTAAACCAGTGTTGTGGATTGAAACTGCAAACCTGTGGGTGGGTGAAGTCACACATCACAGCATAGCCAGCCATAGGGATAGCTTCTAAATTACTATTTACCCACATGATGTAATGCTGAATTGCATTGAATTCTACTAAGAACTCCCGATATTACAAAGCAGTGCTCAAACAAACACAAGAAAACAAAATATGGCCATTTAAGCATGTTTGTGTGTATAAAATGTTCACTTAAGGCGATTCAAGATGGTTACATCACTGGTAAAGCTTTCCATGTTGATAAGTCCTTTCTATTAAATACACATCTATAAAGACACAGTATTGCACGTCTGCAGCATGCGTCAAGCAGTTTCTGTACAAGCCCTGTTACGTGCATTGTTGCCAACTTAAGGTATAATGGCACATGGATCTGTTGCTACACTAAAAAGAAATAAATATCAAATAAAAGAAACTCAATGAATGAACAAGCTGTGAATACATAAATAAATAAATAAAGACTTTGCTCAGCAACAGTGGTGTGTGTGTTGCTTTAAAACCCATACAGTAGTAACATCCTGTTAGTCCCGTTGCTTTAGTCTGGATAATGCCGGTAGTAAATAACGGTAGTCCATGTGTAATACTGTACAGGGCTGCAGCATTTACAGTCACTTTAATTTGAAATGTTATCACTGTAGTGGAGCGCCATTATGCCTTATGAGCCGCCTGCTTTGGACACATTTAGCTATGCGACTCAGTCAGATCCAAAGGTTACAGAGGCAACAGCAGCCAAATGATTTACTCTTGTTATGTTGACAGTTTTATCATGAAGATAGAGAGCTTCAGAGAAGAGAGTGATATTTAGGGAAGTCCAGGCAGGGGCTGGTAGCACAAACATTTGATTATGGTTTTGATGGGAACAGTCCAACTTCAGATAGACAAAGACAGTAAGTTCTTCTGTTGTGCAAAGCTTTCATGACTATCTAAAAACTCTGCCAATCAGTATATTCATGACACTGACATATGGCACTTCATGAAACATATTATTCTCAGAAGTTGATGGAGAGATACAACATAAAACAACCACACAACAAAAACCAAAGATAGCTCTGTGTCGGCTGGATGTGTAAATGCACAACTGGTAACACATTAGTCAAAACCAACTTTATAAGGTGACGAGATATCCATGGTTTGTGTTTTTCAGCATGCTGTGAAGAGCCTCTTTGTAGAACCTCTGTAGCCTTGTTTCAGATCACTCGCTTCTCCAAGTCCTTTAGCCAATCAAATAGATCTGGTGATGTGCTCATTGACAGCTATTTTCCCTGGCCTGAAAAACAATTGCTCGATCTGAGTATAGTAGGCAGGATTAAGAATAGGGGCACCATCTTCCTACATATGCTACCTAGATACAATTATGAAAAATAAGTTGGCCTGAAAAATGGCGGTTAACATCAACGCAGTTTTTTTACAATTTAAAAAAATGACTAAAGCTTCAGTGATGAGTGTAGCAGAGAAACATGTTTAAATGGAAATGTAGGAACATGTTAATGCATAAATTAGGACAAAATTTCTGTTGAAATAAAATGGAAACAAACAAAACGTTGGCTACAAAAGCCATAAAACATCATGATGTCTGGTAGGCAGTTATGTCTGTTTTGGGGTGGCCATATTAATAGTAGGCAGAGCTGGAGAGTTAATTAATCTGTTTTTTATTTTTGTACAACTGACATTAGACTAGTCAGGGAGCACTACTTGTGCAACCAGCCCCACCAAGTTGTTGGAGTATGATATGAGTAAATATGAGCTTGTGATTTAATTATGTAAAGGAGGAGAATCTGTATGGTGGTTCAGTCCGGCGGTGACATGTGAGCCAGAGTTGGAGATATTCACATCCAGCAGCCGCTGATATTCTTCAACCATCCTGCCAAACTTGTTGCTCCACCTGAACATGTAGAAGGGAAACAACTGTATCCCCTCTTCTAATGACAACTAAAAGATTCCACAGTTTTTTCTTACACTGCTACAGTTTGGGCTAGAATGCACTCAATCAGCAGTACACACACCAGTAGATCAGGTTAAACAGGATGTAGGCGCCAGGGAATATCATGCGAGAATAGGTGTCAATGGCGTGAGTGTTCTGGATAATCCGGAAGCCGCGGATGCCCTTCTTCTTGGTCCCCGGGGGCTCGGTGTCCAGGGAGAGATGCACTACCATTTGCTCCTGTTTTTCCGACGCATCCTCAGCTGCCATGGAGGCCCTTGTGTACCCTGCCAGGCTGTTGGCATCCGCCTCGCTGTATGTCCCGTCTAGCATCATGGTCCTGGCGTGGGACATGCCACAAGTGCAGGGGAGTGTCTGGGACTGGGCAAAAGAGAGGAATTAAATCAAGATTAAATAAGAAGTTGAAAGCCCCATTTGGAGATGTACGCCATTTCTGAAACAGTCTCTGTACCTGTTCTCTGGCTTTTTCTCTGAGCTTGCGGTCTTTCCCGTCCCTCACTGTCGTCAGGTAGTTGACGGCAGCATATTCAAGCACAGACAGGAAGACAAAGACAAAACTGACCCACAGGTAAATGTCCACAGCTTTGATGTAGGAGACCCTGGGCATGGAGGCGTTGACTCCAGTGATGATGGTGGACATGGTGAGCACGGTGGTTATCCCTGAAGCACAGAGAACATACAATCTTATTATATAGAAGTTTCATATTCATGTTATCGCTATCTGTCGGGGACAGACATCACTCTGGAACATGTAGGGCAAAAACTGACTTTTAATTTTTCCATTTGTTTAATAGAATTCATTTTGTGTATGTGTTGTAGTAATCACTGGTTGAACACAGTCTGTGCTCGCATTCACCCGTTGTCTGTTCCTTTCAGAGATATACAAGATAAATTAATCAAATTAATTAACATCTGTATTTTAAAGGGACGCCACCTGTGAGACTGTTTTCACAGTTCATTATTGGTCCCTGGTTTCCAGGGTGTTGCCCTGTTTTGATTTTGTCAATGTTGTAAAGTTATGAATGCCCACATTCATAACTTACCATTTGAATGGTAATGCCACCTCACCTTTGTAGTAATGGCCCTGTGGCTCAGCATTAAAGTCAGTTTTATTAGAATTGTTGTCTTTGCAGTTACAAAATTCAGTGTTTAACCTACCATGATAAACCAAAATTATGATAAAAGGCACAGTTAGCACAGTCGAATAACCTTTTTTAAAGAATTACTTTTAAAAGGTGCTGGGCACCCCTAAAGATATGATCCCAGAATCGCTACTGGAGCGGGCTGCCTATATTTTTATTAAATTTTTATTGATCCCTAGAGGGGAAATTACAATTTACACTCTGTGTACACTTTGTTAGAATCACTACACACAGGCCTGAAACACACACACACACACGCTCAGGACCTAATCATGCACAAATGGAGAGATGTCAGAGTGAGTGGGCTGCCAGCTGGACCAGCGCCCTGAGCGGTTGGGGGGGGGGTATGGTGCCTTACTCAAGAGCACCTGGCAGTGCCCAGGAGGTGAAGTGGAATCTCTCCAGCCACCAATCCACACTCCGTACTTTGGTCCGCATGGGGACCTGAACCGGCGACCCTCCGGTTCCATTTTTGCTTATGTAGCTGTTAATAAATGGGAGTCATTTTCACAGTTGGTAATATGTAATAGAGGATAGAAATCAACAGGAGCGGGCTGAAGTGGGACAGAGCCGGAGGTTAAAGGTAAGATACTAATCAGTCTCTCTCCAGACTCACTACTTTGTAGTCTGGGTTATAGATTAGGCTTACTATGTAGTCTACCTGGGTCATAAATTAGGCCTACTATGTAGTCTACTGGGGTCATAGGTTAGGTCTATTACGTAGTCTACCTGGGTCATAGGTTAGGCTTACTATGTAGTCTACCTGGGTCATAAGTTAGGCCTACTATGTAGTCTACCTGGGTCATAGGTTAGGTCTATTACGTAGTCTACCTGGGTCATAGGTTAGGCCTACTATGTAGTCTACCTGGGTCATAGGTTAGGTCTATTACGTAGTCTACCTGGGTCATAGGTTAGGCCTACTATGTAGTCTACCTGGGTCATAGGTTAGGCCTACTATGTAGTCTACCTGGGTCATAGGTTAGGCCTACTACGTAGTCTACCTGGGTCATAGGTTAGGCCTTCTATGTAGTCTGTGTCTAATGTGTGTTTTGATTGTGAGAAGATCTCGGTTAGGAGTTACGTAATAAAATTGTCTAGGCCTGCAGGTAATGCATGTACAGCGTAGCCTAAATTTCCGTGGCAACCTCAGTGATTTGACCGCGATTAAACAAACATGCTACAGGGGGGCAACAGAGTCTTCCTACCTAATGAGACTCTAGCAGGGACGGCCCTGCGGTCGATCCAGAAGGACACCCAGGACAGCATGACCATCAGAGTGGCTGGGAAGTAGGTCTGCAGCAGGAAAAAGAAGATGTGACGCCGCAGAGTGAAGTTGATGTATAGTCGGTTGTACCAGCCTGGATGAGGGAAGAAGGAAAATACAGTGAATGTTTGAAAATAGTTTCATGTGTCAGAGAAACAGAAATGATGAAAATGCCACGATGAACACAGATCCAGGTGAAGTTAACTAATCTGCACAGGGATAATAGAAATCTGGATGGGATATAGAACCAAAGGAAACAACACATCTGAATAGAAAATAAATAATTGCATTGGATAACTACATTTATGACAGGAGAACACAGCAAGGTTATAATAGCCCAATTATGTATTTTACACATTAATGTTATAGTTGCAAACCATTTCTCAGAGGGACAGCTTTCTTCTGCATACATTGCTAATCTCATTGGTTGAGGCAAAATTATTGTCAGAGCTTTTACTGAAAGTAACAGCTTTCAGCTTTTTTATATACTAATATGACGAATATTCTTTTGTAAGTGTGGTTTGTGGTGAGTGACTGGGACAAATATGACTTCAAATATAGTTATTTTGTAAAAAGACCATTTGAATATATTACATAATACATTGGGGTGGCGGCTAGGGTTGCCACTTCTTACTTAAAATTTGAACTATCGTTATAATATGGAGAAAAAATATATACACTGGAAAGTATCTACAGACTGGAGATTTGTTTTGTCAGTCTACCTGTACTGCTGTAGAAAGCTAGTCTTGAAGTAGTGTGAAACTTCTGGATGAGGAACTGAGACAGAGAAATCCTGTCATCAGTGCTCAGGGACTCATCACCGCTTTTCCAATACAGCATCAGGTCTTCATCTGTGTAAGCATCTGAAGGACAGAAAGCATGACTGTAAGTAAATAGTTTCAGTATCAGCAGCAGCAGTTGGATGAATAATGGCCTGTATGTGAGAATTACCTTTACCTAATTACATCAATGGGTTAATACCCACTGTGAAACGATACCATTGAAGGCCCTCAACAGCTTATACATGGTTAAAAGGCTGACAGCTAAACGGTGTGAAGTGTGACTGTATTTCACTGGAAAGGGTTTCAACACTGGGACATGCAACAGTCTGAAGCTAAAGACACAAACTAGCTGAACTATGGCCACTGCCACTGTTGGAGAATGAACACAGATGGGACTTAATGGTGCATTCACTTGCAACTAGTAAGACTTGGATTGTGACTTGCATTGTGCAATGAACAAGCCATTCTTTAATGTCACCAACTGTTGTTTTGTGCTCATCTTTTTTTTTCTTCCTAACTCTTTTTTTTTTAAAGTATCAGTTCAGGCCTTGTTTAGGCACTGGCATTGTTTGAAAAGTATTGTTTTTGTTTGGGGGGGGGGCACCTCTGACTGTTGTGTGTGCATGTGTACGGAGCAGCAGCCCAGAATATTCAGCCTTTTTGAAGACCCTAAATGGAGTCCTACATGGGGCTCCAGTTAGCAACTCCATAGTTCTGCTGAGAGACTTCAACAAACACATGGACAATGATAGAGATACCTGGAGAGGCGTGATTTCGGAGGAACGGCCTCCCTGAACTGAACCTGAGCAGTCGCTTGTTGTTAAACTTCTGTGTTAGTCATGCATTGTCTATACCAAACATCATGTTAGATCATAAGGATGCTCATAAGTATACCTGGAACACCCTAGGCAGAAGGACGATGATTGATTTCATCCTTGTATCGTCTGATCTGAAGACACATGTTTTGGACACTCTGATGAAGAGAGAGGCCATGGATTGATGAGCAGTTGAAGATGGATAGTCTCGCAAGGAACTTGTTTTGGTGAAACATTTGCAGAATTAGCTGGATACATGGTTTAATGTAATTTGCTCTTACCAGTTTATCGCCCTGTATATTTTGTCCATAGCAAATCCCCACCAATTGGTCCCCAAACCTCCCAGTTAGATAGAAAATGCCTTAAAAACATTCTTTCTAAATCTTGACAATCATTCCCTGAAAGAACCAAGCAGGCCTGCCCTATTGTACGATCGAAATGTTCTTCTAAACTTTCCATTTTCAGCACGTATCGTGCTAGCTTGACGTTTGTTGTTGAGTTTGAGAACGGCAACCCACACAGAGTAGAAGGCAAGCGACATCTGGCGACAAACTTGCAGGACAAATGACAGCGCTGTTGTTATTGGTAGAAAAGAGTTGTGACCTAATAAATTCCCAACAAAGCTCAGGCCAATCTTCAACCTAAGCAGAGGTCAAATCAGCTAGAATAACTGAAATCACCTGTGTGGGCATTCAGAGGATTTCACATCCACTGTTGTTCTACACCAACCTCCTACTGATAAATAACAGTATGATTAACTATTCTGGTTTTAGTCAGTGTAGTGTTGATTAAGGCAACATACTGCAAAAATGCTTTCTGCATTTCATAATTAGTATCACTTTATTTCCACTATCTTCTTAGCAATAGAGTGGAATGGCAGCGCTTATGATTACTCACAGCTCTCCAGCTCAAGCGTGCATGTCTGCGAGTCCAAAGGAAAACGACTGAAATCCATGTTGCATGCAGCAGTTACTGTAACCCTGGGGAAAGAAGCAAAGTGTAAACGTCACCAGCTCTGTGCGTTCCGCAACAAGGCCTGCCATGTCTCATCTGGGTTATGTGAAACCCTGTGATGGCAGATATCTGTGCGTGGTGCGAGCTTCTTGTACTCACCTCAGGCTGTACAGGACATGACCGTCCGGAAACACCCGCAGCATGATGTTGTCAGTGGTGGTGTCATGGATGAAAGACCTCTTGGAGTGGACGAAGAACACATCAGGCACCCAGATTTTCTTCACCAGACGCCCGTCAAATGTCATGCTCTTGTTGGTGGAGCTTGGGAAAGCAAGCCTCTCGTCCTTCCAGTAGTGCCTTAGATACAAGGTCATGGTGAAGTCCTGAGGGGGAGGGTTGACAGAAACAGAAAAAGCCTCTGGATTAAGTCTCACTACGAGGACTCTACTTGCTCGCTGCCTCTGGTTTATTGAATCCCTTTGGGATTACAGTGCTACGACCCGCTGCTGTTGGATTATATGGATTTCTTATGACTAAACATACATGGTCAAGAGAAGTGCTGAACATATGTTAACTAAGCAGTCCACAGCTTTCATTGGTCCTAGATTACCCTTGTCTTCTCACCTCCTTCACCTCCTTCCCCCTGTTGCTATGCAGGCAGGAATAGTCCTGTGTCTGCACTACTCCCCTCGCTACAGCGATCATCCTCTCGCACCTACCTCGTGGCATTACATAACACCAGATCAGTTAGGAATAATAGCTGCAGCAACACATTGTACTCTTGGCACCAACCATACAAAATAACTTTGATGTTGCGTAAGATGAATTCAGGGGCATGTCTGAATCTCTCCAAAAACTGTTTGTGTTATACGTTTCCTAATGAGAGATGTTTTCAAGTGTCGGGATCTAATGTAAGTAGCCTTGAACTGCCAACATATTGGCAGTTAAAACTATGACAAAATGTTATTGATGGTCCTTAAAGTATCTTTTAAAGCTATATAACTTTTAAAAGGAAATAACACATTTAGTTTCTAACAAATGTGCTGCTACAGTCTTACTTGGTCTGGCATAACCAGTAGGTTATGATGGCTAATGTTGGTTAACTTTTGCAAATGTGGATAGACATTGCTGTGTAACTGTCTTTATGACTTTTATCTACTACTGTTATGCTACATTTTAGCATTAGCCATGATCTCATAATTTCCACAAAATATTAAGTTGAATTCATTAGCAATAAAACACACTAGTGTCTAAAATTAACTAATAACAAGCAAACTTTAGATACATATCACTGTGTAATGGTTTCTTTACTTTTGCTACTGCTATGCTACATTTTAGCCTATTATTATTACATCATTGCCTCAAAACAGTTGAATTCCTTAACCCTCATATTGTCTTCCCATCAAACATGCACTTGTTGTCCTCCGGTTCGGTTTGCCTGTTAATAAAGCATAAAGTAGCCTCTTAATGATTACCCAATTGTATGTTATGTCTTTTTAGCCAACTTTATAAGTTGTTAACACTAGTTTTACACTTCGTTATGGAATTGATGGTGAATAAACATCATTTAGATGAAATTATCGGTCATCTTTTGAGTGAAATGAGCAGAAATTAAGAATTATCTTGACTACTAGTTAAGGTCAGAGAAACATATGTTTATGGATGGTCACAGATTTTCACCCAGGTAGACCACAATCAATTAGCGGATGCAACCATCAATGTTATGTTTGGGAAATTTGGTTGAAAAGAAAGCCATATTTCTGATGTAGAAATTTGACCCGAGGACAACAAAAACCACAGCATACTCAGAGGTTCTGGTCTGCTTTCAGTATGGTGACTAATCTCATCTTTGCTTAACCTGTTTACCTCTAAATGAAACAGCAAAATATTGCTCAGCTGTTTAGCATCCTGCAGCTTTGTGATACAACATAATGCCATTAAGATCAGCCATAGTCTGGAATCATTCACTTGCCCCCCCCTTTTTATTCCTAAACAATTAAATACACAACACTGGGATCCAAAACAAATCTAATCCTTGGTTGTCCTTGCAAACAGAAGCTTACACAACATCAGCACAACAGTTTTGGATCCAATTTATGTTTCCAGAACAGAAGGTTGATTTAATAACATTACTCAACATGCATTCAGTCTGACTTTGAGCAAAATTACACAATCTTACCAGTGAGCTTTTTGTAATTGACTGATTATGCAACTGAACAGCTAAATGACTATTACTTGAATGTTATATTCATCAGTTCAAAGCACAGGATCGCTCTAATGTAGCTCAGGCAGCTGGCATTGCAGGCAAAGAGTGCAACCCCCTCCACCTCCAGTCCTGTACTCCAGCTGACCGGTCCGGAGCCTCCTTCGGTCTGGTCTCCGGGCACCACCGGTGTCTAGATTCAATCAGGGGGTCTGATGGAATCTAGACATTTGCTATACGGAATATTTGTATAGCGATGGAATCTAATAGCCAAAGACTTTATTGAGCTGCACAATAAACCTCTCCTCAAAAAAAACCAAAGATATCTGATAAAGGACAAATCTGATCTGGTGAGCCCGATCAAAAAAGTTGGATTAAGAAGACAAGTGTGAACCCAATCTTAGTCACTGTTGTACTCGTGTCCATTCTCATGCTGTTAATGAAAACTGTTCCTGCCTCATTAACTGCTTTGTCTGAGGAGAGCTTCTTTCCCCATGTGTTAAAGTCAGCGACGGCTGCACGGGTTGCAATCTGAATGTGTCACAGATTTACTGGAGACATTTGCCATCAGTACCATAATCCAGTGGAATAGTAGCATTAATATTACATTTTTACTTCTTCCATAATCTCATTACTTTTGAGTTTGTGTTGGTCTCTCAAACCTGATTGAATATTAAACTAGAAAGACAGAATAGTCAGAGTAATCCTTTATTTTTATGCCCAAACAGTCTCTGTAGCTGATTTTTGTTCTTTTTGAAGTCAGATTACAGCTGCTACATTATTCATAATCAATTGGCCCACAAAGTTACTGTGTACCGTATGGCATTTAACACATTCAAGCCACTTACCATGTCCACCTCTGATATGCTGTCCAAGCTCTCCACCTGCACATCCACTCCAACAGGGACAGCTGGACCTGCAGGTAAATATCAAACAGATAAGAGTTTGCTGCCCTGTACTGTACACTATGTCAGGCCCTTGACCATATTTGCTTTGTAACATCATAGTGCAGACTTGACTCAAGATTTGACAGACAAACACCCCAAAGTGCAGGATCTGTATGACCTTATGCAAAGAGGAATGTCATTCAAATGTGGAACAGGACAAACGGTTTATTTCAATAATTTTACGTGGCTTGACCAACTTTGTCTCCTGACAAAATGTTGAAATTGGACCATTCTGTAAAATCTCAGATTGCATTCAATGCACAATGCACAATGTTGTTTTGGTGATATCTAATGAACTATAACTAAGGAGGGATGGTCAAGGTTAGGTTTTAGGTTAAAGATATTAACTGCTGACTGGGCTCTTCTCTCTCACATAAAAGTCTAACGTGCTATACGTCTATACACCACCCTGACCTCCAAACCCTGATACACCACCTACTTTCAGCCTCAATACATAAAGGGCAATCTACTTCCTGATTTGGCACTAACTCTTGGGATTGGACTTAAATTATGCACTTCAGAATTATCAACCAGCAGGCGAAAAAATGTAATGGTAATATGGTCTGTTTTGGAAGATAATACAACTTATATATATTGTATTGACGAAATAGTGTAATATTTCGTCAATACAAGGGCTTCAAATATTTAAAAGGAATAAAATCTATGAGATGGACTGCCATGAAAGTGGATGAGCACATTCATGTTCCACAGAGGATGAACTCTTCTGGCAATGTTTTTTAAGAAGTGTAACACGAGGGAGTGGACACGAACAGCAGGAATATGAGGTGAAGACATGCCTGCACAAGCTGAAAATGTTTCAACTTCAGCAAGAAATGTGAGCCTATCACTTCTCCGGAGGTTTTATGACTTTGAGTCATTAATGTATGGAGTCAAGAGGAAAAAGAAAAGAATTGGAGGAGAAATTGTGCATTCATTTCTAGCAAGAAACAGAGTTGATACATCGGCATCTTTACACTGATTTGAAGATTTGACTGATCACTTTTAAGGCATTTCATGGCCTTGCACCCAGCTATGTCTATATCTGTAATTTCCCCTTGTGGGATTAATAAAGTATACATTATTATTATATCTCTAAACTCCTTGTACCGTATATGCCAGTAAGTATTTTTAAGATGAGTATTTTAGAAAGGTCCAGAGGCCTAGCAGAAAACTGAAGGGACAGAGCGTTTGCAGTCAGGACCAGAAGCTCTAGAACAAAGAATATTATATCCGCATAGTCAGTGATCTTCTTCTTAAAACTACTTTTATTGAAGAGCCTTTCCTGATTTTATTTAAGCTTGGACCTACTTTGAACTGTCTTTTATTTCTTTTGAAATGTTTTTAATAGTCTCTCTGGGCAGGCAAAGCAGAGTAACTGAGGTCATAAGGGGCAGATTCCAGACCGGCCCATTTGAGCTTTCATTTTTTTTTAAGTCAGAGCAGGATACCCAGGGCTCGGTTTACGGGGGCCATAGGCAGGCTGGGGGAACTCATATTAATGCAAAAAAAACTCTTAAAGGGAAATTGTCATGCCATGGGACCTTTAACACACATTTACAGGGTTAAAGACATTTTTTTTAAACTGGCAATAACTTTTTTTTGCCCTCAGCATTAATAGCAAAACACAGTCACACACCCTTCTGTCACTTGTGTATGAAAGGCACATTGACTGCTGTATTATTGTTAATCTGAGCAGCAGTGGATGCCAGCCTTACGTAACTGGTGGCACAGCAAAGCTGCTACCTGGAAGGGGGGATATCAACTCATGCCCAGTTCCAGCTGTCAGCAGAGTGTCCTCCCTACTCTTACTCACACCATATGCCCCGCATCACGTGCCAGATTCAGCAAAGCTTGTGCTGACATGTTGCCTCAGTGGACATAACACCAGACACCTGCTGTGAAAAAAGCCTGGACCAGCGGTGCTGATGGAGCGGGATGGCTCTGTTATTTTGATGCATTTCAGTCCCCTATGCAGCTGGGTCACAGGGGGCCACAGTCAGAACCCATTCTTAGTTGAACTGCACTGTGAGGACAAAGGAATGGTTTTAATAAAAAAAAAAAAAAAGGGTCCAGAAGAAGGATGTCGCTGTGGATGTTCCCAAAGTAACAGGGTATGGCAGCCTGTTTTCTGTGCTTCAATGTTCAAAATGTTGGCCACAAATTGAGGCTGATAAGTTTGTGTGTGTTCAAGCATGACAATTAGGAATACGTGAAATGTCCTGAGTGTGGTTTTGCAAGAAGATTTCCGTTTTCTATTTTGAGCTGACAGCATCAGCGAATTATTCCACGTCACTGATTATCAGATGAGACCCAGGAATGCGTCATAGCAATGCTCCACATCATAATTCCTGTTAGCCCTTGTTGCTCTCAGTAGCACTTCCGTGTCAAGATTGCGCCAGCCAGTGTTTTCCCCCTGACCTCATGGTCCCACAAACATGAACACCACATGACTTAGTATCTACATCACAGAGGAGCAAACACTATGAAACAGCCTGTTTATGGGCATACGCAGCACGCAGAACAGGCATATTGATACTTTCACGGTTCTGCTATTTTGAGAGATCTACTAAACCCCAACGGCTTCATTCAATACGACGTCTTACTCTTTAAAATGGAATTATCGTCAAAGCATAGAAGAAAAACAAAAGCATTTTACTAGCTACATGTGGGGATTCACACAGCTTCTGAATTTTTTATCAGACTAATTATTTGAGTCAGTGTGTAAGACTTTCATTTCTCCCTGTGGATAGAACTTCATAATGTCTCTAATTAAGAAAGTTACGCTTGTAGGCTACAAAATGATCATTAATCTAAGAAATAATAGATGTCAGTGTTGGGGAGGAACAATTTTTAATGTGTGGCAGCAGATATTCAGGCATGATAAAATATTTAGGCAACAGGGGAATGAATGAATCAATTTTCTACGTTTTTTTCATCCTGATTTTACTGGTGTATGCTAATCTAAGTACACGTATTTCTGAGCAGGCAAATAAATAAAAGGCCAGTTCCTACAGGCAGGGCTGAATTCATCAAAATTCGCCCATAAGGAATAATAAAATCCTCCAGACAGTTCTCCTATGGATGTTTGCAGTGTGTGAAATTAATTTTTTGTAATTTGATCAACTTTTATTTCATGTAGGGCCCAACTCATTAGACAGGTTTACACGATTAGGTAATAATCATCACCTATAACACAATGGAAGGAAAAAGTTAGACATTTCTGCCTGAATTTCTGCCTGAACAGTTGACCATACTGTTTGATTGCAAAGGGAAAAGACCTTCCTCACCTTGATGCCCTTATCATTTCTGTCCATATGGAACATATTCTCTAACAAACTTGTGCTTGGTCAAAACCAAAACTACTTCTACTGACTATCTGCATGGCTGGGCTGCCCTGGGGTACTAGACCACGTGGGGCCCTGAAAGCCCCAGGCCAACTGAGCAAGTTGATAAAGATATATCTAATATATCTATATATCTGCTTCCAGTGCATACCATAGGGAGTTATGGATGTGTGCTGCTCACAAATCATGTTCACACTAAAGCCATAACTAGACAATGCTTAATTTTAAGGGGCAAAAGCCATAAATGCTAGGAACAGCTGATATAGGGAACAGTGAATGCCTTAACAAGGGAGTGATTTTGGCCACTGCCAGTCTGTTTTATGTAATCTGTGTGAACTGATCCTTTTTGCTTCTGTTTTGCATTAAAGCAATTCTTCATACCTTTCGCTTGACATGGATATTATTTTGCGTCAGTGTCTTTAAGAAACTATGTTGAAAGCTTTTACAGAAAGTCAGATGTCTCCTATTACAGCAGCACGTTGCAGGGAGTCTTTTTTGTTCTTTAACTTATTGATGCTTTCACAGATTGTCCTTATGTCATTTCTATAAATGTGTCTAGAATAGAGGGAGAAAAACAGCCTATCCATTCCACCTAATGATGCTGGACTGCTTCTCTTTTCATGGATTAACTGTAAATCCACTGTTGGTTTATCCTGGCTAGATGAGATCGCATTAGACACTATACTGCTTAGGCTATAAAGAAATCTATAAAGTGAAAGGATGCATATGGTGGAGGGTTCTTCGGAATCCTGTGGGTGGAATGGGGATAAAAAAAAAAAAAGCCGTCTCTTTAATGCAAATTTGACTAATGCATGACAGGTCTATCCACCCCATTAGATGTATTTTTTTTTTTTTTTTTTAACCCGAGGCAGACAGGAAGGAGAAGCTCCATAAATAGATGTACCCAGGAAAACTTGATGTGATGACAAATATTCCATCCAAACAAATGTCTTCTTCCTTTCAGCTTCCTGTATGTTTGATTGGTCATACCACAGTAAGGGACTGCCCAATGGGAGTAGTGCAGGTGCTCTAGTTATGATAACAGAAATGCTTTCAAAATGTACAGCTCGGCCTGCACAGTTTTGATTATACACACCTAATCCACTGTTGCTCTTTTAGGCAAACTGCAGAAGAATCTAAACCAATCAAGTGACATTTTTCCATTTAATATCTTTGTTCTTTAAGCATGGGATCACAACATACAGTAGTTTATTGTGTACATTTGGACAATACAATGCCCCACAGTCCGGATTTGTTAGATAGTGACTTGAGAATTTTCTCCCTACATGAACTCGATGATTTTCCAGAAGAGGCTTTCATTAGTAACACTGCAGTCACTCCTTTGAAGCCAGGAGGAACCACAGCAGCTGCAACACACACACGTTTTCCTCAGCCAAATCAACGCATTGGCACTCTCACAGGCAGCAGCAGCAAGGCAGCTTCTGATGATGCTTGAATAAGACGATCACATTCTTCTTCCTCTTCTGCTTCTGCAGAAGCTGCCCGCGCCGGCAAACAACAGCTGACAGACGCAATACAAAAAGTGGTCCTCAGTGGGATCCACGCTCCCATCTGTGGCTGCAACTGTAGTCCCAGAGGAGCATGAAATTCACTGTGGGGCGGTTCCATTTATCTCGCCACCTCCTCCTGTGCTTCAACAGGACCCGTTGATGCTGAATACCAGAGAATGGGACTGAATGCTTCAACAAATAAGCTTCTTATTTTTTAATTGCTTCCCCAGATACCAGCATGCTATTGCCTTGAAATTCAAGGTTGTAGGGCAAGGACACACACAGTGCCTAGTGACTTTTGTTCGGGCCCAACACATGACTGATTACTGTCAGTGCTGTAATGTGCAAAAAAAAAATCAGTGGTGACAAATAACGGCCTGAGGTGTTTCTACAGGATGACCTCTGCTCAGCTCTGCGTCAGGATGTGTTTACAGTGTAAAGGCCCTGGCACACCAAACCGATGGTCAAGAACTAGTGGCGTCGCCCCACATCACCCATGTCACCCCACGTCGCCTGTGTCTTGGCTAACAATTAGCACTGAGACTACAGCCGACGGCTTAGTACCACATACGTGCTGTGCGTGCATGCAAGGAAATAACTGTCCAGACTCTGATGAACAGCTGACTTCTTACTCACAGTGCCAGGTTCAGTCTAATGACACTTTGTATTTCTGAGCAGGCAATTAGAGAAATAAAAGGCCAGCTCCTACAGGCAGGGCTGAATTCATCAAAATTGGCCCATAAGAAATAATAAAATCCTCCAGACAGTTCTCATATGGATGTTTGCAGTGTGTGAAATTAATTTGTGGTAATTTGATCAACTTTTATTTCATGTAGGGCCCATCTCATTAGACAGGTTAACACAATTAGGTAATAATCATCACCTATAACACAATGGAAGGAACATTTAAGGATGGAAAGCATAACCACAAGGTTGCAACTAAAATTATTATACGGTTATTACACACTTGATAACATACTTCATAATGATTTAACCCTTGTGTTGTCTTCCCGTCAACCATGGTCACTTTTTTATCACGTTATTATCGCTTTTCCGACATTTTTTTTCTCACTTTTTCAATGTTGTTGGTGCTTTTTTTTTGGTGTTTTTTTCCCAAAGTTTTTAGATATTTTTTAATGTTGACATTTTCGGTGGCCCATTTTTTTGTGACAAATCTTTTTTTTAAACTGAAACAACATGAGGGTTAATGATGTAATGATGTAGTGTAAGTGAAACAATTGATGTGAATGCTTACTTAAAAGTGAACACTACTAATTTATTATTATTTTTGGTTTATTTTGTTATATTTATTTAATCATTTTAATTTATTTTATTTATTATTCATTATTTATTAATATATATATATATTTTTATTATTATTATTCTTGTGCAATAACCCAGCAATACTGTCTCTACTAAGTCTGTTTACTTTGTTCCACTTATTATTTATTCATCATTCTCTATTTCAGAGCTGTTCATACTGTTCATATTGAAATATAATACTTATATAATAACATAATACTATTTATCCCAGCATCCTTTGCACTAAGCTCCATAATTAAAATAATAGGAGCTATCATAATTATAATTTAGTCTGCATACTTTGCACTCTTCATTGCATTATGGCCTCAACTGTAGTGTGTATATATATGTGTGTATATATTATGTTTTGTATAAGTAAGCGCATTGTGAGCAATGTGATCCAAAGCAAAATTCCTCGTATGTTTCTTCGTACCTGGCATATAAAGCTGATTGGGATTCTGATTGTGACACCAGCAGGCGGCGTCCACCCACCTAAAAGGACTTCATGCTACACAGAAAAGAAGCCAAACAAGGTTGTCACGGTGCCAGCGGCGCCCGGGGCTGTGAGCCCCACACCTCGCCTGCTTCTGGCTCTTTAGGTTTGGCAGTGGAATGGAAGAGAAGTGGGGGAAATAAACCTCTGCTGCTGTCAGCGTGGCATCAGTGTTGCTTTGCCAGACCCTCCTCCAAAGCACGCCGAAGGAGTTTCTGGCTACCCCACACAGCATTCGGGGATGGGAGGAAAACGTGCTCTGGTTTAATGGCATTTCTTTAAACCAATCAGAATCATGCAAAACTCTGCAAAGAGCCGCTGCAAATTACTCGAGCAAGAGAAACCTCAGATTAGACAGATAGTCTAGGTAGCAGTCTCAGTTTACCCTGCAGAGACCTGAGGACCAGGTAACCATAGTCCTCAGATTGGACAGATAGTCTAGCTAGCTGTCTGGATTTACCCTGCAGAGATCTGAGGACCAGGTAACCATAGTCCTCAGATTGGACAGATAGTCTAGCTAGCTGTCTGGATTTACCCTGCAGAGATCTGAGGACCAGGTAACCATAGTCCTCAGATTGGACAGATAGTCTAGCTAGCTGTCTGGATTTACCCTGCAGAGATCTGAGGACCAGGTAACCATAGTCCTCAGATTGGACAGATAGTCTAGCTAGCTGTCTGGATTTACCCTGCAGAGATCTGAGGACCAGGTAACCATAGTCCTCAGATTGGACAGATAGTCTAGCTAGCTGTCTGGATTTACCCGCAGAGATCTGAGGACCAGGTAACCATAGTCCTCAGATTGGACAGATAGTCTAGCTAGCTGTCTGGATTTACCCTGCAGAGATCTGAGGACCAGGTAACCATAGTCCTCAGATTGGACAGATAGTCTAGCTAGCTGTCTGGATTTACCCTGCAGAGATCTGAGGACCAGGTAACCATAGTCCTCAGATTGGACAGATAGTCTAGCTAGCTGTCTGGATTTACCCTGCAGAGATCTGAGGACCAGGTAACCATAGTCCTCAGAAATCCACCGGATTAAAAATTCCAACACAAAGAAAGCAGAAGGAAATGGAAAATACATGCATCCTGCGGAATTTCCTGCAGCACCGGAGCAGTCCAGGAAGTAGAACGTGGAGGATGTAGACTTCACTTCACATTCATTCAACAAAGGGTGAACCTAATCTAATCCTGTTGGTG
Source organism: Percina caprodes (assembly GCA_013375575.1). Taxonomy (NCBI): domain Eukaryota; kingdom Metazoa; phylum Chordata; class Actinopteri; order Perciformes; family Percidae; genus Percina; species Percina caprodes. The sequence goes on from JABXJD010000052.1 coordinate 3,046,167, forward strand.
TGTGACATCACTCAGAAAACACACAGAACAAATAATTCTATACTGTCAATTTTTCAAAGACCTCTAATTCCATATAATTCTGTCACCGACATGATCACTGAATACAAGCTAAATCGGGCTTACCTGCGAAGGCGGGCCTCATGGTAAAGTCATGTTCATCTATGCGCAGAAGGTGGCTGGTCTTCGTCTTTCGGGATTTGGTTCCATCTGCAACCTTCTTTGACAGCGGACTGGCAACAGACAAGCAGACGGAGAGGCGCCGTTACACATCTTATCAAATGTTCCTCACAGGAGGCAGCGGTCGGGGACTGTTTTCAGGAGGAGCAGAATTCCAGCCGCTAGAGTCAGTCCCTGAATAAGCTTTCCTTAGGATGTGCCATACTAAAGTAACTAGTAGCTAAAGTAACTAGTAACTAAAGCTGTCAGATGAATGTAGTGGAGTAACTAGTAACTAGTAACTAAAGTAACTAGTAACTAAAGCTGTCAGATGAATGTAGTGGAGTAACCAAAGTAACTAGTAACTAAAGTAACTAGTAACTAAAGCTGTCAGATGAATGTAGTGGAGTAACTAAAGTAACTAGTAACTAAAGTAACTAGTAACAAAAGCAGTCAGATGAATGTAGTGGAGTAACTAAAGTAACTAGTAACTAAAGTAACTAGTAACTAAAGCTGTCAGATGAATGTAGTGGAGTAATTAAAGTAACTAGTAACTAAAGTAACTAGTAACTAAAGCTGTCAGATGAATGTAGTGGAGTAACTAAAGTAACTAGTAACTAAAGTAACTAGTAACAAAAGCAGTCAGATGAATGTAGTGGAGTAATTAAACTAACTAGTAACTAAAGTAACTAGTAACTAAAGTAACTAGTAACTAAAGCTGTCAGATGAATGTAGAGGAGTAACTAAAGTAACTAGTAACTAAAGTAACTAGTAACTACAGTAACTAGTAACTAAAGCTGTCAGATGAATGTAGTGGAGTAACTAAAGTAACTAGTAACTAAAGCTGTCAGATGAATGTAGTGGAGTAACTAAAGTAACTAGTAACTAAAGTAACTAGTAACTAAAGCTGTCAGATGAATGTAGTGGAGTAACTAAAGTAACTAGTAACTAAAGTAACTAGTGACTAAAGCTGTCAGATGAATGTAGAGGAGTAACCAAAGTAACTAGTGACTAGTAACTAAAGTAACTAGTAACTAAAGCTGTCAGATGAATGTAGTGGAGTAACTAAAGTAACTAGTAACTAAAGTAACTAGTAACTAAAGCTGTCAGATGAATGTAGTGGAGTAATTAAAGTAACTAGTAACTACAGTAACTAGTAACTAAAGCTGTCAGATGAATGTAGTGGAGTAACTAAAGTAACTAGTAACTAAAGTAACTAGTAACTAAAGCTGTCAGATTAATGTAGTGGAGTAACTAAAGTAACTAGTAACTAAAGTTGTCAGATGAATGTAGTGAAGTAACTAAAGTAACTAGTAACTAAAGCTGTCAGATGAATGTAGTGGAGTAACCAAAGTAACTAGTGACTAGTAACTAATGTAACTAGTAACTAAAGCTGTCAGATGAATGTAGAGGAGTAACTAGTAACAAAGTAACTAGTAACTAAAGCTGTCAGATGAATGTAGTGGAGTAATTAAAGTAACTAGTAACTAAAGTAACTAGTAACTAAAGTTGTCAGATGAATGTAGAGGAGTAACCAAAGTAACTAGTGACTAGTAACTAAAGTAACCAGTAACTAAAGCTGTCAGATGAATGTAGAGAAGTAAAAAGTAGAATATTTCTCTCTGAAATGCAGCGCAGTGGAAGTAGAAAGCGGCAGGAAAAGACTTGAGTAAAGTACAAGTACCTCAACATTTGTACTTAAGTACAGTACTTGAGTAAATGTTCCTAGTTACATTTCACAGCTGGATCAGATGAACTGTCCTCCAGATAACTGAAAGACAACGGCCACGCTTTGCAGCTGGAATATGAAATAAAGCACTGCCTGGTACCATGGAGATGTCATTTAAGTCATTTAAATAAATATGCCTATGAAATAAATCCCCAACAAATAAATAAATGAATACGGCATGGGTTCTGACAGATTGAAACCAAAGCAACAGCACAAGAATTAGCTAGCTAGCTAGCGCACACTGCGGCCCCCCCACCTTACTCCAGGCAGACAGGAGCTCGGGCCCCGGAGCTGGGGCCCCGGAGCTGGGGCCTGCGCTGGCTGAATTTGAGTAGTCCCTTAGCTGAGTGAGTCCGAGGGACCGCTGGCATCAACGGTCTGATAAACAGCAAATTCATCAAAATGTAGTGATCCAAACTATGTTTCAAGCTAATGTAGCTATCATAATTCATAACTCAAACTCAGCAAGAGCAAGACCCAGCGCCCGGGACTGATCCCAGAGCGGCCCAACTTCAAAAAGAAGGTAATGTAATGTGGAATTATGAAATAACATCCCCTAAAAAATAACTAAAAGCAGTCCTGTTTGAAATAAATACCTATGTAAAATATTTATTTATTGAACTATTTTGACTTTATACATTCATATGTATGTATTTATACATTTTATTTGCCTCAATTAAATCCTATTTATTATAGGATTTTTTTCATGTGACTATTTATTTTATTCTTATGGAAGTATTTATTGGTTTAATATTGACTTAAATTGCATTCCATACTGTACTGCTACAGCTAGGTAAAGACATACAATCCATGTTTTGCTAGTAGCTTATTATTAATTCATGGACGAGAAAAAAAACCTGCAGATGGTGCTGAGGGACGTTTGACAGAAGTGTGACAGTCAGGGGAGAAATAGCAGCCAAACACCAACGCCACTTCCCAGTGGGTCAGTTTGGAGTCCCTCAGGGTCCCATCAAGGTATTCCTAGTAAAGAATCTACATTCAAAATACTGCAACTCGATGGAAGGGGTGTCTTTGCTGTTGGGAATGTGGACATGTAGGACAACGGGCTCTATAGCTGCTCTGTTCTCACCGTTTGGTTTTGACAAGTAACCCCCCCAACACCCCCCTACCCCCCCAACACCCCCCTACCCCACCAAATAGCGTTGTGACTGTGCGGTAGACCCATCAGTAAGGGACCACAATGCATATAAGCCCCAGGGCTTTATTGTGTTAACCTGACTTTTTTATATATATATATATATATATATATATATATATATATATATATATATATATAAACATAACATTCACAAATAGTCACAAACAACTTTTGTTTTTTTAACCCTTGTGCGTTTTCAATATTTTTTATATCCCAAATATGGGTTTCTTTGAACCAAAATGCCCAAATATAGTCCTAACATGGATGTACTGTACGCTGTATAGAACCCATTCAATGTTCTTTGCAGGTAAAATTGATTCCATTCATTGAATTTTGGGTGTTTTATCCAATTTTTTATAACATTTGAGAAACATGTCAAAACAGTATCCTGACTGACAAAGCAGTCTGTGATTCCTTGACATCCCTTGATCTTAACCCTCAGTCAAAATAATTAATTTCTGCCTTTTTAACTAAAACAATTGGTATTATAATACATAAATGAGATTTATTACCATGAATTTAAAACAAAACGTTGAAAGAAAGCGACAAAAACGTTTTGAAAAGTGCCAAAAGGATTAAAAAAAAGAGCCAAAAATGCTGAAAAAAAAAGCAACAATAATTCACTTTTAACCTGGGTGGACAACAAGTTCATGGTCAAAGGGAAGACAACACAAGGGTGCAAAGCTGTATCCTATCTTATAACGAAATGGTCTAATAAAACCAACCAATCAATCAATCAATCAATCAATCAATCAATCAATCAACCAATCAACCAATCAATCAATCTACACCTCAACCGATCAACTCATATTGATTTAAGCAGGAAATTGGTGTGAATGGGTATTAAACAGATTGCATGTACATGTTGACACTCTGGATGTTGGAGTGAAGTGAAGGGGAAATCCGTAAAGCTGCTGCTCTGCCTGGAGTCTGAAGTCAATATCTAACAACCAACCAGCGACTGATACAAGTGTTTTTGGTCGATCAGAATCAGACCATCAGAATTGGTCGAGAGTTGTGCGTTAATGTGAGTTCTTAGAGACTTGGAGGTGGACCTCTAAGGACTCACATTAACTTGTTATAGCCTATGATGATGGCTGAAAAAAAAGCACAAGTGACTTCTTCCCCTGCTCTCCTGCAGGATATGTGTCCTAGGAGTTCACATCTCACTTTCAATCGAAATTAAAAAATAAAGAAAGTTTGTCAGTACTTACGTGCCCGGCTTGTGGGTCTCCGCCGGCGCGGACCAGCGCTTTTTCCTACTTTTGTGTTTCCTGCACTCCCCGAGCAGGATCAGACACAGAAGCAAGAACAGAAACCTGGCGTAACACGGCATGGTTGGGTTTAGAAGTCCCGCAGCGAGTCGGTGAGGGACGCCTTCGGTTCGCGTGCAGGACACTCTGTGCACGGTACCATCTTCCTGTCAGCGGCAGGAGGAACAGAGGGAGAGAGGGAGAGAGGGAGAGAGGGAGAGAGGGAGAGTCAAGGGACTGAGGCGGTCGAGCGCCGGCTGCTCTGCAGAGAGAGATGGGATGGTGAAATGTGTTGAGCGCTCTGATTGGTCCTCACCGTCCAGAGGAGGTTTTTTTTTCTGGCTCAGGAGCGCGCAGCATCAGCACCACAGGCAGCAAATACATAAGAAAATAAATAGGTCTAGGCTACATGTTAGACCTGGACCTAGACGAGCCGTTCAGAGACCCTGCTGAGGGAATCCAGTTCATCCTAAAAAGGAAAACAAGAAAGGAAAGGAAGTGGGCCCATGACGTCACCCATTCCTGCTGCAGCTATGCTTGTCTTTTAGATTTACACAAATAGGAGACCAAGGAGTAGCCTACTTCCACTCTTGGTTAAAAAGTTGATTTAGTTAGTTTTTGGTTACATCAAACATTCTCAGAATGTTCTCCTAATGTTCCCGTAACGTTCCCCTAACGTTGCAACCTTTAAAGAATGTTCTCCTAACGCTCCCCTAATGTTGCAACCTTTAGAGAACCTTCCCTTAATGTTCCCTTAATGTCTCAACCTTTAGAGAATGTTCCCCTAATGTTCCCCTAATGTTCCCCTAACATTGCAACCTTTAGAGAACGTTCTCCTAACGTTCCCTTAATGTCTCAACCTTTAGAGAACGTTCCCCTAACGTTCCCTTAATGTCTCAACCTTTAGAGAACGTTCCCCTAACGTTCCCTTAATGTCTCAACCTTTAGAGAACGTTCCCCTAACATTGCAACCTTTAGAGAACGTTCCCCTAACATTGTAACCTTTAGAGAACGTTCCCCTAACATTGTAACCTTTAGAGAACGTTCCCCTAACGTTGCAACCTTTAGATAACGTTCCCCTAACATTGTAACCTTTAGAGAACGTTCCCCTAACATTGCAACCTTTAGAGAACGTTCCCCTAACATTGTAACCTTTAGAGAACGTTCCCCTAACATTGTAACCTTTAGAGAACGTTCCCCTAACATTGTAACCTTTAGAGAACGTTCCCCTAACATTGTAACCTTTAGATAACGTTCCCCTAACATTGTAACCTTTAGAGAACGTTCCCCTAACATTGCAACCTTTAGAGAACGTTCCCCTAACATTGTAACCTTTAGAGAACGTTCCCCTAACGTTGTAACCTTTAGAGAACGTTCCCCTAACGTTGCAACCTTTAGAGAACGTTCCCCTAACATTGTAACCTTTAGAGAACGTTCCCCTAACATTGTAACCTTTAGAGAACGTTCCCCTAACGTTGCAACCTTTAGAGAACGTTCCCCTAACATTGTAACCTTTAGAGAACGTTCCCCTAACGTTGCAACCTTTAGATAACGTTCCCCTAACATTGTAACCTTTAGATAACGTTCCCCTGACATTGTAACCTTTAGAGAACGTTCCCCTAACGTTGCAACCTTTAGATAACGTTCCCCTAACATTGTAACCTTTAGAGAACGTTCCCCTAACATTGTAACCTTTAGAGAACGTTCCCCTAACATTGTAACCTTTAGAGAACGTTCCCCTAACATTGTAACCTTTAGAGAACGTTCCCCTAACATTGCAACCTTTAGAGAACGTTCCCCTAACATTGTAACCTTTAGAGAACGTTCCCCTAACATTGCAACCTTTAGAGAACGTTCCCCTAACATTGTAACCTTTAGAGAACGTTCCCCTAACATTTTAACCTTTAGATAACGTTCCCCTAACGTTGCAACCTTTAGATAACGTTCCCCTAACATTGCAACCTTTAGAGAACGTTCCCCTAACATTGTAACCTTTAGATAACGTTCCCCTAACATTGTAACCTTTAGAGAACGTTCCCCTAACATTGTAACCTTTAGAGAACGTTCCCCTAACATTGTAACCTTTAGAGAACGTTCCCCTAACGTTGCAACCTTTAGATAACGTTCCCCTAACATTGCAACCTTTAGATAACGTTCCCCTAACGTTGCAACCTTTAGAGAACGTTCCCCTAACATTGTAACCTTTAGAGAACGTTCCCCTAACGTTGCAACCTTTAGAGAACGTTCCCCTAACATTGTAACCTTTAGAGAACGTTCCCCTAACATTGTAACCTTTAGAGAACGTTCCCCTAACGTTCCCTTAATGTCTCAACCTTTAGAGAACGTTCCCCTAACGTTCCCTTAATATCTCAACCTTTAGAGAACGTTCCCCTAACATAGTAACCTTTAGAGAACGTTCCCCTAACATTGTAACCTTTAGAGAACGTTCCCCTAACATTGCAACCTTTAGAGAACGTTCCCCTAACATTGTAACCTTTAGAGAACGTTCCCCTAACATTGTAACCTTTAGAGAACGTTCCCCTAACGTTGCAACCTTTAGATAACGTTCCCCTAACATTGTAACCTTTTAGAGAACGTTCCCCTATCGTTCCCCTAACATTGCAACCAAAAAAACTTTAACAACCATGATACCAATTTCATTTTTACTTTGCATGAGCAGGAATGAATTATTATATATTAGCAGCAATTAAAGAACAAGCAAACATGATGGGATTAAAAACTTTAATATACAATATAAAAAATTATATCAAGAGCCTATATAGGCTCTTGATATAATTTTTTATATGTGGGGGTGGCTTATACAATGTCACATACATACATCATATAAAAGCAGATACAATAACAGCCTAAAATCTGCTATTTTATCTGCTTTTATGTTTAAGTGTTACTCTGTAACTTTCACTATTTGAATCTTTCCATGTAAAGCACGTTGGGATGCCCTGATGCTGACATGTGCTGTACAGATAAAGCTGTCTTGCCTTTAAAAACTTGATTTGATTTCTTGAAAAAAGTCAAATTATTCAATCCAATTTCCTGGATTCCCTTGTTTTCTCAGAGATTTGAACACACAATAGTGACTGCACTGTTTGTTCTGATTATATTTTTTTTTGCAGTGTGGGATATTATAAAGGCATCCTCTTAAACTGACAAGGACTTGTCCACATCTGTCTTGCACATCTGCCAAGGAGCCCTTAACTGGAGCTTAACCCAGAGCCGTCTTTTACGGCGAGTACGAGTCCAGTCTCTGCGAAGCAAGTCTCAAGGCTTCTCAAAAATTTTCAAAAGTTGTTGTCTGCAAGTTAAAATCAAGCCTCAAGTCTCAATTTTTCCAAATGTTGAGGGCATTATCAAGTCAAGTTTCAAGTGTACGGAAACAAGTCCAGGTCTACTGAAACAAATCCAAGTCAAGTCTCAAGTCAGTCAAAAACAAGCCAGACTCTATCCCGACATCCTGTCACAGATAAGTCTCAAGTTTTCAAGTCCTTGAGGGCAGGTACCTATGTCCGTAGTGTTTTTCCATGTTTCACTGTCATGTCAATGTGCATGTTTGACAAATAATACAAGTACAGTGTATTGCATTCTAAGTCTAATCTGTTGCGGTCTCATTTTTTCCAATTATTACCAGGTCAAAATTTGCGACCTGGGTCGTTTTGACTGCAGCAAGACTTGATTTACCTGAGACTCGACCCCTTAAACTCCTGACTGGATTTCAACTTTAAAGACAATACATGGTTCAACCATGTGGAATCACATAAGAGTCAATTCAATTTTATTTATAGTATCAAATCATAACAACGCAACACTCAAGACACTTTACAGATAGAGCAGGTCTAGACCACATTCTATAATTTATAAAGTCCCAACAGTTCTAGTAATCCCCCCAAAAGCAAGGATGGTGTGACAGTGGCGAGGAAAAACTCCTTTTAGGGAGAAACCTGGGACAGACCCAGGCTCTTGGTAGGCGGTGTCTGACGGGGTTGGGTGGTGGGGGGTGGCGCGGCAATACCAGTCACAATAAAGATAATGGAACAGTGACTAAAAAATAGTAGTAGTAGTGGTAGTTCATGGCATAGCAAGACATCGCAGAGCGTAGCAGGGTGTAGCCGGGGGTGTAGCAGGACCACAGCGACGGCTGCAACCAAGATCTTGTTGCCAATTTGATCCAAGGAAGTATGCTGGGCGAAAAGAAAAAATAAGGACTCCGGGGAGTAAACTCCCCAGAACTAGGTTAGTAACAAGCATTTCTGGGACAGGATGCACACCGATAGAAAGGGAGAGGAGAGAGGAGCTCCGTGTGTGAAGGGAGGAAGACATGACTATGACTATCACAACGTGTGTAGCTGCTGTTACTTTTAGGATTATTATTATTTTTAGGATTATTTTTTGGGCATTTCAGGCCTTTCATTAATCGGACAGCTGAAGGGGGAGTAATACTAATAATAAAAATTATATATACTTTATTAACACTGCAAGGGGAAATTACAATTTACACTCCGTTGTTATTACACACAGGCCTGAACTACGCACACATGCTCAGTACTTATACATGCTCTAATGGAGAGATGTCTGAGTGGGGGGTGCCCATGGAAAGGCGCCCCGAGGAGCAGTTGGGGGTTCAGTGCCTTGCTCAAGAGCACCTTGGCAGTGCCCAGGAGGTGAACTGGCACCTCTCCAGCTGCTGGTCCACATTGCTGTATTACATGTTATGCTTTTCTGTGCCCTACTACGTCCTGTAACGCCCTGCAGCGACTTGCTATGCCATGAACTACAACTACTATTTCTAGTCACTGTTCCATTATCTTTATTGTTATTGCCACTATTCATCACACCTCCACCCGGCACCGTCAGACACCGCCTACCAAGAGCCTGGGTCTGTCCCAGGTTTCTCCCTAAAAGGAAGTTGTCCTTACCACCTGAGGTTTCTTCCTAAGAGGACGTTTTCCTCGCCACAGATGCACTAGTTGCTTGCTCTTGGGGGAATTACTGGAATCGTTTGTAAATCATAGAGTGTGGTCTAGACCTAAACGGCATAATGGGTTGATATAAACTGGCATTGCTTACAATGGCTAACTAGGCTATTGCTAATTAAAGCAATGACAATCTGACTTGTAACCTGACTTGTGACCCAGCTTCGGCTTCTGAGTTCCGAGGTCAAGGGAACGCACTATAAGCTTTAGCATCTTAGTATTTAGCTCAAAGCACCGGTGTGCCAAAAATACAGCCTCACAGAGCCACTAGCACGGCTGTAGACTCACATCCACTTCTAAAGAATGAGCTAAAAAAAAATAAAAAAAAAAAAATCAGGTTCTAGTGACACATGAAAGAAAGAAGATGTACAGCTCAACATCTCTGAAATACACGGCTTATTCCCTGTGCTTCAAAGTAGCTTTAGATATTCAGACATCTTGGCTGTGAAATCTGCCATAATCACTGCATAGGTTTCTGTGATTATATAAATGGGTAACAAAATGTATTCTACACACATTCAGACCTGAAAATTACCTGATCCGGAATCAAAATGTCATGGTTACTGCAATGTTACATGTGGGTTTGTAGGTATAAGAAAGACATAACGCATGGCAAACACATTCTTTCATTCAAGCAATTTATTTTGTGTTAATATCTCAGTACACCAGCCTTGGGCACGAAAACTGAAGAGGCAGATATAGAGAGAATCTAAGAATATGGCAATTCAAAGCTTTGCGCACTCTGCTGCCTTCAAGTCATACCTGTACACATGCAGGTATAGGATGTTGCTCAAAAGAGAACTACTATGAGATACTGCTATGACCTCAGGTATTTGTATGTTGCCAAGTTGTTGTACAATGGCCGTCAGCTATGAAGTGCAAAAAAATTCATTGAAACTTGTTTCCCAGGTCCTTATCAGAGAGATATACGCCCTACTCAAAGTATGTTAAAGAGGGTAAACATTAGACAGTGTTTGGGTCTATTTATACAAGCGGGGTGGGGGAATTACTGTTTGCATACAGCTTTACAGAATGCAAGCCAACCAAGAGATTAATGCAAAGGGACGTGCGGTGAATACCATGACACAGCAGGGGAGGCAGGGAGAGAGGCAGTGAGGGAGGAAAGATACAATAGAAAAATGCCTTCAAATAAAATATATAAAATTGGTTGTCGGTGGGAAAGCAGAATGAAAACACAATGAGTCACACAAAGTGTTGAATGTAAGCAGAAAGTTGGCTCCAGTCATGTGTGCTGGTGCAAATAATCCCTAAAAGTGTCCCACCAGTTAACGCTGCAGTGGTGAGAACAGCTGAAAGCACCCTGCCATCAAGGTGCGCGGGGTTGTATTTAGCCGATCCTGGATCAGTTAACTCGTTCCCTTCACAAGACCGCTGGGAAGGACTACCTATGGGCTGTATTTTAGACCCGCACTCCGACATGTTTGGTATTTTTGCTTTTGGTTTTGTGCCCAGCGCATGTGGGACACCAGCAATTATGTCAACCCAACCCAAATACTATACATCTGCAAAAACAATTCCTAAAATTGTAAATAACGAATTCCAATTAAACCATTTCAAACCAGTAGATGCATTTTAATTGCCTTGAAAATAAAAGGCAATTAATATGATTATAGCAGGTATTACACCATATTTTGTGACCACATTAAAACAGTACTCCACTGTAGCCAGGTTAGCTCAGTTGGTAGAGCAGGCACACACACACACACACACACACACACACACACACACACACACACACATATATATATATATATACACATACATATATATACACATACATATATATACACATACACATATATACACATACATACATATACACATACATACATATACACATACATACATATATATATATATATATACATATATATACATATATCATATATATATACATATACATATACGTATACTCCTTGTGCAGCCGCAGGTTCGACTCCGACCTGTGGTGCTTTGCTGAATGTCATTCCCCTTCTCTCTCTCCTTTCATGTCTTCATCTTTCCTGTGAAAATAAAAATGCCCAAAAAATAATTTAAAAAAATCCTAAATAAGAGTACTCCCCTGATTTAGCGTTGCAATTTTGCAGATTATCTGTATAGGCGTTTTATTTGCCTGATAACGATAAAGTTAATATAAAAAGTGGTCTACTTTGGCCCGGCTACAGCTCTGTGTCTGTCCCTCTGTCCCCACTGAGTCTGACTTAATGCCCCCCCCACAACACTATCTGACTCTCTCTTCCTGTGTATTATGCTGAAAGTTTCTCATTTATTATATAATTGCTTAAAGCATTTGTTACATTTCAAAATCTTAATTTTGACTTAAAGATTTCCATTTTTACTGTAACTGTATATAGGTTCCAAAAACTGGTTTCATTATCTACTAATAATCGGTATCAGTCTTGAAAAAAATAGTATTGGTGGGTCCCTGCTGCATTTACACTGCCATCGTCCTCCGTCAGACGGTGAGGCGAAAAACAGCGGCCTGCTATGAAAAGCTGAAACTGATTTAACTTTTGAATGAGATATATGAGAATGAGGTATCCATTTACAATGAGAAATATGGAATTAAGAGTTACAAACTACACAGTGGATGTTGCATGTGCACACTAGAAATAGAACGCTGTATGGTGTGACTGACCTGACCAACACAAAGAATTACAGCACGTACACTTTTGTGCAGGTGCATCCATGATTAATTCATTACTTTGATACAAAAATCCCCCATAACCTTGTTGACATGTTATATTACAGTCTGGATTGGCAGCACTAGGACAGAACAGTTCTATGGAAGGGGACATGTGGTGTGTGTAGCTGCTGAACTGATCACAAACAACAAAGCTTCCCATTCTTAAAAACGCATGACGCTCTGCAGAGTAAAATTCACATTGATTAAAAAGACACCCTGGAGGTGTTGCGGAGAGTGGGAGCGCCTCCTCTGCAGGAATGAAAGTTCCCCCCTCAGCGGAGACCGAACCCTCTGCTGACAAACAGTGAGCGCAGGAAGTCAGTGTCAGGCACCGCTTCGGCTCTGGTTCCACTTCGGCTGGCTATAGTTCTGTTAGGGTGGTAGCAGGGGTGGGGGGGTGACTTGAGCGTGAGGAGGAGGGACGGCCAGGTGTGTGGTCACAGCTCATAGTCAAACTTGTACTCGTGAGCCAGGTAGATCCTGCGGAAGATGAGTGCGGCCAGGGCCAAAGTGAGCACCACGATGAGGGCTACGGAGCCTGCGCGGCTTTCATCCCGAGGCTGGCGAGGAGTCGGGGCGAAGACTGGCCGGCTGGCCGGGTCCCTGCCGTCTCTCTGGCCCTGCTGGCTGCGCTGCTGGGCACGACGCTGCCGGGGGCTGAGAGGGCGGCCGATGACGGGGGCCGCAGGGGGCTGGGGTCCATCTATTCCTGTGGCTGGAGACGCTTCTGCCTGTGGTGGAAGATAGCATTGAGACAAAACTATGCATTAGAGGTGAAACAATTACTCAACTTATCGATTATGCCCACTGGATCCGGCTGCATTGTGTTTTTGTGTTGTGCCACAGCTTAGTCACAGCTCCTTTGTAGCTCTAAAGTGACATTTTTTAGACGTGAAGTATGTTTTTTTCAGCAGACATCTATATATAAATACAGTTTGTATAACATAGTTTAGAGCCGTTTTGCTAAAATCAAGCATTAATACACATTTTTAGAGCATTTGAATGTGTGTAAGAGATACTATGAGGTTGTATTTTACCTATCCCACCTCTTCTTTTATTTGTAGCCTACTTACTTATAGTGGGACATATCAACATTAAGCAAATAAAATCTATAAATGTATATTTTTCTGTCTCCGTTCCAGTCCTCTGTCCTCACTTGGCCGGCATTTTACTCACTCAAAAACAGAGCTTTCACATAACGGTCACAGACCCGCTAGGTGAGGGTTGGGGACAGTGTGGCTGTAAATGTTGGATATCTTTTTTTTGCCTTCTGTGATCACTTTATTAAATGGCAATACATGTCAATTTAGGCACCCACACAGTACAGCTGTTGTCATTAACCTGTAGTTACATCAGACAATTTGTAGATTTATTTATTTGATTAACCAACGTTTCTGTAAATGCGCCAGTCGGCTAATTTTCAACTGTAGTCCTAGTTACCTAGCATGGTGGGAAGAAAGCAGAGCACCCGAAGGACAACCCCGCAAAACGACCCAGAAAGGCGAACAGCTTGGAAATGACTGCTGGTTAAAAGTATTTATAAGCTAGAATTAAATCACTCATCAATTAATACTCATTCCACTATCTCACAATATAAAATGTAAAATATGTAAAAGAGGATAAGGAAATCCTGAATTTGGTTCTATTAAAACAGCGCATGAAGATGCTTTCCTTTCATACAACATTATTGAAATAATAAGCCATTTACGAGCATCCTGGATCAACACATTGAAAGCTACTCTCAGTTTCGGCATAAATACTAGTGTTAGAGTTAGTTATAGATAAAGTGATGATGCTCGTGCTGATAGAATGAGTTCTCTCTGGAGGGCAGGAGACTGTGAGGGTTATGACTAACCGACGAGCAGTGCCCACAGGCCTAGCTTTTACAGAGAAAATGTACATTTCACCCAATTAGTGACTGGTTGGGGGGAGACTGCACTAACTGGACAGAGGCAGCATACACGTCACAGTTATCCTACATCCCTCTGTACTCAGGGAACGGCAGCAAGGCAGCGTGGGATACCGCGGGCCGGACAAGTTGTAACTCTTGTCCCTTCAACTGCAGTGGCAGATGGTGAGTCCTATTTTTGACATGGCTTGGTTTACTAAACACTAATCTAGACCCTCCTCTCTGTTCCTTCTGACTGGATCATTGGTAGCAGCTGGAGTCAAAACCAATGCTCTTAGGCAACAAAGTGTGTCTATATGATCTGAACTTGTGAAAAAGAAGCCACAGAACCACAGGCTTCATGCTATCTCAGCACATCAACTATGATGTAATAAGAAAGTGCTGATATCCAGCTGCTTGATTTCATACAACCACAGTAACTCAGTGCAATCAATTGAGCTAGCATGATGCTGCTGCAAACCCAGCATGCAGAAACATTTCCTCCCATACATATTCAAACAGATTTTTGAGCTCAGTGGGATCTCAGCAGGTGACGAAGCGGGCCACGAATTAAAAGGAACAATGTGAAAGATGTGTAATTGACTGCATAAAGATAGCACCATGTCATCCTTTTGATTGTACACTGTGGAGCTTTCGAACACCCGCTGCTCTGTCCAACACTTTGGAGCTTAAATGGATTGAAAAAAAGAACCACAGAATGCTGTAGACAGGTCGGGTATTAAATTATTCCAAATATTAGGACAAGGAATCAGCAAAGTAGGTTTCATGTCAGTGAATGACATTTATTGTTCAGTGGTATATTTTTCATCAAGTCTTTGTTGATGTTATACATTACAAGATAGCGTCAGGTTTCAGTGTCAGTTCCACAGAGTCAAAAGTCAGTGGCTTCTTTCTACAGCTATTCTTGAAAAGCACATTGTTGCTTTATCATATTACAATATGATCCATTTACGACATGAGATACATAATTAAGACCTAAATTCCATACCAACCATACCCAACTTCACAGTGGATGTTGCATTTGCACACTTGGAATAGAGCACTGTATGGTGTGACTGAGTGGACCGAAAAGAAATTTAAAGCACAAAAAGAATTATAGCTCATACACTATGTGCAGATGCATCATAATTAACGCATTACTTTGAGACCAAAATCCCCCTACTGATTGCACGGAGTTACTGTGCTTGCATGAAATAATCCTTAAACTAGGTTTCATGTCAATGAATGAGATTTTCTGATCAGTGGTATATTTTTCATCAAGTCTTTGTTGATGCTTCACAAGAAAGCGTCAGGTTTCAGTGTCGGTTCCACAGAGTCAAAAGTCAGTGGCTTCTTCCGACAGCTATCACACAGGCAGAGACTAGAGGTAGAGGATAACATTGTCTTCACAAGTAGAATCCCTGACAGACTGGAGAGAAATGGAGATATGTAAGACATGTCAGATTTCCAGTACGGCGCCCAACAATCCATTTAAGTCAGTGGTTCCTTAGAGGGTAACAACTGTTTTTTTTTTCAAGTTGGACTCTATTTTCCATATGTTTTTGTGTCTAAGTGACTGATTTAAACAACAATCTTTGACATTGGTCCAGTATTCAGCAAGATCGCTGCAGTCGGCAGCGGCAAAACAAGCTACAAAGTAAGTTAATAGGGAAATTGTCCTGTCCTGTTGTCCTTCTTCCAACTTCCAGCCGCAGCCTGTCACTCCCCCCTGTACTAACGTTACATGCTATTTGATGTTAAGACCTCACAATGCATCAGATTTGAATAGTAGTAATATTTCAGTAGTCAAATAGTATAGATTTTTACCCCAGGGGGCAGTATGACACCTACCTGCTCAGCCCGGGGCTCTTCAGAAGCTTCCTGGCCTGCAGACGTGGAGGTGTCTTCCTGGGTGAGTGTAGCAGGCTCGCTTTCTGCACCTCCACTCTCACTTGCCTGTCTGGATGAACTGGACTCTTCCTGCATTAACACACAGGGAAGTGCAGTCATCTACACTGTGCCTCGGCTCCTGTCATAGGGCTTGACAACATAACCTCAAATGTATATCATAATAAACTGTCACATATACTTTAACAACCGTTAAAAATCAAAATTTGGAATTATAATAGTTTGCACGGTAAATTTTCCATTTTCCCTTACTTATAGCTTACAAACATTTCTACTTAGTTGCAGGTTTTCAAAAAACTATCAAAAATGTTATTGAAATTCAACACTTCCTGCATATGTTTCAAATCATGGATTTTCTTTTTAACGGTTTCAAAATAGTATTTGGACTGAACTTTGACATATAGATCTTAACTATTAGTCAAAATAATTCATAATTTCTGCCTTTTTAACTAAAAAAACTTATGTATAATTTGATATAAATGAGGTTTGTTGACCATGAATTCCAAGAATAAGTTTAATAAGCACAAAAAAAAATTTAATTTTCAATTTTGACCTGGAAGGACAAGTTCATAGTTAACAGGAAGAAAACACAAGGGTTAAACGTTTCAAAAGACAAGAATTTACTTTTAAGTGAGTAAAAGTGTAAGTATGACTGTTTACTGTTTATGGTCACTTAAATCATTCAGAATTTAGACAATTTATTAAAATGAGTACATTTAAATGGGTAGGGGATTCCTAATGGTTCACTGTCCAGCCCTAACATCAAACAGTTACAGTTACAGTTTGTACCTTGAAGTTGATTTGCTGGGCCAGCTCTTTAGCCTTGTGGTCCTCTGCACTGGGGTTGCTGTTGGGGGTCAGAGCCAGGAGGGCAGAGCGCATGGAGCAGCCACACGCCTCACAGCAGAAGTCCTGGGACCTGCAGGAGAACAGGTGGTACATGGTGAGCACCTCTCCTTCTACATATCACAGTGCTAACCCTTGGCCTAGAGAGTAGGTTGCCCACTAGCCAGACACACTAGTTTACTTTCTGCAGGTCCATTATTTATTCCATCCTGTCGGCACAATAGATCTGTTGTCCTGGTGTTTCCAAGTTGTGTAGCCCAGGCCTTCGTGGCTGACTTATGTTATGTTATTTTTCTGGGCATTTTCACATTTTTTAAATAGTTGACAATGAAGAGGCATACTGGAAATTGGCAGAGAGAGGTGTATAACATAGGGCTGCAGGAGTCTTTGTAAGAATTAATCACGATTCTAACACTGCATTTCTTGTCTGTGAAAGTGTTCTACAAAGGAACAAAGCACGCATATGGGCTTATGTTAAACATTTATCAAATACCAACATGGTCAACATATCTCCACATTTAAAAGAAGAAAATCCTGTACATCTAGCCATTCAAGCCCTATCAACAAGTTGGAGGAAAATACAGATGACAAAAGGTTGCATGACCAAAACCAAACAGATGAGACAAGATGGGGTAACCTCCCACAACTGCTTAAGTTTCTGCACGCAGCAATAGAGTTGAGAAGATGGACTGTTTCGTACTAAGGGTAAGTCATATGAAGCTTTTTCAGTAATTTGAGCCAAAGATGGAATAACAAATACGATATTCACTCAGATGAACAGTTAACATCAGTTCAACATCCACTTGCTTCCATTATAGACTTCATTCTTCACAGTTAAAGTTGATATTTAGAAACGCTTTTTTACATGCAACAAAAGACTGGACACTCTTTACTGTGACCCAGCCTGACGTTAGACAGGCTTGTGGCTAATTTGATTGGTTGATTGTTAGTGGAGTGGTAGGTTCAGGAAGAGCCATGCTCCTTTATTGAACCAAATGTTTGTTGAATGAGCTCCCATCCATTTAACCTAGCTATTTTTTTTTTTATTACGTCGTCACCAAAACCAACTGCTCATTGGTTTTATGTAAACTTCAAATAAAACATACACCCGGTGAAGATTACTCTGGCCTCCATGTGTTCCCCTCCATCCCTTGAACATTCCTTACACTACAAATTTCAAAGAATCAGAGACCTAATTTAAAAAGGTAGCTTGTGACAGTATTAGGCTATTCGATGAATAACCAGGTCCCTCCACTCTAGAAGTGAACAGCCTGCTTCATAAATGAAAACAAATTACAATGGCAGTGGTTCAGTCACAAAATAAATTAGATGTTAATATGAACAGGCCCAACATTAATGTTCTGGCTCACTTGTCACAGTATATCAGGTTTACCTGCCGAGTTAACTGAAACTAGCTTGTAGAATAATTACATTTCTACTGATATATGCCACGCTACCTGTATGTAATTATATGGTGGCTCATGCTTGTAATTCATACTGAAGTGCAACTAGGTTTGAAATACACGTCCTGATTACAAAGCAACTCTAATGTAATGTATTTGTCTGTATGGGATGCACCGGGCAGAGCAGCAGCTCGACCACGGCGCTGTAACTGATGACTTAGTATGAAGAGCAACAACAACAACGATTAGTATTAAAGACCTTAAATCTGAGTACGGAGGCAGGTTGTGGGGGTAGATGTGTCAAACAACACAGGACTTTCTACTAGGGAGACCGGGGTTTGTGTCCTGTTGTTCAGCGTGTCACTTAAACGTACACTTTCTAACCCCACCTACCATTTTTCCTGATCCTAACCAAGTGGTTTTACCCTACACATTAAAAATAATACCAAGGAGTCCAGACCCAGAGCGTCAAACTGTGACGGCAAGAGGTCCTGACCAAGCAGGTTGAAAAATTAAGCAAAGGGGATCTGACCCAGAGGGTAAAAAAAAAAAAAAAAAAAAATTGAGTATGAGTACAATGTTTTTATTGTGGTTAAAATGGCTGAAACTATTAACTTTCTTACTTTATATACCTGAATTACCCCATCAAACGCCCTATGAAGAGAAGATGGCTGCCCAAAATGTTCTCACTTTGGCAATGTAAACATGAACAAACACACAGAGAATTATTTTGGAGAAGTGTAGCACGCAGCCAATCAACAGTGTGTTAGATAGAGAGACAAATTTCAGATTTGCTGATGGCCAGTGTGCTGTTGTCAACACGAATAAGGAAAGCAAAACCAGACAAAGAACTCGGAATTAGTCAGGCATTTAAGTTACATTTCACAAAGTTACACTGGTTTTTGAAAAATTTACTGTTGTTATCTAGGTTGCTCGGCCAATGGTAATTTTGCATCTTGATTATGAAGTTATAAGTTATATTAGATTAAGCTGCCCATACCTTTTTAAGGCTGTGTATGAATCCTGTCAACAAACTGGCAGGAAAACCAGCTTCAAATGCTGTGTTTATGGTATTGGCTGTCTGTTTGTATTGTTGGCTGCCTCACAGTGTATCCTCATCTGACAGGTTTGTTGTTTTTCCCCTCACCACCTGTGGCACATTCGCGTGCCAGGTCCCTGCTAAGGGTTCGGAATGCTCCGTGCACTTTTACGCTCGCATGTCATTCCTGACAGTGGGGTTCAGTGCAATATTGCTAAAAGAAGGATCAACACAGCTGCTTAGCGCAGTGTTGTGGAAAAACATAAAAATGCAACACATTAAAGAAGTGTCTGTGGATTTGTCTTAGGAAAGCTAATCGTCCCTTGCATCAGCTAATGGGCTGATGTTACAGCTGTGAAGAGGAGGGATGAATCATGATCTGAGGAACACCATATCCTCACTGTGGCACTCCTCAGGCTAAAGGTGGCTTGGATAGATTTGGATACATGATCCAAATCAGTGTCTTTCTCTGGAGTCAAACTGAAATTGGATTCTATTTCTGGGAAGTTAAGATGAAGCTGGAGAAAAAGCTGAGCTTTTTAGACATTAGACATTTTGCAAGGCACGGCAAATGTTCTCTTACGCCTCCAGTCATCTTGTCAGTGGACTATGACAGCTTAAACAGGGAGTCTTTGTCTCCAAAAGCGGACACCCTGAATACAGGCTCCGTGGTCGGTTGATGGTTGCTCACATGAATGACTGTCTGAATCCTTTTAGGCATAAGTGCTAATCATCAAGAACACACCTAAGCTTTAATAAAAAAAAGTGGAGAATTGGTTTGTAAAAATCTCAGATGGATACTGAGGACAGCAACATGTTTGAGAAGTTGTGTCTATCAATGGTCCAGAAGTGTTGTTCATGCAATTTCATTTTACATTGGTAGCATTCAGTGACAGAAAGGTTTTAAGTATCGTATGCTTCAAACAAAGCACTTGTTGGATGGTCTGATATCATCTGAAACTCCATTTTCAATGGTGGAATCCAGGGGGGGGGCACTACTTCTACCAGTAGAGTTGGGTCAATTTACGGTTTTGCCTGTACGATCTTAAACCAGTCTGATTTATGCTATACAGCAGAATTTTGTCATTATCACACGCTCTGGACAATTAAAATGTAGTCTACATCAGCAACCTGTGCTGGCTACACCACAGCGCTGAATTTATCTATTGCAAGCAGCGTTGGGCAGTGGTGTTTTTGGTTTAACTACTTCTCATTAGTACAAGTTGAAAATACAGAAAAACAAGGGCAAAAAGACCAGGGATTAATTTGCTTGTTGATGATGATGATGACGATGATGTTCATGATGAGATGGAGTGTTAGATCCAAAAGGTCTCTCTTTCTGCCTGTCCAGACTCCGACGCAACCCCGGAGATTTGAAACGTTCGCGGGGTCAGCAGTAGGGCTGGGCGATATGGAGAAGTGAGTACATAGTGTACACTAGAGTCCGGCCGATAAAAGATTTTTAAGGCTAATACCGATACAAGTATTTGGTTATTTAAAAATCCAATATGCCGATATATTGGCCAATATATATTTTTAAGAAAAATCCAGAAACGCGTAAGAAAACATAAACAGATTTCCCTAAAATTAGTTATTTGTATTTATTTATGAGTTCTCACTAAAATAATATTAAAATGATATGTTTTATTGTCAGAACAGAGGAACATCAAAATATATTAAAGTTCTGATAAATAAAATGTATGAAATACAAACTTAAGATATGAAACTTAAAGTCCTTTGAACAAAAAGGCATTAAGAGAAAAAATAATCAGTGTTGCAACAGGGACGTTGTAGAGCGTCCTCTGGTGGACAGACTATGCAACGCCATCACTAACAGGGACGTTGTAGAGCGTCCTCTGGTGGACAGACTATGCAACGCCATCACTGACAGGGACGTTGTAGAGCGTCCTCTGGTGGACAGACTATGCAACACCATCACTAACAGGGACGTTGTAGAGCGTCCTCTGGTGGACAGACTATGCAACGCCATCACTAACAGGGACGTTGTAGAGCGTCCTCTGGTGGACAGACTATGCAACGCCATCACTAACAGGGACGTTGTAGAGCGTCCTCTGGTGGACAGACTATGCAACGCCATCACTAACAGGGACGTTGTAGAGCGTCCTCTGGTGGACAGACTATGCAACGCCATCACTAACAGGGACGTTGTAGAGCGTCCTCTGGTGGACAGACTATGCAACGCCATCACTAACAGGGACGTTGTAGAGCGTCCTCTGGTGGACAGACTATGCAACGCCATCACTAACAGGGACGTTGTAGAGCGTCCTCTGGTGGACAGACTATGCAACGCCATCACTAACAGGGACGTTGTAGAGCGTCCTCTGGTGGACAGACTATGCAACGCCATCACTAACAGGGACGTTGTAGAGCGTCCTCTGGTGGAGAGACTATGCAACGCCATCACTAACAGGGACGTTGTAGAGCGTCCTCTGGTGGACAGACTATGCAACGCCATCACTAACAGGGACGTTGTAGAGCGTCCTCTGGTGGACAGACTATGCAACGCCATCACTAACAGGGACGTTGTAGAGCGTCCTCTGGTGGACAGACTATGCAACGCCATCACTAACAGGGACGTTGTAGAGCGTCCTCTGGTGGACAGACTATGCAACGCCATCACTAACAGGGATGTTGTAGAGCGTCCTCTGGTGGACAGACTATGCAACGCCAACACTCATAACATGGCTGACCATCTTTTATATATTAATTGATCCAAATTATTTATTTCTCATTATAAATGACATTCAGATGAAAGAATATTTATATTTATCGGCCATTATAAATGCAGATACTGATAATACGGGAAATGCCTAATATCGGCCCACCGATATATCGGTTGGGCGCTAGTGTACACAGTGCACTACATGTCTGTAAGTGTACTCACAGAAGTTCATAAATTGAGACACAGTTAGATTTTACACAAAATGCCTAACTTTGGACAAGCTCCAGGTTGGTAACAACAGTAATGGCCCATTGTGTTATCACAACTCCAGCTTGACAACATTTTCAGGTAGACATGCACTAAGTGAAACCCTGACTTATCAGAGTTGCAATTAGAAACAGTAGTGTCAAATACTGCATGTGCACTGCTCTGTGGGATGGATCTGAGGATTTGGAGCAATCTGGATTACATCACTAAACAGAAGGGGAACAATATTTTCTGCAAGGCATGTACCCAGTTATCTGCAGCGCAAAACAAGTGTAGCACTATTCTTCCTGGGATAAATAAAGTGTTTATTTGGCCATTAATTTCACAACTTTTCCCCGAAAATAACTTGACAGTCAGGTAGGCCACTGTATCCTTACACTGTAAATGAATTTTAATAACTATTATCACAATATATGCTGTCAGCATGTGTCCTGTATATGAAATGTTCACTCGGGTGTCAGAAATGATTGACATTTTTCATTTTAAATTCTGAGACTTCCCAGGCTTCCACAGGGCCCTGTGTTTGTTTTGCCACATTACAAGCTAGGCAGCAACTTCGACATTTGACAAAAAATATCCTGCTGCACAGATGCCCTTTTCTGACTGACAGTACTACAATCACCATGGGCATAGAAGCAAAAATGAAAAACCCAAAAAGAGTGCTGCCTCAGCCTTACACAGAGTGAAAAAAAAAGGTTTTCATCAGGGAGATGGAGCAGCCATGTATTTATAGCAAAGTGCGTCTATCTCATCTCTATCTGCTAATGAAACAGCCAGCTGATCAAGACCCGTCTCATCTGCTATTAGAAGAGCGACTTTAGTTGGATCCTCTCCTTCTCTGGCTTTGTGTGGTTTCCTCTGAGGGAAATGTGGTGTGAAATTAAGATCAACGTGCCCACGCATGCTCCCTCCAGAGGCTGGGTATTTTCGTGATAATGAATTTGTCATGAATTTGTAATACCAGGACTGGCTTGGGCGCACTCCTTTCCCTTTGTGACTAAAGACTTTGTAGTGGGAGGCATGTCCACCCAGGCTCATGTGTTGATTGCATCAAATACACATATGGGGTTTGCTTTTTTTAAAGGGTAACTTTTCATTAATTTTTTATTCATGGACCCTATTTTCCTGCATTTTTGTCTCAAAGTGACTGATTGGAACAACAATCTTTAAAATTGGTCCACTATTAAGCTACTCCGCTGCAGTCTAAATGTCTAAAAACGACTTTACCTATGTTATATATTTTGTTGAGTTGTGTACTTATGCTATCCCAAATGTTTCCAACAATGTTCAACCCAGAGAAATCTCTTAGTTTGTTTTAATGACATTTAGTCGCCTGTCAGTGGTGTCATAAAACCTTTGACCCCTTTGATTCCTCTAACTTGATTCCTCTAACTTGGGAACCAAGCTCATACGTTCGAGAGTATACAATGACACAGAAAGAATAATACTCAGTAACCATAATACAGCTTGCTTCCTGCCACACGGCATCATTTTATCTTCGAGTACATGACAGTCATAGAGCAGAGACGTTATTTTTTAAATTAATTTCAATATCGATCAATCCAGCTTAACGTTATGTGCTACGTTTACAAGTAGCTCATGATAATGCTTGGTCGGGAACGTTATAAGGTTACAACATTGTTCAACACACTCATGAAGTTATTTTAAGTATAATTCATATTTATAATTTTGACCAAGGTAACGTTGAACAGCACTGGGCTAACCCACGATTACGTTCACCGGCTATATAGACAGACAACTAATCTACTGCTAATATAGCCAGCTATCCCACCCTGGTGTTTCTGCTTCACTCCCAGCCGCTAAGGGACTTCAGTCTGGATGAGAGCGGACAACAGCCCCGAGGACACAACACATCCACAGTTAGCAGGCAGACAGCCACTATAATTTACTTACAGCAATCCGAACCCAGCTAGCACAAACTTCAGCGCCGGGTGATAACGTTGCTAACGGCAATAACAGAAGGTTTTAATGATCCGTCGGGGAAACAACCAAATTGCCCCAGGTGTCCGAGTCTGGCTGGCCGTGGTGTTGTGGTGAAATTCTCCCCCCTTTAGCGGTCTTCTTTACAGTTAAGTTGACCAACAAATGGTGGCTTTCCTGTGGCAACAACGGTTAAGTTTAGACACCAAAACGACTTAATTAAGTTTAAAAAAAGGTTACGGTTTGGAGAATTCCGGTAGCAACACCCTCCAGCCGTCGGACGTAAAAGTTATTTGATGGATGTATACGTATTCTCGGCCAGCCCCTGCGTTGAGTAACGTTACAAAACCCCCCCAGAAAATTACACATAAAGTTATTACGCACCTTTAATTTACGTCCACAAAAAGTACTTGTTTTGCCACTGACAAGCTCAGATTACTGTTTTAACTGTCTGACAACATTATAGAAAGGATCCTTACAGACTGATTCTGTTTAACATGAAAATCCCTGAAAAAACTATTGCCAAACCCACCAGACCCCATTTAAATAAACAGTAATATTATCATCATAAAACACATTATTCAAAATACATCTATGAAAAGGTGACTTTGTTTGTCTTTCCACCGTTCAAACAATCGCTACTCTGGTCTGGTTGAAATAAACCCTTAAATATACCCATTTGCATGTGAAAATATGCTGTCTCTATACACACAAAAAGTATTGTTTATTTTAAATAGGATGTCGAGCCCAGAAACGAAATGAAACATCCGGTTAATTTTCAAAATAAAATACACTGTGCTCACGGCGGATCATATTCCCCTGCACTACACCTTGAAAATGTCATAAGGTCAACAGGTCAGAGGTTTTGTGGTTGTGTTTATGAAAACTATATCCTGTTATATTGCGTGATCATTGGGTATTGAAGGACGACGGAGCAGGGGTCTGACACAAAGCGCAGCTGTTCCGCGGTTGGTGGAAATCATGGGTGAGTCTGTCAGTGGCAAAAACTATACTTTTAGAGAAAGAAATGGACAAAGCACATTTGTCTCATTTGAATGCATTGCAGCTGCCGCCAGTTACAGCTATCTGCAGTGGATCAATTTTAAAGACACCAACGCATGGGATAATAGGGTCCAGGTTGAAGCTCATGAATGTAATGTCGGCACTGACCATATCCTTTACCGGTATGTTGCTAATCCAGCATGTAAGATCATACAATCTTTACGATACACACACTTCCTCACCACTCACCTCATTATCATTCTCTGTCCATAGGAGTGCACACACAACACATGCTCTGCAGAGTAAACATTGGAGTGATTTTTATCCACCAAAATCTTACTTTTTGGCAAGGGCCTTCCTCTCTTCTGGAGTATAATCAAGAGATCCAATCGCCCCCTCTCCTTTTGTTGGCATGAATCCAATTATAGCTATTAGGGCGGTTCGGACTGGAAGAGAAACAGACAAGAGGAGAAAACACAAAGAGAAGACGAGAAACATTAAAATCAGAGCACGTTCAACATTCCTGGGTAAAACAGGGAAGGTTAAATTACGCGACAGGCCGCACCTGTCGTCATGTTCAGTGACTGTGTTACATAAGTAGGAATGATGCTTTGTTTTCTGGGCGTAAGCCTGGATTTACCCTGGCCTATTTGAGGGCACCCACCATGTGTGTACCATGTGTACACATTCTCCAGCTGGCACAGGTCACATTTTACAATACGGTCCAGCTCAAAGGGTTGTTTGTATCTATATTATGACTGGCTGTGTTTAGTCTGTGCTCCAGTCTATCCAATATACTAAAGCCCATCATCTGGAAGCCCATTATATCAGACTATCTTTGAACAAGATAAACCTACTAAGGTTATCCATATTGGATTTTTTTATAATAACTATAGACTAACTATATAAACAGAAACTGACATTACATGCACAATAATATTTGGTGCTTTTTGTGATGAGGCCCACACAGCACCATTTTGTTTGTTAATCATTTATGCAAGTTATTTTAGAAAATATCATTGAAAACAAATAACACACATTTTCTTTGCTGAAATGCAGCATTTATTTTATTTACTCTGTGGTTGATTTTGTTCCGGCCGCATAACCAGGATAAAAAGAACCTGATCATAATGTCCTATTCATGACAATGTCCATTTAAGAGCATGCATTCATACTGTAGCAGTCATCACCATTAGCACCCTTTAGTTGTTACATTTTAGAATTTGACTCTCAAACTGTTACAAAGCCAAATTGGACATAATATGGCAGCATTTCAAATGAATTATGGAGCATTTGAAATCATTCCTTTTCATTATTGTATTTTATGGCTAACTTTACCAATTCTTTCAAGATATAATACTGATACCTTATATCACCACCAAACCATAGCTGTCTTCCTGTAGCTGAACGCCTCGTCAAGATATGTATTTGCAGTGCGGTCTAACATGAAAACCCATTACATAAATTAGACTTCACTCACACAGTGTCATTTGAATGAACTAACCAAAAAAAGTAAAAAAAATAATTAATTAATTACTTTACCGATTATAACCCCGAAAAAAAAGGTTTGTATTGAATTGTGGGTCAAAAATCGTGATGTGGACCGAAATCCTGTGTTTTGGTGTATGTACAGCGCAAATATACTGTATATATAAAAGTCGGCTCATATCAGTCTTTTCAGTTCCAACTTTTTCCTAGGTTCTGAAAAAGATGAAGGGATGTGTGTGAGTGTGTATGTGTGTTTTAAAATACATAGTAGTAACTAGGAAGGGGAAATAGCTTAAAAACATAGGGGAATATAGAGGAATATGTAAAACATGAAAATGTCAAACTTCTCCAGAGTGATATCAATAGGAATGTTTAAATTACATTTTATCAAATATGTAGGCGTAGCATATGAACTAAAGCGGCATCCAACAGTAATAAGCGTAACCATGGAATCACTACAGCTGGCCTGGCTGTGAAGTGCAGAAATTTATATATTCAGCCAGGCTTTTAGGAGTCATTCAAAAACACTTTAAAACCCAGCAAGGGAAGTCAAATGTCTAAGGCATGGCCAGCCATGTAACCTGCAGTATGTCGGTAAAAAGAGGTTTAGAGTAACCTTTACCTTTGATTTAATTCTAATATTGACCTGGTTTTACGTTTTAGGGAAAAATGCTTTGAGGAAGATGCACCATCCCCCACTGAGACCCCCCCTGATTAAGTGATACGGAGTAGCATAAAAGCAGAACTCAGCAAATTGTCAGGAGAGAACTAAAATGAGTTCAGCAGAAATAAATTATCAGTTTTTACTCTGGAGGTATGAAAATATGCCCTTCTTCTCATGAAATAGGTTACCTTTTAGGTGCTTATTAAATACTGGTTATTTTTCAGTGAACGGCAATGCTAAAGGATATAAGGTTAAATTGAAATAAATCTCCTAAAAATATAGAACCCTAAAAATCAAAAGTGACTTTGCTTTTTGTTACACATTTATCGACTGAATCGGAAGATTTTAGCTGGTCCATGTTGGCATTTGAGATAAGGAGGCCTGTCATCGTCATCGATTACATAAATGCGTCGCATCGAAAAAATAACATGGCTGCCTCTAGCAACAGTGCAAGTATGGATGGAACACGTTGAGAAAAAGGCTTGCACATGATTCTTCTAAAGTGTGGAGTATTTTACTCGCAATGCCAACAACAACGTGGTAGTCTGTAGACTTTGTAAAATGATCCCTGAGTCAGAATAACAGCAGCAGAACACTGTACGTTCTGCTCACCTATCCTTCTCCAGCTTCACCCGTAGCTCACCCGTATACAGTATGTCCTGCACTGACTTGAGTTTTTTTTTTTAAATTTGTGTATTCCTCCTGAAAGTGACTTGAAATGTTAATTTGTTTTATTGTTGGATTTATTTGATACATCTGAGTTCACTGCACTGACTTGAGTGGGAGGTAACCTGTGTTGCGTCTCCCCATCTGTAGCACTGTCTTCAATAATTGCCTGGCCAACCTGGCCAGATTGTTTCACATGTCTTTTATTACGTCAGGGCTCGGGCTCATAATTCCATTAGAAAGGAGAGAGAAGAATTATTTGTGTTTTGTGTATTCCTCCTGAAAGTGACTTGAAATGTTAATTTGTTTTATTGTTGGATTTATTTGATACATATGAGTTCATATGTTGCTAAAATTGCACTTTTTTACTGCAAGATTAAAAGGAGGAGAGCTTGGATGTTAAACAAGAGCTAATTCTTTATTTTACCTACTACTGTTAAAAAAAAGCAAATACAGGCTACTCTTTTTGCCTTTGCTTTGTTTAATTTAAAGTGCACATATTATGAAAAAAAATTCACTTTTTCTGGGATTTGGGGTGTTATTTTGTGTCTCTGGTGCTTCCACACGCATAAAAACTCGTCCTCTGCCTTCAGTATCCGGGTGAGCTGTGCACGGCTCTCTACATCACTAGCCGAAACGAGGTGGCTAACTGTAGCATGCTAGCTCGTTCTCAATGGCAAAACACATCCATCAGCAACTAGTTGACCATAATCTCCAAAAGAACTACTTCCTGTCCCTGTTCTACTTCCTGTCCCTGTTGTGCAGGTATTCCACAAGTGGCCCTCGTCTAGAAGTAGTCTCCCAGCTAATCCTGCCTTGGACTGACCAAAGCTGGAGAAAGAGTTATCTAGCTGATGGGATCTTACCGAGCTACTGAGCATGTGCAGCTCCCAACAAAGATAGGATAGAAGTGAGATGTCTCATTCTGGAGCTAAAACAAGTCAGATGTCTCACTCTGTAGCTAAAACAAGTGAGATGTCTCACTCTGTAGCTAAAACAGAGAACCAAACACACAGAAGAGGATCTGCAGCAATGTGAAGTACAACAAAAATATGGTGTTTTTTGAAAATGAAGCCATGGAAACCTATTCTGGTACAACCTCAAAATCCAATTATGAACCTGAAAATGAGCATAATATGGGCGCTTTAAGTTTTTATGTGGTATTCCTCCTGAAAGTGACTGTATTTTGTTGTTGGCTTGATAGCCTACATCTGGCTTCAGGTTGCACGACACAGACAAAGACTACACTAAGACAGTGACTTGTATTTGGAGAACTGATTAGAGAAACTCAGGGCATGTGGAAAACATTTGACTTGTCGTTGAGGAAACTTACTGCTCCAAGAGGGCTGCCAGGTCTCCGGATGGTGGCCAGAGATGCTCAAACAAATTTTCTTTCCAACTTCAAATCTTCCATTCGGCTAGGAGGGAAGGCAATAAAAAGA
Organism: Percina caprodes; assembly: GCA_013375575.1. Lineage (NCBI taxonomy): Eukaryota > Metazoa > Chordata > Actinopteri > Perciformes > Percidae > Percina > Percina caprodes. The sequence continues at coordinate 3,075,396 of JABXJD010000052.1, forward strand.
AGGTGGGGGTGAGTGGGGTGAGTGTGTGTGTGTGTGTGTGTGTGTGTGTGTGTGTGTGTTTGTGTGTGGTGGAGATAAATAAATAGAACATACATTCTCAAAGTTTATAAGAAGCAGACAGACATGGAACTTTGACACAGTTGAGATTGTGGAACGGGGAAATGCAGGCTGCTTTTCTGCAAAAGTAAGAGTTTTCAAACAATAAATGCAAACTGAAAAATAACCAAAGAGGAGCAAAAGGAAACAATGAAAAAAAAAAGTCTGTCGAAAGAATTAAGGGTACGCTTTTATCCGCCTGTCATTAGCGGCGCGGGCGTCATACAGCTGTCTGAATATAATAAGAGAGTCTCATATTATCACAAAACCAGTGCAATTCTCTCTGACATTGTGATGACAGCCCAGGCGTTGACCTGACAACTGTCACCACGTGTGATGTAATCACAAATGGCTGAGGGTTAAATGACATGCTGTCCATTTTCCACTCTTTTGATTATCTGATTTGACGTCTTCCTGTGTTCCGCATCAGCGGGAAAATAATCAGATGTGATATAAATGTCGCCTTTGCCGGCGTCTTACCGTGAGCAGGATGATGCTAGGGGGCTTCATTGGGTATTCTGGGGGAAGCACGATCCTGCCGTGGTAAACCCCGCCATCAAAATCGGAATCGGGGGGCCCACGTACGGAGAAGTGCCATTCAAAGAGGTTGTCCTGCAAAAAGAGAGAGAAATGTCACGGACAAGAGAATTTCAAACCTGTGATGTCTCAAGTCGTCTCAGGGTTGTCTGAAGGGTTACAACACTGACAGTGAGGTGTCCTATGAGATGGGACCCCCACAGCTGCTAATAAATCGTTATTCTAATTAGAACCCGACCGATATATTGGTTGGCTGATATTATCGGCTTATATTAGGCATTTCCCGAACTATCAGTATTGGCAATCATAATGGCCAATAATTAAAAAACATATATTATATTATTATTATAAATATTCATTCATCAGAATCATTTATAGTGACAACTAAATGATTCTGATGAAGGAATATTTAAAAAATAAAATAAAAATGTTACGTGTGTTGGCGTTGCATAGTTTGTCCACCAGAGGGCGCTCTACAACGTCTCTGATTATTTTGTTTTGTTATTGTGTCTATGACTTTAAGTTTCATATCTCAAGTTTGTATTTTTATATGTTTTATTTATCAGAACTTTAACATATTTGGATGTTCCTCTGTTCTGTTTTGACAATAAAACCAATTATTATCATATTATTTTAGTGAGAACTCATAAATAACTACAAATTATTAATAGTTAGGGAAATCTGTTTATCTTTTGTTACGCGTTTCTGAATTTATTTATTTATTTTTAATATAAATTAAATAACCAAATATTTGTATCCGAATCAGCCTTAAAAATTGTCCGGGCTCTAATTCAAATCCATCATCAAATCAATGATTTGGCATAAACTATTGATTAAAAAAATGTTTCTCCAGAGTAGGGCTGGGCGATATAGAGAAAATCAAATATCACAATATTCTTGACCAAATACCTCGATGTCAATATTGCGACGATATTGTATGGTTGACTATTTGTGCTTTAACAAAATGTTATTTACACAATGAGATTTTTGATAAATATTCTCCACAAATTATGTAGCGATTTAGTGGGTAAAGGTAAATAATAGAACAGCTAGAACAGTCTGGTAAGTTTAGAAAAATTACATCCATTTACTGTAATGCAGCCTGTAAAACCAGGAATAAACACCACTTACCATATTACGATATGACGGTATGTCCAAAATCTAAGACGATATATAGTTTCATATCACGATATCGATTCAACATCGATGTATGGCCCAGCCCAACTCCAGAGTCTATGATCAGAACTGATACATTCAGAGTTTGCCTCCCCTCATCCCTCACCCCTCAGGTGAATTTCCCCAGTGTGGGTACAAATATTTTACAGAATCTATGGACAAAACCACACAAGAAAAATAATATCCAAGTTGAATGAAACCAGAAATAAAAACGCCCTCTTTTTGTATCAACTTTAAAATCTTCTCCAAATATGCTCTGTTAGACTATACAGTATGGGAAAAGGTGTTGTTGTAGGGAGATCCTCAACTAAAGTAAGATACTGGCCCTATGACCGGGTTGTCTTGTGGTGAACTTACCTCCAGTGGCTGGGCGTGGTAGTGCTCTGTGGGATCCCTCAGTTCAGCAGCCTCTTTCATCAGCCTCTTTACCGCTGGTTATTATTTATGAAAACAATGACAGGAGAAAACTGAGGTTAGTGCCTTTAGGGTAAAACAGAATCATTAATGCCTTGTGTGTGAGAGAAACCCCACATTCACACCAACATGTCAACAACTGCAGCAGTTTTACAGGCCAACATTCCTGATTTCCAGATGCAGAGGGCTGCTAATGTGCTGCTCCCCCGCGGGTAACAGGACGTTAACACAGATGGACAGATGAGAAGAGCATGCAGAGGAACAGGGCTCCATGTACTAACACGTCTCTGCTAAAAAAAAAAAAAAACTCATACTCATTCAGACAGCTTTGGCACTTCTGTTTCCTTTCAACAGACATGTTTAAGCACCACCCAGCTTTCTTTTTCTGTTTTAACGTTTTAATTTGCTGTTAATGAAAACTCAACAACTCTCCATGTTCACCTGTTGACTTGTTAAAAGGTCCCATGGCATGAAAATGTCACTTTGAGATTTTTTTTGACATTAATATGAGTTCCCCCAGCCTGCCTATGGTCCCCCAGTGGCTAGAAATGGCGATAGATGTAAACCGAGCCCTGGGTATCCTGCTCTGCTTTTGAGAAAATGTAAGCTCAGATGGGCTGATCTGGAATCTTGCCCCTTATGAGGTCATAAGGGGCAAGGTTACTTCCCCTTTCTCTGCTTTGCCCGCCTAGAGAATTTGGCCCCCCCATGAGAGAGACATCATGGCTTTCAAAGGAGCAAAGTGGCAGTTGGTCAAGGCCACACCCCCCCCTCAATAGCTACAGACTCAGAAATGGCACATACTAAAGAAAACTCATTGTGGGACTGGCTCTAGTGGCTGAAATTCTGCACCTAGGTTGAACTATGGGAAAGAGACTTCAGATACAGTATTAGGGGACCACTAATGTCTATTTAAAATAGACTTCAGATACAGTATTAGGGGACCATTAAGGTCTATATAAAAGAGACTTCAGATACAGTATTAGGGGACCATTAAGGTCTATATAAAAGAGACTTCAGATACAGTATTAGGGGACCACTAAGGTCTATATAAAGAGACTTCAGATACAGTATTAGGGGACCATTAAGGTCTATATAAAAGAGACTTCAGATACAGTATTAGGGGACCACTAAGGTCTATATGAAAGAGACTTCAGATACAGTATTAGGGGACCACTAAGGTCTATATGAAAGAGACTTCAGATACAGTATTAGGGGACCACTAAGGTCTATATAAAAGCATCCAAAGAGCACCATGTCATGGGACCTTTAAATTCAGCATAATGTGCATTACCACAGCACTAATTTAATTTGACAAGAGTCCCATTCAGGTTTTTAATGTCAAGCATCTCCAGAAAGTGCTGGGCTTTATTGATGGTAGCTTAACAGAACTAAACATCTGCAATGTAGATTATTATAGTGATGCTAAAATTCACCTTGAGGAATTTTACATTTTACTGACTTTACCCTGTGAGCAATCATTAGTAAAATTGAGCTGAAGTGATTATAGTCGATTAATAAATAGCTCAAAACAAAAATTAATGAAATATTAGTTGCTTGTTGAAGATGAGCAGATGACTAGCAGATGACAGCAGGCGTCCTGTGTGCTACAAATACAGCTGAACTTGTAACTCGAGGCAGAAAGAGAGTAAACAAGTTTGGTTTTTTTTTAAGTTGTGTTAAAGGAGTCATGGCAGCATTTTGTGAGTTTTATGTGCCGACGCAACATACTCTCAAAGTGAGGCGGCAGAGAATCATCTGCTGGCATTAATGGCCTATCCCACAACACGCTCAGGCCTGCTGTGTTCTGTCCTAGAGTGATGAGGTATGTTGAATGCAAAGACCTCACTCTAGGACGGATGGTTAGTCCCAGTGATAATGGTGATGACATGTGCATGCCAAGCTCTCCTGTAATTTAAATCCATTCCTTCTCTTTCCAGGCTGATAAAAAAACAGATCTGTGATGTCTTATTTTGTTTTTCCACCTCCAAGATGAATCTCTCGTTTCACTTCCTGCTCGACTGTCCGAACGGTCCACAGCTCGCATAAAATTAGACCTTGTGTATCTTTGGCGGAGCGGGTCGGAGAGTCGCTTCACTCACGCTTCTGGGACGCGCCGTAATAACACATCTATTAATATCAATGTAATGTACACTGAACAGAAGCTGAAACAGTATTACCGGTGAGGCTATTTGGCAACTTATTGAGTCCGGCGCTTAGTGCCGGCCAAGATGATTACGATTGATTTAAAGAAATGCCGAGGAAGGTCTTGCAATGCGAGACTAGGAAGACAGAGGTGTAGACTAGGTGTAGGTTTCATCACTGCTCGAAGCAGTAAAGGCTCTGACACAGCAAGGCAAGCAGGGTTGACAGTGAGTGACCATCGGCCCTTAGTTTTTGCGGTGTGTCCCGTACTGTCGCACAGCACGTCAGCCTTCATCGGCGAGCTAACCTTAGCCAGCGGCTGCACAGTCCCTCCGCTCCGAACTGCAGGGAGACTTCTTTGCAGAGAGAATAAATGACAGCCATGGATAGCCATCTCCCGGGGTCCTCTGTCTTAGCAGAACTAAGAAGTAGTCATGGACGCAAAATTGGATTTGGAATCCAATTGAATTAGAGTCAGACCGATATATTAGCGGGCCGATATTTTCGCCCAATATTAGGCATTTCCTAAACTATCGGTATCTGCATTTAAAATGGCCGATACCATTTTTAAATATTCATTAATCAGAGACAAATAAATGATTCTGATATATGAATATTTAAAAATCAAATAAAAACGGACATCAACCATGTTAAGAGTGTTGGCGTTGCGTAGTCTGTCCAGAAGGCGCTCTACAACGTCCTTGTTGGCAACACTGATTATTTTTTTGTGTTAATGTGTTTTTGTTCAAAGGACTTTAAGTTTCATATCTTAAGATTGTATTTTTATACATTTTATTTATCAGAACTTTAATATATTTTGATGTTCCTCTGTTCTGTTGTGACAATAAAACAAATTATTATCATATTATTTTAGTGAGAACTCAATTACAAACTCAACTAAAAATAAATGTTATGGCAATCTGTTTAATTTTTGTTACGCTTATCTGGATTTAAAAAAAAATATATATATATATATATATATATATATATATATATATATATATATATATATATATATATATATATATATATATATATATATAAATCGACATACCAGATTTTTTTATTAACCAAATGTCTGTATCGGTGATCCTTTATAGGTCGGGCTCTAGTCAGAATCCTTACAGTTTTTAGTAGCTGCATGCGTAAAGTCCACAACTTCTGTCTTCGGGTTCGGATCAGCAGAGGGGCCATAGGCGCCGTTTGGTTCTGTCGCTGTTGATTCAGACGAACCCTGTTTGTTGTGAGGCAAAGGCAAAGCGGGGCGGACGTGAGGTGACGCCACATTCGGCCTTTGTCAACACTAGTCCTTGGCCGCCGGCTTGGTGTGTCAGGCCCTTAAAGAACAAAGACGCTGCTTGATGTAATGCTGACTACCAGGCTGCCGCAACACCAGTCAGAGTACAGGAGGCAAGGCCTCAAAGTGAGGCCACATTAGAGTCCATCTTGGGCAAAGCCTAGGGTTAAATATCCCATCATGATTTAACACAAGGTCATGAGTCCCTGATGTCACAGTCTCAGCCTTGTGCAAAACAGCCCCACTGCATGTTCAAAGGAGTTGTGGAGCTTTTGGACAGCAAGGTCAATTTGCTTGCTTTGGCTCTCTTATGGGCTGCTATTAGCGCTCAAGCTATCAGCTACCAGCCCGCTGCAAGAAACAGGATGGGGCTGAAAATCGGAATGTTAATAGTGAAAAGATAAGCCAAACTAAGAAGAAGTCATGGACGCAAAATTGGATTTGGAATGCAATCGAGTGTGGACTGCTAGGGTGTTGAGCTGGAAATAGTGAATGGAGTGACTGTGAAATGAACACAGGAGAAAAAGACAAAGGGCAGCAGTGAGGATGGGTGGGAGGGCAAATAACAGGGGTGGAGGCGAGCTGAGAGGATGTGCAGGCTGCAGGGGTGAGTGAAGCAGCGGAGCAGAGAGATGGCCTGGCACCACGCAGCTTTCAGAGCACGTGTTCTTTCCGATTCTGCCCGAGGACAGACACTCTTCAGTGAATATGGGAACCAACCACAGTAATCTCACATTGGACACACAAGGAGAATGGGGGAAGAGTCTGTCTGTGAGTGTGTGTGTGTGTGTGTGTGTGTGTGTGTGCAAACAAGGTTTCCCCACCTTCTCCTGTTTACAGAAGGGGAGTCATGGAGTGCTTGCAGTTTCAAGGCCGTTTTATAGTTGTGCGGACGCTACACGCAGAGCTTTCGCCGTAGCCTACGTAAGTGGCCTGATGTTTACACTTGTGTGCTGGTGTGTGTCAAGCCGGGATGTGTGTATGTGTGTGTGTGTGTGTGTGTGTGGGGAGTGGGTAATAGAGCAAGGGGGAAGTGAGTGTGTGACGGTGATTAGCTTTGGAGCGAGTACCGACTCTATAGTTGTTTCCAAAAGACTACAAAGACATCACTGGAGTCACTTTAGTCTAGTGATCTTGTCTCTACACTATAAGGTCCGGTCACCCTTCCTCTCCACCAGCGGAATCCTGGCCTCTGTTGAGCTTTTTTAACGAGTCCTCAACTCCCATGTTCTTCGGTTTTCAGGTTCCAAGCCTGGGAGGAAGAAGGGATGTTGGGATTTGACTCAAAGGACCAAGCTGTTAGAAAAATTATTACCAAAAGACGACAACAAGTCACTAGAATAACTTTAACAAAGTTTTTCTTGTGCAAGGAGCCAGTCAAATACACGGCAATGAGTACAGAGATTGACTGGAGAGCAAACTCCACAGTCTTCAATTTATACATTGACATCCCCACTCCTTTCATCATGGTTACCATGCCCCAAACAGCTGCACTCAAAGGTAATTATACACTCTACCTGACATAGTGAAAGGGAGTGAAACAATCAAGAGAGGAAAGGGGAGAAGTTTAGCCTTGAGTGTCTGAAGATAGCTGGGAAAATATGTGACCATGGGTGCTTGAAGATGGTTATTATAAGCCAGTAAAAGTACAATCCGCCATCCTAAGAAAACGCAAAATTCAGTTTAAATAGTTACATTTTCTAACAAGAGTCACAGTGAGAGAAACAAAGTGCCTCCCCTGTGCTTTCCGAACCACGGTTGATAAACATTTAGCAGGAGAAGTCAACCCTCTCTTTGATTTCATGTTCTTTATGAAGAAGGAGAACCAGGAAATGAGTAAGGGGGGAAATGCAAGGCTACCAAGCTACAGCCGAGCAACGTGTGTCATTAGTCGTAGTTGTTGACCCAACTACATAGCACTCTTGGTTTAAAAGAGAAGCCTCAAGAAACGGCAATTTGAACAGAGCATGCAATCTATTGGGCTCAGAAAACAAAGAAAATACTTCACAAAACTTTATTTGGATATGCTGGCCTGATGTCTGTTGTGACTGTGCTGTCGATGCAACGCCAGTGGAGAGACTGAAGGACATGTGTTGCAGTGCTGAGGGTGTGAGGAGGAAAAGTTGGAGCGTTGGAAGTCTAATCCCTGTCTGTGTGTCTCGGTTTTAGCTCTGCAGGCTATTTCTTAAATTGTTTGGAATTATAAAATGGGGAAAAAAAAAATCTAAGAACCAGAATTTTAAATGACATTAAATTCTTGCCAGCATTAAAAGATTTTAATCTTGAAGTTGCTGTATTCTAGAGCCTGACCGATATATCAGCAGGGCGATATTATGTATTTCCCAAACTTTGAACCTTCAAACCTTGAAATGTAAAATTTCCCTTTTTCCGTTTGAACTTTTATTTTTCATTCAGAACACAAGACAAAATAAGAGTTTACTTACGAAATGTAATGTCCAAAATCGTTTTACTCTTTAACAATGTTTTGGTGATCGTTAGGAATCGTAAACGCGATTAAAATGTGATTAATTACACAGCCCTATCACACTGTTAGCCTGTGTAGGACTCCTGGACCACACTTACAGTGCAGTGTATAGCTCAGAGTTACTGTGTTTGTCTGTATTATATACAGTTAATTCAACCTCAGTGTATGGTACATGCCTGTTGCCCGTGGCGACAAGCCCAATGGGTGGCCTAAGTTTTCCTGACAGCACAGGAAGAAATGGTCTCCTCAACAACTGCCCAGCAGGCTTTGGCACAAGACAGCAGCACTGGGCCTCATTCCTCCAGCACACCCATTATGACTGTGTGGAAGTGGACTGACTGTGCAGAAGAGACAGGTTTTAATAAGTTTGTGAGCAGTTATAAACTATTTGTAACATCCACCATCCCACAGTTATCCATCGCCACATGCTGTATGTACACATGCTTTAGATAATCCCATGTCTGAATACTGTTAAGTTATTTTTTCTTATTTCCAAAAGCGAGTGCTAGTTTTCTTTTGTTTAACCCTCCTGGTGTCTTCGGGTCAAATTTGACCCCTTTCCAAAAAGTTTCTATATCAGAAATTTGGGTTTCTTTTAAGCAAATTTTTCAAAAAGGTAATGTGGCTAGTTCCCAACAACGCACATCACAACTTAAATAAATTATCAGTTCTCTACTTTCATTGCATTTGGTGTTTTTTGTCAATTTTATAGCATTTAAAAAGAACTTTAAAAAAAGAAAAAAAAAGAGAGAAAAATGTCAATAAAAGTGACTAAAATGTGAACAAATGTCAAATAAAGTGACAAAAATGTGAACAAATGTCAAATAAAGTGACAAAAATGTGAAAGGATGTCGAAAAAAAAAAAAAAAGGCTTTACAAATTTTCAGAAAAACCCACAATAATTTCAAAAGGCTCAGAAAAAGTAGACAAACATGATGACAAATGACAAAATCATTGGAGGAAAGCCACAAAAGGGGCGAAAAAGACGACCATAACCTTGATAAAAGGTTTTTCATTTTAAATTTTGACTCACAAAAAGAAAACTTTCCAGGTCAGCGGGAAGACAACACAAGGGTTAATAAAATTTCAGAAATCCCAACATTGTAGAAAATACTGGGGGCATGGGTCAGAAAAGAAAGACACTTTGGTGGTGTGGCTAGGAGGAATGGCGAGACTTAGAGAGCCAGTGAAAAGATTCTCTTTATACTTCAAGCCCCCGGTTAGTCATGATAGAATGCATCAGTGCCCTGCAGAGTGGAATCAGGAGCCCTGAAAGGTGTGATAGGCTATCAGACATGGGCAGGCACTTGAATGAGAGATGAACCACTTTAACCCTTGTGTTGTCCTCGGGTCAAATTGACCCATTTCAAAGTGTTTTATATCAGAAATATGGATTTCTTTCAATCAAATTGCCCAAAAATAACATGGATTATTCCATTATTTATTTATAAATTACATCAATCATAGTGACTGATTGGCTGAATGTCCAACCTTGTTACCATGACAACATAAAGAACTGACAAATACGCCTGGTGTAAACATTAATATGAAAGTCAGAAATAAATCACATAAAGTGCAGATTTTTGACCAAATACCTCTATACCGATAACAATATTGTAGTGTTGACTAGTTGTGCTTTCACAAAATATTGACACAATGAGATTTTTGATAAATGATCATCAGTAATGTGGATATAATGACTAAGTGGGTGAAGGCTAATAATAGAACAGTTACAACGGTCTGGTTAGTTCACAAAATGTTATCACTTTACTGTAATTTAGCCTTTAAAACCAGGAATAGACAACAATAATGCCATATTACGATATCCAAAATCTAAGACGATCTAGTCTCATATCTCGATATCAATATAATATCGATATATTGCCCAGCTCTAGGTGGGAATCATATAGGATATTGCAATTTATAACCTTTTTTCCATCTTTACATTTTTCCCAATTTCAAATTATGTCCCCATCCCAACATCTGTTTAAGAGAAAGATTAATTTCTCTGTTCATCTCACTTCAATTTTATTGCTGCAAAATGGGATTGTCAAGCAGCCAAACTGACCAACACTTATAGAATACTAATAGATTGACACTTGGCCTCTGTGTAACAATGCAATTGTTATAAAATAACAGCGTTATAAATAACAGTGTTACTTTTTTCAGTAGCGAGTAATCTTATTACTCTTCACATCTTATTAACGCTGTTACCGTTACTGACAGACTAGATCTCTGAGCCGAGAGTTTGTGGGCCGTGCACGAGACAAGCGCATAAATGCTGACAATTGGCTGAGGTTGAATACAGTTTCATGGTAAGCCAATCAGAGGTACACACACACACACACACACAATTACAAACATCAGGGCACTTATGTTATTTGCACTACAAAGAGTGTATATATTTTGTATGTTTGTAATCAGTGTCCATTTCATTATAATATTCAGATCTATCATAAATAATTGAACATGCACATGTATTTAAAGTTCCATTAAAGAGGGGTGGAGGTGGGGTCACATTTGAGCATATAAAAATGTACTTGAAAGTAACGCATTAGTTACTTTCTGAAGTAAGTTACTTTTATAATTTGTAACTGGGTATCTAATTTAGTTACTTTTTGGAAGAAGCGATTAGTAACTGTAACTAATTACTTTTTAAAAGTAACTTGCCCATCACTGCTCAGGAGGGTTACCATTACTGAAGGTGTAATTGGCATCTCATAAAGTATCATCCTTACAGTGAGTGCACTGTGACAGGCGCTCCACTGCTCCATACCCCATGCCCATTTTTGGCTCTTCCTTCCGGCAACAGTAAGCAGAAATGACAAGGAAAAGCCCTTCCCACACAAGTGTCTCTGGCTTCTGTTGGCTTCACGGAGGTCCGGTCACTGGCCCAAGGCGGTTGGGTGATAATCCTTGTTTGCCAAATCATCTTATGTAACATATTTTGAGTGTTTGCCACTGGGAATGATTCACAGTTGGAGGGGAGAGAGGAGACATTATTGCATAATAATAAGCCATTTCCAAAGATGTGAAAATCACAGAGCACAGAAAAGAGAGGGACAAGATGCCTCCAAAGTCAGAGCACTTTTTATTGGTACTCTGGTATCTTTTCTATTTTCATATCGTCCGGTCATGGATCCTCGAGATCACTTATCGGCGGTGTGGCTCAGCGACTGACGGAGCTTTAACATAATAAAACAAAACGCTGAGTGAACATTACTAGCTATGTTTTTCATGTCAATTTTGAGCGGTATGCACGGTTTTAAAACAGTAGCTAACATTAATACATCGTGTCGGAGGAATACAGCGTCTCCTGCAGAGGGACCACAGCGGTCGCTAACGTTAGCTTCTTAATAAATCAATTTATTTAATTCAGTGTCCACAATGCTATTTTCCAATAAACTGTAGCGGTCATATTTCACGGGACCCGCGTGAGTGCAGATTTCATGTTAGCTTGCTTTTCTCACTACCGTTTTTCTTCTCGCGACCGCAAGCTGAGTATCAGATGGATTCCTCTCACCAACATCGCCGACGCCGAAATGTCACCTTGGGCTTCTGGGTTATTGTGATGGCAATTTTTTACAATTCTATGACGTTTAGCAAACCAAATGATTTATTGATTAATCAAGAAAATGAATGGCAGATTGATCAATAAGGAAACGAGTCAATACTTTCAGCCCTAACAGTTAATATTGTATTAATGTAATATCTTGACTAACTAACTAACACAAACTGTATTATTTATTTATTTTTAAAGAAAAGTCTGGAGTGCTCCAACTAATCAGGAAGGCTCTCTTTGGAAGGTGAACACAAAATTTCAAAAAGCTCTCTTCTTGCAAAAAAAAAAAAAAATGCAACATCCTTTATAGAAATGGGTATTTCCTATCAAAATCTTAGTACATAAAAAATAAAAGTGGGCAGCAACGAACACGTAGCAGCACACACTGACTTTTTTCCTCTCTCTTTTGAACATACTGTATTATTTGGCCTTGCATTATGTTCAGTGAGGAATTGGTCCAAGGTAGTTTAACCCTTGTGTTGTCTTCCCGTTGATTATGCAACTTTTTGTTTTTCTGGGTCAAAATTTAAAACAAAAATTATTTTTAACGATTTGGTCGACCTTCCGACATTTTTTCCTGATGTTTTTTCCGCATTTTTTAAGTGTTTTCCCACGTTTTTGAAGCTTTTTCTGACATTTTTATTTTCAACATTGATTAATGAATTTATTTTCAAATGCTATAAAATTGAATAAAATACCCACATTCAATGAAAGTAGTGAACTGATGATTTATTTTACTTGTGAAGAGCGTTGTATAGAACCATCCATGTTATTGTTTTTGACAATTTGGTTGAAAGAAAATTTCTGATATAGAAACTTTTTACAAGTGGGTCACATTTGACCCAAGGACAACCTGAGGCTTAACAAGTGCCTTGGACAGAAACTGCAGTGAGATCAGCTCTATGATACAGTACTCTGAATATTAAAACTGAAACTTCCTAAACAAATCTAAACAAATCATGCAGCCTTTGGGGACTTAGCAGCTGTGTGTGTTGTTGTGCGTACGTGTCAGTTTGTGTCTGTCCTTGGAGCAAGGTTGTCCACCCATGGCAAACTTCAAACTTACATGACACTCTAGTACAGAAGTACTAGATATAGATAACAGACCAGGGACTCCCCCATGTACAAAGAATTACAAATTTATATGTCATAATTGAAATAAATGAATTTGAAAAGTTTCCACATGACTATTCATTGATAAGCACTGCGCTAGTGTTTTTTCTTTTTTTTATCTTACCATTATTTTTTTTTCCAGATTTCTGTGTCTGTTGACCATATTCTCAGTTTCAGTTCACGTTATAAAAATACATTATATCTGGTAACACCTGTATACAAAGAAGTGCTGGTGTAAATGTGCAACACTAGACCAACATAATAATAAAAAAATAAAGTAATACGTATTTTTATTCACTTACTTTTGCTCAACCTTTTTGGGAGAGTGTACCCCTATCCATTATCCCCCAATCAAATGAGATGTAGGCTAATTTCCCTGAATATTATAATTGACTGATGATTAGGCCTTTTTTTTTTTCAATGTTTAATAAAGACTTTAAATTTCACAACAAGACCGATTTGTAATGCTGCAGTACGGCATCCATTGAAGATGACGCTACAACGTCCCGTTCCCTGTGAAGGAAGCACCAAGCTGACAGAGACAGTGAAGAGACGACGACACACTGTCTCGTCCAGTGGCAGCGGCGTAAACTGGCAGGTTGAAACAATATGAGACCGAAGGTCATTTTTTCAACTCACTGTCTGTCTGGTTTTATTTTCGACAAAAGACAAACTGGGCTATTAGAATACTTGTGCTGCAGTGAGGTCACTTGAGTGTAAAAAAAGGTTGTGGGACCATAAATACAAATAAATAAATAAATAAAACAGAACATGAATCTCACAGATATGTATTGATATATCACACACACACACACACACACACACACACACACACACACACACACAGCAGTAAAAGCTAAGCCAATCTTCTCTCTAAAACACTTCTCATATGCCTTGGGAGTCATACTGTGAAGAAATTAACATAACTTACACAGATGACAAAATATCAATTTTTTTCAAAAACATCCAGACGCTTTTACCCTCATGTTTTAGTATGTAATGTATATTTTATGTTACCATGTTTGTAGATATAGCACTAGTATATTTATATTATTCATTTTAGTTGTATGTCGTGCATCTTCGGCAGAAACATTTCCCTTAGAATGAAATAAGTTCCATCTTGTCTTGTAATATTTGAACTTGACTAACAATCTTCCGGCCACTGCAGCTTAGATAGAAAGTCTGTGCTTACATTATAAATGATGATAATGCTTAGTAATGTCTTATTTCAGCACAACAATGTAGCCATGTAGGTACATTTTAGTCTAATGTAAAGCTGATTCATTGAAAATACAAGTTTTTACTGGACAGCCACACTTTCAGGATGATGATGATAATTTTATGACATTGCTTTTTCTATTTTCTTATTTTTAGAGATTGTTTTATTATTCAGGAAAACACAGTTAGTGTAACGCTACCCCCCCCCCCCACGCACACACGCACAGACAGACAGACAACTATATGCACTGGCTTTTGCTTACTAATGGTATGAAATAAAAACATTTTTTACATGTTTTATATTATATAAATAAATAAATAACTGTATATATATATATATATATATATATATATATATATATATATATATATATGGTTTAACCTTTAAGCTTCACCGCAAGAAAACAAAGAACAAAGAGCGCAAACTACTTAAGCAGCCAATGGGAACTTAGGACACTCACCCATTCAAACTGGGGAAGGAACCAAATGGCTCAAAATCACGTGAAATTTACACATGAACAATGTGTTGTCTACATGTTGTCTACATGTTGTCTACACGTTGTCAACATGTTGTCTACGCGTTGTATACGTGTTGTCAACGTGTTGTCTACGCGTTGTATACATGTTGTCTACGTGTTATTTACGTGTTGTCTACGTGTTGTTACGTGTTGTCTACGCGTTGTAAACGTGTTATTTACGTGTTGTCTACATGTTGTCTACGCATTGTATACGTGTTGTTTACGTGTTGTCTACGCGTTGTATATAATAATACATTTTATTTGTAATGCACTTTATATTTAAACAAATCTCAAAGTGCTAATATATATATATATATATATATATATATATATATATATATATATATATATATATATATATATGTGTGTGTGTGTGTGTGTGTGTGTGTGTGTGTTATTTACGTGTTGTCTACGTGTTGTTAACGTGTAGTTAACGTGTCAACTGTTTGGCTTTCCATACTAAACAGAGAGTAACGTTACAAAACTGAGCACCACGTAGCTCTTTCAGCCCAGGACGTGAGCTGTGCCAATTACTATGAAGACTGAATGAATATAGATGTTCTGAATAGTAAATAGTGCAAAAAGTGCCTCCATATGGAGTCCACGAACAAATGTAAGCAGCGAACATAAGCACGAAGAAAATAGAGTCAATAACATTCGGCTCATGTCAGTGTAGTCACTTAATTTGCATTTATTTTGTTCACAGTTAGTTATTCTACCGTTAAGTTGTTTAAGAAATGTCAACAGTGAACTGGTGGGTTTCAACTGTGTCGGTCATGTTAGCAAACTCAGAACTGAACAATTGTAAAGTGAGCTTACCTGGACTCTTGAGGTTATATTTATTCTCCATGCTCACAGATGTCGAGCACTCTGTTTGAAGATGACGTCCTGTTGAGTTAATGTTGCTAACTGGCTAGCTAGCTAGCTCCCAGCTACCTACTTAGCGTTAGCTTCACTTAGCTAGCAGACCGGCTAGCTTCCTTCGGGTCCTCAAAGATGAGCAGAACAATTGAAAACGTAGCTAGGTCGATGAATCTCCACGATGTTCCAGTACGTAGGTAAGATAGACGCTATTTTAATCCAGCAGTCACAAGAATATTCAAGAGTTGTTTCTCAAGTTCTCCGCTGTTTCGGTTTTGAAACAGTTTGTACAACGTTATCCGCATGACGTCATTTGTGGAAACGTAAACAGGAAGTGAGTGACAACTGAAAAAAAAAAAAAAAAGTCTACTGGACGTCTACATTCTGGAAAAGTTTTAAAAATTAAATGGTATCTAAAACAACACATACAATCACACTTGAAGGGAAACCTATATATTTTGAATGTAAAGATAGAAATGTATTATTATGTATGTATCTATTTTATTAGGGAAGTTTCATATTCATAAATCAAAATTTTCAAATTCAAGACCAAATCAGTAACAAATGAGAAAGCTATAAGATAACTATATCTGATATATACTCCAATCTATTTAATTAAGAACATCTGTTGTCAATATCATAAATGAGGTTTGTAAATCTGTCACATTTTTATTTATTCTGTTATCCTTATTATTTTTATTTTGTTCATTTCATGGATCTGTTTATGTTGTATTTAATACATGTGTTACCTGATCTGACATTATATAAATTGCAATCTCTTTCTTTATAATTTTTTGTTGTGTGCTTTAAATAAAAAAATTATTATTAAAAATATAAAAAAAAGCCTACTGGCCATCTTCTACATGTGACTTTATAAGAGACATTAAGAATAAGAAGGCAATTAAGGCTGTAATTAGGTTTGATACATTTTACATGTACCGGTGATACATTTGACTTTATTTGCACTACACTTTTCTTTTTTACTTTATTTATTTTCTACATACATATTTCTTTTCTTCTGTATATGCACCTCTGGTTTTTACTTTTTGTATATGTACATACTGGCAATGTAACTGTTCTTTGTCACTAAAATGAAAATAAATAAATATTACATCTGCCTCTCTTCCTCTTCTGAGAAGATCTAAGACAGTGCAGGCATTTCTTTGGAAATTATAGAATGTGGTCTAGACGTACTCTGTCTGTAAAGTGTCTTGTATGTTCTGTTTCCTGTGTATTTGTGACGTCTCTGTTTACCTCACGAGTCTTGTCATGTTTGACTTCCTGCCCCGCCCTGATGTGTATCACCTCTTGTATCACCTGTCCCTTGTTTGCTCGTTACCTGTTAGTCTCTAATAAATATTTCTCTCTCTCTCTCTCTCTCTCTCATGTCCTTTGTGTCACAGGGAGTTTCTTTACTTTTCTACTACGCTAGCGTTGTGCTCCCGGTCCCCGGGACCCTCATTGTCAACCCTCACGTCAACTGCCCCAGTTTATTTTTTCACTCGCTTACACCTTATGTATTTTTCTACCACTCCCGCCTCTTCCTTTGGGTCCCGGGGACCTTGGCTTACGATTTGAATTCACTCGGAATTCTCGCCTCGGCCTACCCCCGTTTGTTCTTTCATTTTCCCACTACTACACTCACAGCCTAGTCCTACAGGTCCCCGAGAGCCTGCTTGTGTGGGGTATGTGTGTGCGTACATGTGTGCATGTGTGCCAGGGTGTGTGTTGGCGGGGTGCGTGACATCATCTCACATCACACACAGCACAAGTATCCCAAAGGGTTTCAAAATATCTGCACACACAAAAAACAGTGGAAAATGAGAATGATAATAGCTGAGGCGGCGACGGAGACGACACCCACCTCGAAAGGGAACCATCTGCTATATGTGTGTGTGTGTGTTTTTGAATATTAAAAGTGTTTAGTAGGATGAGGTCAAGCCTTGGGTTAGTTTCCTTTCCCCTTTCCCTTTATGTTTTACTATTACAAGCCAAGCCCGGGTCCCAGAGACCCGAAGGCCGATGCCTCGGTAGTAGAGAAATACGATTGGATAGTCAGGAGCAGGCTAGCTGTAGAGAATAAATCTCCATGGTAACTTAGGTGCCTCTGTTTTTGTGCAACTAGGCTAAATCCATCCAGGATAACTGGAAAGTCTTGGCTTAATTCCTTATCCTGGTTTTGTGAAATAGCCCCCTGGTCTAAAGTCAGTAACGTACTATTTCATTGTTATTTTAACAGTGCATTAGCAAAATGCGCCATGCACAGGGTGTGCACACACACACACACACACAGTATGCTTGTTATACACACACATGCAAGAGATTACTTCTCTGACACCTTTAACTGCCTCTATGTATAGATCTTGTTCACATTTTGATTATGCACGTCGTGGCTCCAGATCAAAAGCAGCTGAAATGGCAGCATTGCCGTTTATACTCCTGCGTGATATTTTCGTCCATTTGAACTCATTCCTGAGTGCTGAGGGAAGCTGGTACATAACCAGGTGCTGTTAGGTGAAGAGGGGCAAATATAACATATTCCATGTCCCATCTTTTGTTTATTTTTACTGAGTCAAAGTGCCAACAGTCACGGTTGTTCTGCTTGCTTCGACTTCGACAGAGAGTTGACATCTCCCAGGTAGTTTTTTTTTTAACCACGAGACACTGCTGACAGGTCTCTGCAGCACTGTCAATCTCACCACAAGTAAAACACTCCTATATGATTTTTCTCTATAAGCCGTCTTTATTTCCACCTACTGGCACCATCCTGTTGTCCTTATCCTGTCTCCAAATGTTCCAAAAACTTTAATTCGGCAAGAAAATGTAAGTGGCAATCCTTCACACTTTATTTTCACCATAAACATTATTGCAAAAGTAATTCAAAGACTGAAATGTCAAGCAAATGACAGGTTTTAGGGATGAAGCAATACACCGAAATCTGGGATTCACAGAGCGTGGTGGTTTTATGGAGATTTCGCAGCGATTGTACAGGTGCTTTGAAAGCTTTATGGAGGTTCATGGGAGGTTATTTTGATCTTAATTACCTCAAAAGTATCAATGTGGTGTGCACCATTTTTTTAAAAATCCTAACCTTTCTACAAAGAGCTAATTCAGGACACCAGGCATGACCAAATACACAGGTGTGTGTGATATCTTGTCTCTCAAAAAAAAAAAAATAATGTTGTCAGATTCAAAACAATGGCAATTATGCAATTGTAGATGTAAATGTGTATGTAGTTTGTTAATGCTTTCCCAGTATTTCCCCATTAATGTTAATCTAACATATTTGAAAGTGCTCTTTGGCAAATACCTAAACGCCTCATAAAATATCAGCTGCTATTATTATGCAACAAATAATGGTGGTAATAAAACCATTATCAGCAAAGGACTTTCCCACTCGCCAAACCTGGGGTTGCTCCCCCACCGATGAGGGGACAAGATAAGTCTCAGTAGGTTGCAATGTTCAGGGGTTCACAATGTCTTTGACACAATGTGAGTGAAGAGAGAACAAGAAGCGTGTGTGTGTGTGTGTGTGTGTGTGTGTGTGTGTGTGTGCATTGTGTCAAAGTGAGTATATTAAAGCGTAATTCTTGCCAAAATGCAACCTAGGGTCTTTCTGTGAATGTACCCGAGTCAAACGTTCATTTAAAAGCATATTTAGGACGGAAGCGCCACTTTTAAGATTTGCCGTATTTTTGTTTTCGCCCATTCTCTCCCATTCAAAAGGCCCTTTTGGTCAAATGGCCTTTTGAATGGGAGAGCTAGGGGCGCTACTATGATCACATCAAAATCCCTATTTTTAACCCTTGTGTTGTCTTCTTGTCAAATCCTGTGAAAATCAACACCTTTGTTGATGCTTTTCATCAATGTTTTTAACCTTTTCTCACGTTTTTGTCCCTTTATTCAACACTTTTGTCACTTTTTTTGACATTTTTGGAATTTATGTTCAATAAACCTAATTTATAGGAACTGATACCTAATGTTTGAGTTAGAAAAGCAGAAATTAGGAATTATTTTGACTAAAATTAAAGGAATGGATGTTGATGGATAATCACAGACTGGAATATGTCAACTTTTACTCAATACTATTTCAAAAACACTTCAATTTGTTTTTCAAATGCTATAAAATTGATTAAGACGCCCAAAACTGAATGAAAGTAGAGATTTGTACTTGCCAATGAGCGTTGTGTGGAATCAATCATGTTATTTTGGGTAGTTACAATTAGGTAGTTTAAAAGAACATTGATATAGGAAAACGGGTCAATTTGACCCGAGGACAACATGAAGCTCAGTCTTTGATAGTTTACAACTTCTCGTGTGTAGGTGGCTTTTTCATGACTTGTTGATATCATATTTGACGTCTCGGTGTCCTTAATTGCTTCTAAAGGGTTTTGGGGGGTGGCAGTAGCTCAGTCTGTAGGGAGTTGGGTTGGGAGGGTCGTGGGTTCAAGTCCCCGTACGGACCAAAGTACGGAGTGTGGATTGGTAGCTAGAGAGATGCCAATTCACCTCCTGGGCACTGCCAAGGTGCCCTTGAGCAAGGCACCTTACCCCTCCAACCGCTCAGGGCGCTGGCAGCCCCCTAACTCTGACATCTCTCCGTGTGTGTGTATTTCAGGCCTGTGTGTAGTGATTGATAATAATTATAATAATGTATACTTTATTAGTCCCATAAGGGGAAACTACACTTTACACACAGGCCTGAACTACACACACATGTTCAGTACCTATACATGCGCTAATGGAGAGATGTCAAAGGGGGCTGCCCATGGAAAGGCACCCTGAGCAGTTGGGGGTTTGGTGCTTTGCTCAAGAGCACCTTGGCAGTGCCCAGGAGGTGAACTGGCATCTCTCCAGCTACCAATCCACACTTAATTCCCAATTAGCTACTATGTAAATGTGGCAGGTAGATTGACAGTGTTACTTGCCAATTGCTAAATTCACCCACATTTGGCGGGTGGTCTGGTGTTAATTTCAGGCCCTGCTCACCACACCTCATGTTTTTGTAATTAGTTATCATGATTATTTATCAATAGACCTTTCATTGGCACTTTAACCTGTTTGGACTCCCCTCTTTTGGAGTTTGTGACACCATATAGAAAAAAAACGATAAAAATAGTGTATGATATAATAAATAAAAAGGGGACATTGCCTCATCTTTTAGTGCACTAATATTCATTTGGTACAGATGAAGGCTCACTTGCCCATTGTCTGTGGATACGTTTTATTCTTTTCAACAGTGCTAAAACTGCAGAGCATCATGGTATTGTTATACAATTTTAACTGTAGTTGAGCCGTTGACTACAAGACACTCTATATCATTGTTTTGAACCAACCAATGTGCAAAATGAACATCAAATCTTAAGATCACATTGCAAGGCAATAAAGGGAGACTTAACCACTGACTCCTGTCACACCACATCAAGTGCAATCCAGTTATTCTGCATGTGTGCCCACCACGTACTTCAACCCTTGCAGTCAATTGCTCTTGTCATATACAGATGCTAAGGGGGTAAAATCTCACTCCTGCAAAGTCAAAACCCACAGGAGTCATGAGTGTGCTATATGGCTCAGTGACCTTTGCCCTCTATCAGCATGGCTGTGCTTTTACTGCATCATGTGCATCTATAGAGCCTCTGGACGGTGCTCGAGGTGCCAGCCACAAACCTGCCATTATACAGTATAGCAGGTGTAATGCAATTAAAGTCATTCCCCATTCGCTAACATCACTCAAAATATCAAAACATCTTGTTGTTGTGAACATAGCAGCTAATTCTTGACCCTGTAAATGGTATTTGGGACAAAAAGATGTCCAATCAATGGCCACAGAGCTAGCAACTGACAGTCTTCATCAAATCAGAATCAGTTTACATGGCCAACACATACAAGGAAGTTGGCTCTGGCTTTTTGTTGCTCTCAATGTATATACACAGAAATAGACATACGGACAATATATTATATATTATATATTATATACGGCTGTGTTCCTTTTGACAGCCTTAATAGTGATGGTATTAACATGAAGAAAGTTAAAGAAGCAGCTACAAAGACCTTTCAGTTTGTGTTGATTCTAGCGTCCCCTGTGGACAAATACAGTAGTGGTTTTTCCACACCTGCTGTCGTAAAAATCTTTTTTAGAGTTTGTGATTTCCTGTAGGCTACTGCTGTAAAACCACATTGCGCGCTGTGAAGTTATTTTATGGATGAAACAGACACATTACATTCCTGTTAAGGTGGAACGGGGCCAAGCAGGGTTGGTTTTGAATCACCGACAATCCCATCATTGTCTCCATCTGTTGAAAGCCTGACTGAAAATACAATTAGGCATGTATAAATAAATCTCCTGCTACCTTTTACCTGGATGGATACTCAGACACGTATTTTCTGTGACACCTTACAATGTGGCAAAGGCATTGATACATTTTCCTGACCCAATAGACTGTTAACCGTTCATCATAGTGACGACCTGTGGGGAGAAACTGTTGTATCTGGTAGTTTTGGCGTATGGTGATCTTTAATGCCTACCAGAGGGCCGACAATGGAGCAGGTTGCATCCAGGGTGTGAAGGGGTCTGTATCCTGAAATGGAGCTTGTTCAAGTGTCATATACTGTATATGGATCCGTGCAATATAGTTCTCTTTTAAGTATCGCTTATCAGTGAGGAGGAGGCTAGAGAGAGGGAGGTGCAGCAGGTCTAGGGAGCAATCTGAGCCAACAGGTAGTGGATGATGAGAGTCCATCCCTGACCAGGACCGACACTGCTAAATCGAAAGAGACAAGCGCATCTCAGCTGGACTCCTTATGTGGCTGGACTGTCACAAGAGCTATCACATCTTCAAGCACAAGGAGTCAGCACTTACAATAAATCATCAGGTACACCCTAAAGACAGAAGGTTTCACACTCATCTCATGTGAGCCTGAGCCTTGTAAGTGGACCTTGAGATTTATTCTGTCCTACATGTTACTGTCTCTTGTTGAAGTTCATTTGTGGTAAAAGTAGTGTGACAAGAAAGGAGGAGTCTGGTGTGTTAAGGTCTAGGACTTCAGAGCTGTTTCCAGTTCAACAGAAAGATCTCAACGAGGTTTTAAAGCTCTATCTCTGAAGAAATCCTTTCTATAATGTTGTCAGACATAGAATATTAATCTGAGCCTGTCAGTGGCAAAACAAGCACTTTTGTGAATACAAGCTGGACAATCGGCGTATTAACTTTCATTGTAGGTTGTTTTGCCAATGCCAACTGCAGCGATCTCGCTTTCAGTTTTTCTCAATTGTTTACACACAAGTGCTGGTACTTGAGACACAATGACCACGACATGTAAATCATGCAACAACCCCCTGAACCAATTCTGCTGAACTACAAGCACAATTCCTGCTTTACACTCAAATTGCAGTTCTTCAACACACTTTTCTCAAAACACTACACACAATTGTCTGTGTATGGCACATTTTTCATGAAGAAATTCTCTTGTTTTCACAAGGAACACACCGCCATTCAAACATGCACACTGACTCATCACATGGGCAAACACCTGTCACACAGTTTTACAATTAGCAATCAGAGCTTTAGCCTAAAAGGGCAACAGATGAGCTATTCTGTTTTGGAGCAATGGATGCCGACATTGGAAACAGAGGCAGAGCCAGAGGAGTGAGAGTAAGAGGAGGAGGACGAGGAAGGCCAAGGACCGTAATCTCTGCTGAGATCCGAGCAGCTTTGGTTGACCATGTGGTGAGGTGGATGAGGTGCTGTGGCCAGACAGAAACAGAAGAGAGGATGCAGCGTAGTATATTTTTAACTGGTGTTTTTTTATGTATGTGCAACTTTGTATTGGTTGGGATGTACACTGTGTGCATTGTTTTTGTGGTAAAAATAAAATATTTGTTAGCGTGTGTTTAACACACTTATGTACTGTATGTACTGTCTGTGGTAAGTGTAACACTGAACAATAAAAAGGCCTAAGTCATTATGATGAATGGAGAAGAAGTGTTTCCCACTGAGCACATCAACGTTCAACTGGTTCTCATAAACGTCTACACATATGCTGGTTTCTGTGTGTCATTTAAAAACAAAATACCATTTTGAGAAGAAATAACATTGTTTTGAATATAAAGTTTCATTTTGCAGACAAATTAAGGGGTTTTACCTTTGTGTGTGTGTGTTTTTTGATTTGTGTGTAGAGCTCTGAGAGTATGAGGCATGCTTTCAGAACAAGTGTGTAACCAATCGAGAAAAACTGTAATACTGGACCAGTGTCAAAGATTATTGTTCCCATCAGTCACTTAGACACAAACACATAGGAAAATGGGGTTGGAGGTTAAAAAAAAACAGTAGTTACCCTTTAATTGACCCGTGTTTTAATGGAAACCACAATCTTTTTTAACTCTAACTAGTCATTTTGGTGCCTTAACTTAACACTCTTTTCCACATAACAAGCTAAACTCCAATGCCACGGCCTCCTCACGGTGACCAGTACCTAGTTAACAGTAACCTTTTCTCTCCCAAATTTAACTGTAATGACCGATAAATGTAACCGTCATGTGACTGGTTGTCATTTTCGTACCATATATGAACAATAGGGGTGGGGGGAAAAAATCCATACAGCACAGTATCTTGATATTTTCAATGGCAATACTGTATTGATACACAGGCACCAAGTATGGATCTTTTCTTATATATTATATATATGTGTTGGTCAGTTTGTCCCATTTTGCAGCAATAAAATTGAAGTGAGATGAACAAGATGTGGACTAAGTTTCCTTTCGGGGACGCCATTTGAAAATGGGAAAAAGTTGGAAAAAGTGTTATAAATTGCAATCTATTGCAGAATATTGCAATACGTTTAAAATTGCAATAATATCGTATTGTGATGATATCGTATCGGGAGGCGTCTGCTGATTCCCCCCCCTGCATTGACCTAAGTATATAACTTTGGCTGCGTGATAACAAGTGGTCGTAAATGAGAAGAAAATTGTGATCCTGTCTGGTTCCATCTGCTGGAAACCACAAGATTTGGTTGAAAGGTCTGGATTTAGCCAGAAAGGGGGATTTTTTGTGTGAAACTATCGATTTTTGTACACTAACCATAAAATATATACTTTCTTTCACAATTATCTTCTCAATATCACAACCAAACTGCAGGCTGGTCTTGAACTCAGCTTACCTCCTTTTGATCCAGTGCCGTGGCACTGCTTAGTCGTGCATCTTTTCTGTAATTTCCCGACAAATTAGTGTCACATTAATGCTGACAAATCACAACATAAACAAGTAAACTGCCAAAACCTGAGACATTTGCACCCGCCACCAACCATGTTTCACAGTGAGACAGTGAGAGATGAAATAAAATGGGAGGCAACAGAAGTAAAGGTGCACATTAGCCTGGAGGATCCCATGTTAACCTAGTAATTCTATAAAAATGTGTGACGTGTGCACACAAGCATGCTTGTCCCCCACACACACACACACACTCATACATTACCCAAAGGACTCAACACATCTCAGTGTTGTCAACAAAACCTTTAGACCCTGGAGCAAAGGAGAGAGGGGCAATTGATCTGAAATGATTTGGCTTGGAGAGAATTATTCAACAGTTTAGCATTCGGTTTAGATTTCTATTCAGAGGGAGCACACACAGTGAGACGCAAACAAGCAAAATAATTCATTGAAATGATAAGACATCATGTTGTGTTGTGTTTAGGTAGCGAAGAAGAAGATTCCTAATATGACAGTTGTGCGATTGCGGAGTTGGTTGTGTGAGTGTGGTCAACAAAGCCCTGTATCCATTATATTTACATTCAATTACCTCAAATGTATCTCGCATCCATGTTTGTAGCTCACATTATCCTTGGTAGCTTATTATTATGGAAACTGCATCACAGTAATCATTTTTGTGCCTACATGGGGGCAGAAGAACTCCACAGCTGTGACACGGCTGAGACATTATCTACAGTATCTTATAAAGGAGCCAGTTGAGGTGGTTCAGGCATCTGGTAAGGATGTCTCCTGGGGGCCTCCCTAGGGAAGTGTTCCAGGCACCTCCAGCTGGGAGGAGGCCCTGGGGAAGACCCAGGACTAGGTGGAGGGATTACATTTCCAACCTGGCCTGGGAACGCCTCGGGATCCCCCGTCGGAGCTGGTTAATGTAGCTCTGGAAAGGGAAGTTTGGGGTCCCCTGCATCCACACGGTGGAGTTATATAAGTTTGGAAAGGGGTGTGGTTTCAGTGGTGATTGACAGTCCATAATTGAGACAGGTCAGGGGAAAACTTGATATTTAACACTAAGTAATGACAACAACACAGTCTCGACGCGTCCACATGATGCACCCCCCCACACACACACACTCCATGTCCTCAACAGAGTTGCTAGTAGCCAAAAAGGATTAACAAAAACATGATGGACTCTTCAGAAGAAGTAATTATCTTCACTCGAGTTTCTGCGAGTGAAGCTAATTACCGGACGCCACAGTCTTCTGACCGTAGCCATGCTGAGAAATCCAGAGCAAGATGTGTGGAGCTGATGGTCCTAATTATCTTTGAATCAACTCATTTGAGATGGCTTGAATATAACGGACGTTCATTAATATCAAAAGCTACACACTAAAGCTTTAACAGTTTAGCAGCTTTTAACAGCTTATTTAAAGGTGCCCTGCCACACGTATTTCATTACGTTGTGGTAATGTCTGAAGTTCTGCCATGGACTCTGTAACTTGGTTACCGTGGTTACCTTGTTTCAAGCCATTCTAGTGTTCTATAGAAAGCCTGCAGGAAGACTCAGCTCCATTTAAGCCAGTTCTCATTAATATTCAACCAGCTAAGCTGCTTGCCTCTGCTTGGTGTAATGGGAAAATTACTTTTTAAGCATGATTTCATATGTCGTATAATATGCATGTGTTGATTATTCATATAATTATACACAATGCTTTTCAGGGTGTATGACTTTTGAATCTCTCTTTGTGTGTCCTCCCTGAAGGAGTACATGACTGTTTGTCTTTGCATTTTTCCTCCAAGGACAAATACCACAAAGTCTAATATAAAACAATTGCCCAGAGCTGTGTTTATCATAGCAGGTCCCAGGTCGAGACCATAGCCTATGCAAAGAGACAAGATGTTCTTTTTTCAGCTAAGATAGAATGACCAGTAAAGAAACTTGACACACAAAGGACAGATGCAAAAGATGTAACAGCTCCAACGTGTCTGCCTGGGAAGATTAATTGTTAAACTAAGATTAGACTGTTTTCCTAACAAGGTCTTCTTTTCTCTGGGGGCCCGGGATATAAAGCAGGAGACTACTGTTGTAATGTTGCAAGACGCTGGTCACTCTGTAGCTGATGTGTGCATTCTGAAAACCCTTCTTGTCATTTGATTCTTCTCTGCAGAAAACTATTAAAATTTCACCGAAGACCAAACCTTGATTCAGTTTGCAGCCTGTCTTTAGTTTCTTTCAACAAAGTCTCACTTCCAACAGATTCCAACAGCTAGCCAATGAGAGGCTGGCTATCAGCATCCTTTACCCAGCTCATGAATAGTAATGAGCTCAGGCAGCATGATGTCAGACTGACCAGCTGTTGTGATTGGTCTGATTTCTCCTCTTATTTCTTTCCAGTGACTAGAGCTGACAGAGGAGGTAGCAGTTCATCTTCACATTCACCACATAACACACACACACACACATATGGAGCTGACAGATTTCAAAAAATGGTTTTGTGCAGCAGGGCACCTTTAAACACCCAGCAGACGTAGACGATCAGTAGCATTTATTTGGAGTCCAGTGAATGTGGGTCCAATAATCACTCTCCTTTTAGCTCCTGTTTAGTCTCCACCAACTCCTGTGAAAAATATTTGGCACATCAGCTGCTAAATGCTCCACTGTGTTCACCAGCAAGTCTCTAACTGTGTCTGTCTGCGGTTAGGTGCTGGTCAGGCAGTGTCCAGTGGGTTAATCAGAGCTTCCTTTGCTGAAAACAACAACAAAAAGCCAAGTCCTGCCATTGGGTGAGGTTATTGAGGTTGCCAGGTTTGGTGCTGACTGTATCTGGAAACCCACACTACTGTATAGCCTATAGAGCACTACACAAAAGCACCGGGCAGATGGATAGTAGATGGACGATAGATGGTTGCCAATAATTATGGTTTGCGTTGAGTGTGCCTTAAAACTACAAAGAAGTGTTAATTATTCAGATTCATAGCTGTTGGCAGGTGTATTTTTGAACTTTGGACAGAGTCTGGCTAGCTGTTTTCCCTGCTTCCAGTATTAATGCTAAGTTAGGCTAACCAAATCCTGACTCCAGCTTTTGATTATAGCAATTTTATCTTACATCCCTCTCATAAAGAGAGTGAATATGCATATTTCCCAAAGTATTATTTCTTTGGTCTTGGTTTTAATCATATCACGTAATGGAGAATAAGTTAGGGTTAGGGTTGTATCATGATGGTCTAAAACCTGTTTCAGAGGCTTTTATATTGTAGGAATTCTAGCTAAAATCCTGAACATGAAGATGGAAATTTTCTATTTTGTATATTAGTATAAATATCAATCTTTGAAAAGCAACTTTGGTAAAAAATAACCTGTAGTAACAATACTTACAGTAACACATCTTTTGGTGATAGTAAAAGGAATAAAGCAAAACCTTTTTAAATGTTACAGTTACATGTTATCCAACTTGTTTTTTACTGACTCATCCTTTAACTCCATGCATCACATTCACAGTGGAGACTTCTCTCTCTTTGTTGCTCTGGCAGCTTATTTATCTCTCAAATTATTAACATTATGAAAGTCAACTTAAACTGCTTCTCATATCCAGTGATAATGACTAAGCACACTGCAACACTGCCTTCAAAACTGATGGTATTTGATTTTGACCCGTCTGGGCCATATGATCATCTAACAGTTGGTGTCTGTATAGATAAACCTCTAATGAAGCGAGACAGGGAAAAAAAAGCTTTATGTAATGTCATGAGGTTGGCTCTCCATCAAGTGCAGCAATCTTCCACCCACCAAATCCAGATTAATTCTGCTTGTGTTTGTTTGTGAGCATGTGTGCGCGTGCGTGCATGCGTGCGTGCCTGTGTATGTGTGTGTGTGTGTGTGACAGGGGTAAATCTGTCTGTTGAGAGAAGCTGGCACACAGTTTTTGGTCATTATTAGTCAGTGCTATGGGATTTACAGTACAGATGTCTTGACCTGAGACTGACAAACACAGCAAATATCTGCCATACAATTTTAGAAATCAGTAGCCTATTTATTACGATGACTCAGCGGGTTGACATTGCTGCGATAAAGCCTGACATCCGGCGCACCTTTCGCACGGCGGATGACCCTCCCCTACCGCTATCTCTGCTGTCTATTTTGCGGGGGCAGCATCACGGCATCCAGGGCTTAGCGCCGCCCTAGGCGGTTGTGATTGGTTTAAAAAAAATACAAACAAGCCAGAGCGTCCCCCTCCCAGAATAGACACGCAGTGTAGCCAGACTATACTCCAGCAGGGTTTACATGGTCAGTGCAATGGTTACAATGCAAGAATACCTATTTCTGTGATACATGTGTATACATATGCATTCAGGGAGGGCCAATTGAGAGCAAGCTCTCATTTCCAGTGATGCCATTACATCATAATGAACAAAGTATTTAATACATAATACACAGTTGCAGTACACATTACATACATAAAACAATTACAGAATGTTAAACAACTCAGAGTGCATATGAACATTCAGAATACATGGAAAGAAGACATTTAAAGTGATTAAATGGAATCAGGCTGTTTGATTTGAGTAGAATCTGCAGGTTATTCCATTTATATGGTATTTTTTTTACCTTTATTTATTCTGGGTAGGTTCACTGAGATGCAGCCGCTCTTGTGTAGGAGCGCCCTGATCACTTTCACACAGTTACAGCTGGAAGGTGCGCGGTACAACCACAGTCTGATCTGCTGCCACTGAGCAGCTCCACTGGAGGGCCTTGCTCAAGGGCACCTCAGTGGTGGAAATGAGGGCGGGACTTTCCCCACCCAGATTTTATGTCTACCTCCCGGTCACAAACTCAGGTCTCTAACCTTTAGGCCACCACTGCCTCATAATACTCACTTGCAGTTTTTCCCTAATTCTGTCCAACAAATGGAATAAATTTAGGACCAATGAATCAGTAGTATGAGTGCCAGCGTGATATGATTTAAAATTCAGATCTATATCTGTAATGTAGCCTGTATCTCACATGATCTGGTCATTTCAATTGCATTTTTTCCCAAGATGGCAGACTTTCACTTTCAATTATTCAATTGTTATCTGTATTTATATTTTTCCGAGTACTTAAGTATACTATGGTTAAACTCAATATCATCTACAGTATACTATGGGGACTTACTTTTTCTATACTATTTACTTATGTATTCTTCTATTTAATTTCACTTCACTTATTCACTGACACTGCAGTATTTTTGTACTATGGCCACCTAACTTTACTTAACAGTATCTTTTATATAATGCCACTTTATGCTTTACATCCATTTAGTACTTTTGCACATTGTCTGTTGTTTGTTTGTTTGCTTTCTGTTGGCTTGTTGTTGCTTTTTACTGTAGAGAAATACTGCTGTAACAAGGGAATTTCCCCATTGTGGGATGAATAAAGTATTATCTTATCTTATCTTATCTTATCTTATCTTATCTTATCAATGGCATTGGTCTTTCAGGGTTTAGCATTTGCTGCCCTCTACTGGTTAAATAGATTAAATGCTAAAATGGACATACCCCAGACCAATTGAACCAGCATGGTCAGAGTTTTAAATCATAGTTTATAATCAACTTGATTTCACCGATTTTACATTAGGTGTGCTGTTCTACAAAAATGTAACAAAGATTTGTATGCGCAGTGGATGTGAGTTCATAGTTTATAAAGGGTCATGGTTTTGTACAGGATTGAACAAAATGCAGTGTAAGAGTGTAGAGGATAAGGTGGAGTTGAGGAGGTTATGCAAAAAAACGTTCAACTAAAGTTACAGTCACAAAATAAGTGTGTTATAGTTACACTTTTAACCTTTATTCGCCAGTTACACCATTAACAAATAGTGCTGAAACAGAGCCATGTTTATAAAACAGAAGGGACTTGTCCATGGTGCTGAAACTCAGCATGTTAGTAAAACAGAGGGGACCTGTCCATGGTGCTGAAACACAGCGTGTTAGTAAAACAGAGGGGACCTGTCCATGGTGCTGAAACACAGCGTGTTAGTAAAACAGAGGGGACCTGTCCATGGTGCTGAAACACAGCGTGTTAGTAAAACAGAGGGGACCTGTCCATGGTGCTGAAACAGAGCCATGTTTATAAACCAGAGGGGGACCTGTCCATGGTGCTGAAACACAGCATGTTAGTAAAACAGAGGGGACCTGTCCATGGTGCTGAAACGAAGCCATGTTTATAAAACAGAAGGGGACCTGTCCATGGTGCTGAAACAGAGCCATGTTTATAAAACAGAAGGGGGACCTGTCCATGGTGCTGAAACACAGCATGTAAGTAAAACAGAGGGGACCTGTCCATGGTGCTGAAACACAGCGTGTTAGTAAAACAGAGGGGATCTGTCCATGGTGCTGAAAGACAGTGTGTTAATAAACTAGAAGGGACCTGTCCATGGTGCTGAAACAGAGATGTCTTACTTAAACAGAGGGGACCTGTCCGTGGTGCAGAAACAAAGCCATGTTACTAAAACAGAGGGGGTGTGGAGGGGCTGTCTTGGTTGACACGCCTCTTCAACATTGTGTGGGACAGTGCCTAGGAAGTGGCAGACCGGGGTGGTGGTTCCCCTCTTTGCTTTGCTCGCCCAGAGAATGTGGCCCACCCATGAGAGAGAGACATCATGGCTTTCAAACGAGCAAAGTGGCAGTTGGTCAAGACCACACCCCAGCCTCCATCTTGCCCCCAAAAGCTACTGACTCAGAAATGGCACATACTAAGGAAAGCTCATTGTGGGACTGGCTCTAGTGGCTGGAATTCTGCACCAATGCTGAATTTTGGGAAAGAGATTTCAGATAAAGATTAGGGGATCACTAAGGTCTATATAAAAGAGACTTCAGATACAGTATTAGGGGACCACTAAGGTCTGTATAAAAGCATCCGAAGACCACTATGTTATGGGACCTTTAAGACTGAGCAAGTAGGTAAGTAGGTAAGTGTCATTTTGCTTTAATGCAGTGAACTGATTTTGCTCTCCTGTAACCCTTTTACTTCTACAATCCTTGTGGTAAGCCTTTAAATGGATTTCAATGTTGACTTGATTCCATGATGGTTGTCAGGAATCAACAGCAGGTGGAGCTATACTATCATTACACAGTTAAGTCCTGAAGAGAGTTTGTTTCTGGTGCAACAAAAGCAAACTCAAGTTATATAGGCCAGGGTGATGATTGTTAGGACCCCCATGGGGTCCTAACAATCATTGCAGGGGGTCCTCAAAATGATTGTTTAATAAGTTCATGCATCGGGTTGTGTTCACATCACACAAATGAATCTCTGGTATCTCAAAACAACCAGACAGCCAAATCCATAACCATTATTCACCTGGGAGCTGCACTATTTTCTCAAAATAGTGTCAGCATTACATTAGATGTCATTT
Source organism: Percina caprodes (assembly GCA_013375575.1). Lineage (NCBI taxonomy): Eukaryota > Metazoa > Chordata > Actinopteri > Perciformes > Percidae > Percina > Percina caprodes. The sequence continues at coordinate 3,107,409 of JABXJD010000052.1, forward strand.
AGCCGACACATTTATCCAATGCAACTTGCAATTGCTATACATACTGTATATATCAGAGGTCACATGCCTCTGGAGCAACTAGGGGTTAAGTGTCTTACACAGGGACACATTGGTTGATGTATAATCTCCCACACCAAAGGCATGTGTCATATCCACTGCTCCATCACCACCCGCATAGACGTGTGCTGTAAATGTTGTGGGAGAGGAGCCTTTTCTTACAGAAGATGTGGATGCATTACAATTAAGAGAATTGTCTTTTTCTATCTGTGTGGACATTGACCACTAGCTTGCGTTGCTCTCCTGCTGAAGTGTCCTTGATCAAGACACCGTATCCCATACAGGCTCAACTTTTATTTTGATTCTTTATTTGGTGGTAGGATCTTCCTCACTGTAATTTGTCAGTTTAGTATGAAACAGAGAATTTATCTCAGAGTAGTCTCCACTGTTAGCTTTGCTTCATTCTCCTGTGTGAATGTTGTGTGTTTGTGTAGTTTTCTTTCCAGGTTCCATAGTGGTTGGTTTGGTGATACCTGAAAGCTGCTTGACATCCTCCTAGATCCCTTGTCTTTATATATGTGGATGTAAACTTTTTGTCATATGGATTGTCTACACTGATTTTATCATGATGGTCTATACAGTACAAACATCTATTCCATGCCTGTCCGTCCAGGTGATTTGGTGATGTGTATGGGATATTTGCTTCAGTTCGGCAGTCACTAAGAAAGGACTTCAACAAAGTGTACATATATAAGGATTAGGATTTTCCTCACTTGGACCCTGAAAATAAAAATACTAATTAAATAAAAGCATCTATCCAGAAAACTGAAACACGATTACGACTTCTTCTGCTCTTTAAATATTCAGTTCTAATCTATCGTGAAACATACAACAAATCATCTGAACACCAACTAATTATTGCTAAGATACTGCTGTTGTAGTTTAGACCACACCATATCTCTGTGTTTTAAGTAGAAGTGTTCCAGCTTTCTGTACAACAACGACACCAGTATCAGTGTTGAGTCTGTGGACCCCCTTCCACAGGGCCCATTGGATCTGGCTACTGTGTGTTGGTGTCTTTTTTTAAACTGGGGTGATGTGGACTCAGGACAGAGCCCGCCAACATGCTTGGTAATCAAAGCTCTGTTTTTAGCTGACAGCAACAAAAGGTGACGTGTGCCTGGTTAGAAAAAAATCACTCACTCTGATTAGGTAACCTGTAATCTGATGGTGTCAATGTGCTTTCTGAATTATTGCTATTGTTGTGACTTTGAGAAAGGTTGGCTGGGGGAAAGGCCAGCAGTTAAATGCCATTTTTAGTAAAGCACAAATGTAATAAGCTACTGTATTTCTGCTGAAAGATACAGTTTGGGATTTGAGAATCTTAGGTGGGTTATAACTGGAACTTTACTTCACTTGGATCCAGGGGTTAAGTTAGGCCTTTACCAGTGTTTTCTTTTTTTCTGTCAATGGGTTTTCTTAGAAGCTACAGATCAGCGACCTCTGGTGGTGGTAACGCACCATAATGCTGGTTGCTACCTGCCATAAAACGGAAAAAAAGAATACGCAAATTCAGTGCACTTGTCAGTCAGTCAGACATCACAGATGGAAGAGAGTGATAGTGAGTACATACTGAAAAACAAGGGTTCTTCAAAGGACTCTATGGCTGCAGAACCGGCTGAGGCTGGATGTCGGGCAGGCAGAGGTGGATCCAGTAAATTCCTCTTAGATCCGAGGGTGGAGGAGATGCGGTAGGTGTTGAAGGAGGCAGGCCTGATTGGTTCTTTCGGGGAACATGTGTACAGCACGTACTTAGGACGGTTTGGGACCGATTGGTGGGATTGCTAAGGACCAAATGCACACGGCGATACACTGGTTACTTAATTGGTTTCTGTCAAACTCTACAGAAACAAAATAAAATTAATAAAAGCTGTTTTTGGTCTTCTCTACACTTTTCCAACCATCACAACTCTAGTGGTGTTTGAAATAAACACATACTTTATTGATTTACATGTGAAAATATGTTGGCTCTATACTTGCTAAAAGTACTGTTTTTAAATGGAGTCTGGTTGGTTTAGCGGTATCTACTTCATAGCTGTTTCTGGAAAAGAAAGGTCTTAAATAGCTTTTAAAAAGGTATATCTCTGAAGGGTTACGCCACTTAACCGTTAAAACAACATTGTGTGTATTTAAAATGTAAGCAAAACTGGGTTATTATTGTTGTATTGGCAGTGATAATTTGGGTTAGGAATGATTGGTAACATTTCAATAATTGTAACGAGTAACGATCCAGCACATAGAAAAATGTATTGGAGTGAAATTATTAAACTCATCGAAAATATGTACTGAAGCAAAATTGGAAGTATGAGAAAAAAAATAATAGTACAGAAGTGAAGTAGTACTTTGTTACTATGCCTCTGTAAAATACACACGGTGATACACTGGTAAGAGCCTATTACGTGTATTAAGCTAATTTAAATAGCTTGCGTTACCATATAGTGTAAACAGTTAACTAACCCTTTAATTTAGGGCTGGCAGTGGCTCAGTCTGAAGGGGTTGGGAACCAGAGGGTTGCAGGTTCAAGTCCCTGTTCGGACCAAAGTACGGAGTGTGGACTAGTAGCTGGAGAGATGCCACTTCACCTCCTGGGCACTGCCAAGGTGCTCTTGAGGATCAATAAAGAGTATAGATTAAAATTAAATTAAATAAACACTGTATGTTGCGTTTCCTTTTGTGGGGTGCAAATATTGAACCAAAACAAGTACCTTTTTCAAGACCATTTTGCAGAGCCGCCGTCTCTGCGTCCAGGCCTTACCGCCACCCAAGACGATTGTGATTGGTTGAAGCAGGATTCCCGGCACCAGACAGCAGCTTTTCTTTTCTTCCACAGTGGTCACAACACTGTGACCTGTCAGTGTGTGGCGAACACCAGGGTGTGATGATCCCTGACAAGTGCTAAAGACGATAAACGCTGGCTGGGTTCACCACTGTCATCATGAGTCATGGCATGTAGTGATGATGCTGCTGCGGAGCCACCTCCAGCGTCGGTGCTCATCCAAGTGCTCCGCTTCGCTTTTCAAATCAAATAAAGCATAGAGTCTATTTAGTCGTCTTAACCACCCCAGGACTTTTATGTTTCCTCCACAGAACAATGATCCACGGCAGACAAAGATCTACAGTTCACGGGCTGAGTGGACAGATAGAAGGGGGTGTCTGCTGTTCCAATGAGAATATGCTGTCAGAGCTGTTAAATACTGTGCTCTTCTATGCCAGCAGAAGCATAAAATGCTGTCTTTTCAGAGCTAATTAATTTTTACTTTGCCTGACCATATCACACACCTACTAGGTTTGTCTCTCTCTGAAAGGCTTGACACAACGGAGAGAAAAGGATAAAAACTTTACCTCAACTTTTTAAGCCAATGAAGAACAATGGACAATGACAAGCTTGACCAGCTCTTATAAATGATAGTTATACTTATATACTAGAGGATCTAACATTAAATACAAGAATAATTTCTACACTTTTGTGTTTCTTTAGAAATTAACAATGGCCAAATAGAGTCTTTAAATGCTTCAGATGTAAAGTTATTTGCTGTCAAAGTGGCGCCAAAATGAATGGGAGCCAATGGTGTTATGGTTTCTGTTGGTTTTGGGGTTTTGTTATTGTTTCCTGTCATTTTTGTGCAGTTTTCTGTTTTCTGTTATACTCCGTGTGTCCTCCCTTGTCGCCTAGTTGTACTTCCTGTCTTGTGTCTGTTCTGTTTCCTGTTTTATTTTGATAGTCTGTTTGGCCTTTGTGATTGTCGTGTATCACCTGTCCCTCTTGTACTTAACCTCTGTGTTCCCTTTGGCTCTCGTCAGATCCTTTTGTGTGTTGCTGTGCATGTTCACCGTCATTTTGCTTTTCATTTGGACTCTTCCCTGAGGTTAGTTTTCCCTGTGAGTTTTCCATTTTCTCTGTGGACCCTTTTTTTTGGGATTTTTGTCTCTCTGGGGATATTGGACCTTTTAGATTTTGGACTGTTTTTCTGGAGTTTTGCATTTCTGTTCCCTGTGGTAGTTTTCTGTTTTTGTGAAATAAAGCCTAGTCAAACACTCTCCTGCCTGCTTGCCTATCATTTCTGCATTTGGGTCCTCAATTCCGTTAACCGTAACACAATGCTACGGCAGGTGATGGCTTATTAGCATCAAAATGGCACGATGCGAGCTACGCTTAGAGAGGAGAGGCTTACTCCTTTGGCTAACACTAACAAAAGTCTTTCAGTACAAGTAGTTTTGTCCCTGTCCTATAAAGAAAATGGGCGTAAATACGTTCATAGCCACGACTTTCTGCTGGACATTAGAGTTGCGGGAACAGCCAATCGACCGTCAGCCTGTGGAGATCGCTACGGCGTACAGTATCAACCGTATCATAAGGTTTTGCCGACGAGATTATAGCTCTCATCACCAACCACTGTAATTATAAACGCCTAATCCACAATATGAAGCTTATGCGGCCAAATCTTTTTGATTCCAAAAAAACACAAGATGCACTATTACACGGGGAATAACTTATCCCGAGAAGGAAAAACTTCAAAGAGATCATGTGCTCTTGGCATTGCCAGTAGAGTGTTGGATTCATATTGAAACTCTAAGTCCCAGATAATAGGTTTCCTCTGAGGAAAAAACCCTCCACAACCTGTCTCCCAAAATGTTGTACTATTCCTTTTAAAGACCTTTTTTTCTGTAGACATTCTTTCTGTGAAGAAGAGATCAAACTGAGGCTGTGCACAAAGAAGACAGTGTTCTCAGGTGTCAGAAGCACAAAACTAATAGCTTTGACGGATGTCCTCACTGTCATGTAGAGCGTGTTCACTACACCATCACACATTTCTTTATACACCGAATAAACAGACAAATACCAACACTGGTGCTATGGCTTTCAGCTTCAGCTGGCTGTAGTTCACTGCAGTTTGCAAAGTATTATTAATATTACATTAACTCACAAGTTCAGTTACTGGTTCTAGTTGATTTCCTAATATTTCTGTTCTCTAACCAACTACTCTTTGAGCAAGCTGCTGTAAACAAGACAAATGAGCTATATAATAAGCACTAAGGTCAAGTAAGTAGTACCTGTACCTGTTATTAATTTACATATCAGATATTTTAAATATGTAATATTTTAGTCCTAGGTACTAAGGCTCGGTCTTTACTGCAGTGGCCGGGGTTCCATTACAACCCGCAGCCTTTTACTGCATGTCATCCCCTTGCTCTTTTCCCCTTTCCTGTCTTCAGCTGTCCTATCTAATAAAGACCAAAAAGCCCCCCCTCCACTGGTTATGTGAGTTTTGACAGAGAGATTCTCAAGTTTTGCCCATCGTTGAATCGTGGGGGGGGTGTATTGTGTGCATGAATTGGACCAAAAAAAGCTGCTGGTGCTCTAATTTTGCAGTTATATTTATTCTGCATTAAGACAGACATTAAATTGCTCATATTAGGCTTTTTCCCCTTTCCTTTATTGTGTTATATATCTTTTTTGTGCATGTTATAGGTTTACAAAGTGAAAAAGCCCAAAGTCCCCCAAAGGGACTTACCATCTCCAACAGAAAACACTGTTCACAAACTGCTCCAAACAAACACACACAACATCTTGTGTTATTGTTTGTACTGAGTAAAGTTTATTGTTTCATGCATTTCACAAATTTTTGAACATGCACGACACAAATCTGCACTCGACTCACATCGGGGAGGGACAGGGCTTTCACACCGGTCTTATTTAGTTCAGTTGAGTTGGTTTTTCCCGGTGGTGCAGTTATTTTGGGCAGGTCGGAATACAGTGATCACACTTGGATGCCCAACAAATACAGACCAAACAAGTGCACTGAGGTCTTGGTTTGTAACGACGCATTTTGGTACAACTGGATTTTTGTGTGAAAGGAAACAGAACCAAGAAAAACTTTTTAACAAACTCATCAACTGATTCAGACCAAAACAAAGAAACTATAGGTGTGAAAACGACCTTAGATATTATTATTGTAGCTGAAGTTGTACTGAATACAAAAAAAAAAAAAAATCATAGTACTTTAAAAAATACTGCTTACATTTATTCAAATTGACAAATTAACTGTTAATATAACTGGTTGTGGGGTTAGTGGGTTAAGTATTATGCACATGTGCACACACACACACACACACACACACACCATGGCCACAGTGTGATTACAGACTAGTTTATATAGATCACGTAGCAATCAACCTGACTTAGAACAGGCTTATACTGTAGTATATACTAATGCATAATCGTGGGTAGGTTGGGTTGGGGGGGCTGGGGGGGGGGGTCGGATTAAAGGCTTGGCATTATGTAATCTATGACACGAGCCCATAACTGTGATGGTTCCCTGCCCAGTTTACATGAAACAATCAATCTGAAGGTGCTATCCCGTCAGCTAACAACTGCCCCCCACACACACACACACACACACACTACACTCATACACAGAATCCATATGTTTGTTTCAGGGAGAAAAAAAACTGATGCTCAAACTCAAGCAGGAAAACAGGAAGGGGTTAATGATGACGTGACCTAAGAAATATATGATGATGACTCTGTGTTCCTTATGGAGAAATAGTTAAAACACATTAAAGCCTGTAGCTGATCTGCACAGCTAACATAGTACGCATTGTTAGACTTCGGTCACATATACCAATTTTTAAATTATGAAATAGAAACGAGTTGTCAAAAATTGCAAGTGATTATCACCGACACTAATATCATAAAATGATCCATAAAGTTGTCTGTATTGCTATTTCTTATCTTAATCAACCTTCTAATATGAATACTGGCTGCTGTGCTAATCTCTATCGCTAATGCAGCTTAGCATGAATTCAGTCAACAAGATTATGTTGTCACTCACACATTCCACTTCTTTTTTCCTCTTCTCCTGCTTCCCCCCATCAGCTGATTAGGGGCATTTACTCTTTTAGTTAAAGCAACAAGACTTAGCAACAACTAAATGTTCTCCTCTATGTTGCTGTCAGCTGTCGTTCCACCATAAATTGTTGCAGGATGTGAACATGGCCAGATATTACTAACGTCATTTTGGACCATCATTCAAATATTTTTGAAATAACATCAGACTTTGTCTGTAAAAGACAAATGACAGACAATGAGAAATAACAGTTAATTAATAAATTACTTTTAGGCTACAAAATGAAGAATTCTGACAACATTAAATTAGAGCGGTCTAACAATTAAATTTTTTTAACGCAATTAATTGCATGAGTACCCATAGCTAACTTGTGATTAATCCCACACATTTTATCTGTTAAAAATCTACTTTAAAAGGGATATTTAAGTTTTGTAAGGCTCAAGTCATATTTGATACTGAAATATGAAATATTGACAAATATACTGACAAATATATACAAATAACTTTGGTCTTCTTGAGAGAACCATCTGGAAGCTTTTCTTTATCCACTTCTGCTCAAGATTTGTTTTTGCTATCCTTCCACTCTTGTCCCCCACACACACACACACACACACACACACACACACACACACACAATTATCATTGCTTCTGCGCAAGAGGAGAAGGTTTACCCAGCTGTGGACTGCATGCACAGGAATGTAATACAATAAAATATATTTAAATATAATTATAAGTTGCTAAAAGGGTCTGAAAAGTTGTTAAATGTAGCGAGAATGTTGCCAAGTTGGCTGTACTGTCCAAAACATAACTGCAAGGGGTGGGGGGGTGGGGGTGTCACGCAACATGCATGTTAATTTTGATGGTACTTCATCAAATAAATGTATATTTACCTAGTAAAGATCTCCACTGGCTTCACATCCGTTCTGGATCTCTCACAGCAATAACTGCCGTGGGTGAGGTCTTCTGTCAAACGTACATTCACAACCTGAAAAGGGACACCAGACAATGATGCCCCCTATCCAGGGTTCACGTCACATGGGAGCCAATGGGAGCTGAGCTCCCACAAGGGGGAGCTTGAGCTCCTATGAAGGCAGTCAAATCACCTGTGGGAGTCCCTAATACGTGATCAACATCCATTTTTTCATTTTTCCAATGAAAAGCAATACTATTTATGTTAATGAGATAAATAAATAAAAGATTTTTGATAAGCTATACACTTTAAATCACGCTTCACCCAAAACCAAAGAGAATGGCATCATCATGCACAATGTGTTGGGCAGCGTCTCCTTGTCAATGGCTGTCAATATGCAGCGTAGCTTCAAGTGTAAAGGCTGTTTGGGAGAATTTCACAGAGCTTCAGACACACTTTTCAAGTGCTGCTCATGATGTCACCAGGGATTCAACAGAGAGAGCTATGACGTTCTCACCTCTGTGTCTTTTGTGTATAATCATGGAGTTATGCACGAAGCCCTGAACAGAACTGAGTGATCTGTCAAGGACGCTTAAAAAGAGATGCACAGCACTGCCTGACGCAGACAAGATCCGGGTCTTTGAGTCCATGGTTTCAACACCTGGCCCCCACACACAGACTGTTCTTCAAGCTGAAACCGAAAAATCATTCCAGAATGTGTCACTGTGTGGCAATTAAACAGTGTTGGGCAAGTTACATAATGTAATACATTATAGATTCCAAGTTACTGTCATTTGAGAGTAATTACTTCTTACAATATTACTGTCTCTGAATTGTAATGTGTTACACTAGTTTTGCATTACTTATGAGTTACTTTTACCAAAATAACAGCAGAAGTTTGACTTGGCAGCTAGTGTGTGAATTTTACCACCACATCAGTAAAGTCCCCTCTTCATCCACTTTAATAGAGCATAGATTATTCATAATATTTTGTATAATTAATATGAAAATGCAAAGTAACTCCAGCTATGAAAATAGAGAAGCAAAACATGCAATAGGCAAGTAGGAGAATAAAAAATGCTCAATTAAAAGTACCTTGCAGTTGTATTGAAATATGGTTTAAAGCAGATGGTCAATTATAGTGTGATTAAAACTCCATATTTACATTATTTACAGTACTTGACTTACAGCTGATATGTGAAAAGGTACACAACCTTATTTGTTTATCCGTAATTTAGTTTTACTACAAAGTGTCACAGGAAGTGCTTTTATTTTGAAATAGCCTACATGGAAGTTGTCTGTGTACTCTTGCTAGATTACTGCGATGAACGTGAGACGCTATATGTAAAACATGTCCGTCTGCTCACTTTCTTTTTGTAAAACAGGTCCCAGGAAAAGACGAGTGTCTTTGGTCGTCATTCGAGGCCGTTCCTCTACAGGCCTAGTTACCATGGTTACTCTTCACAGCTGATAACATGCAATGATATCACATGTAGCAAGCCCTAAACATTAATTCTTGACTTGACATTTCTATCTGTCAGCAGCTCGGACACTCTGCTGTCCGTGCTGACGTCCCGTCCCATGTTGGACACATGTTGTCCCTGCCGTCTCTGGTTCTGGATCTGACCACGGGACCGCTCACTTCAACGCAGCGTAATACCTCCAAAAAACAATATCCATCTCCAACCAACCATCCACCACAGCAACAGGAAATAACATGTTCTTTTTTCCTGTGAAGAAATGTTTCGCGGTGTTGGTGAAACGCCACTAAATGTTGCGTTAAAATGCATTGTAACGAGTATAATATTACAAAATGTACATAGTAATGCCTTATATTACTGCATTACAGCAAAAAGGAATGCACTACTGTAATTGCGTTACTTTTGTAACTCGTTACTCCACTCCACTGCAATCGTTGATACATCGTTGATTCACATGCATATCCTCGTCTGCTGTGTAAATATAAGCCGGTTTTGACTCAGTATCATCAGATATCCAATATTAAAGGGCTCTGTTTGGGATTGAGGTTGTTGGGTGAATAGTTACCTCCCAGTTTGCGTTAAATGCCAACATTTGAGAATCTGATCCAAAGAAAATTGACTGAATTCTCGTTAATTTTTGCTGTTCTGCACCTCAGCATCAAAGTCCAGATATTAAAAGCCTGCACATGGTACACATCTGATGCTACCAAGCCTAAATTCACAATGTTTCCATTAAAGAGACCCCACACGACCTTTGCAGAAGAAGACTCATACATTTCATTATTGTGTGGATGATCTTTCCATTTCTATCTATAATTCATTCAGCTTCATGTCTCTATTTTTAACAATGCAAGACGGTGTGCAACATCCGAAGCCACAGGAAATGTTAGTTTGAAATATTTAGATGACACAAGGGTAGAACACAGAGCTGTACACTATAGAAGTGGCACATAGGTTAGCTTAGAGCTGTTAGATGCAGATGCAGTACTTCTCTGATCTGAATAGTCCAATCAGTAATAATTCACTGCTTATTGTAAAGCTTTAAGCCAGACTTTACTTAAAAAAACAAGGTGGCTGTGGCTCAGGTGCTAGAGCGGTCGCCTACCAATCAGAAGCAAGATGCAATCCCATGTTGAAGTGTCCATGGACAAGACACTAAGCCTCAAATTGCTCCTGATGCTGCGCCATCGGCGTGTGAATGTGTATAAATGTTTATCTGATGAATGGTTAGTGTACTATGTAGAAGTACTTTGAGTAGTTGTTAAGACTAGAAAAGCGCTATGTCAACGCAGTCCATTTACATTTGATCTCTAATCTCTCTAGTAATGTGGTCTCAACAATGCTTTTGGACTGAGCAGGAATCTTTACAGACATCAAAAATGAGTTTGCCTTACTTAAGGCTGACTAGCATAACTGATTGTCATTCATTCCATGTACTCAGCATTTCTGAGCAGATGCAGATTAAGAGTCTATGCCAGCAGTTCTGTGAGGCTGTGTTTTGGCACAGCGGCGAACATCAAAGATGTAAATTGGGGTGGGGTTGAACTCTGGACCTTTTATAGTAATTAAGAGACACTAGTGGAGTGCTTGTTCAAAACGGGCCTGATTGGAACGGGCTGATTGCTTGGTGTCATGATATCTGTTTAGTGTTTTTTGGGTAGTGAGCTGATAGGGGAAATAGTGACATGTGATATAAGGGGGTGGGATGTTTGTGTGATGCTGATATAATCCAGATTTGCAGGTGTGTCCAGAATGATTTTGGAGATTGCTTCAGCTGGAAGCAGTGGCAAACGGCTGCACACCGGTTATTTCTACTCAGAGAACAATACTGTAGACAAAGACGCTGAAAGACATTCTTGTTTTCCCACAACACAAACTTTTGTAAATGTACCTTTTAAAACCTGAATTACGATGACAAAGCAGAGCGGGGCTGACAAATGCAGACCTAAAGCACTGGGATACACATTCCTCCCAACTCAAACTCCTAGTGGTTCCCCCAGTACTCACCTGTGCAGAGGGCAGGCAGCAGTGGCACAGACCAAGAACCAAGGCAAGTCTGAGAATAATGTCATTGTACCGCAGTTCAAATACTGCAACTTCATTGCTTCATCTTGCTTCATTTCCCAGGGTGTAACACCAGGCCCTGTAAAGAAAATGACGTAAGGTAAGATATTAGTAATTATGTTAAAGTAAGCTATGTACAGTAAACTATATTTTATAATGTTTCTACTGTACTATAAAACAAGTGTTGTATTGTTAAAAGCATAATATTAGTTAACATTTTATATATTTACAGAAAGTACAATTCATTAAATATGTACTAAAAAAACTCCTATATGGAATTCAGCCTCCAGTATGCTGGTAGCCTAATACATTTGCAGTACTGTAGTGTGTAAGAGTATGTAGTGTTTTGTAATACACCAGAAATATAACTGAGCATACTATTACCACAATAAGAATATTCTTACATATCAGTAAAACACTCAAAATACATTTTCAATGTACTTAAAACACAAATAAGGTATACTTAGTTTTCACTAATCAAGCATGTACTGTATATAGTACATACACAGCCATATATTTAAAGTAGACTTGAAGTTTTTCCACTTTAGCACATAAAAGTACACTCAATACACTTCAAGTTGTTTTTTTTTAACAATTTAATTACAATTAACATATAATTAGTAAAAAAATGAGTTTAAAAAATGGCATGCTTCAAGTTAATTATTGTTAACAGACTTGAAGTGTCTTCAAGTACACTTAGGTATGCTAAGATTTAATACACGTAGTATATTTATTTTTCATCAGGGCTACCTTCTGTCAGCCTGTACCCCACCACCCTGACACATACGCTCTCTCAGACTGACTCGTTTACTGCACAATATCAGCATCCCTCTAACAATTCATCAAGTCTCAGACAGTTGACAAAGTCCAGCCTGCCGGGGTAGGCAGTGGAGCTGATGAAAAATACGGTGATAAAAAGCACTGTCAAGAAAGTGGGTCAGCCTGCTCCTGAACACAGAGGTTAGTGCATCTGATGGTCCGCACTGCTGATAGCTCTCATTATTAATGAACCTGTCGACTTAATGCTGTGTGAGAGATTTATCCAGCACGCTAATTCCTTTACCTAAACCTCACATATCAAACTACTCAAACTGCTCCACAGTCAACTCAATTTCTGTGAAAAGAACTTTTTCATTACTTGCTTTTGCTTTGCATTTTATGCAGCCGTTAAAGCAATGCATGATTTGCAGGGGGAACACATAACTTTTTTCCAATGCATATATTATTTGTTTTATCATACCTAAAAGGCAATACCATGTAAAGTGCCTTATAAAACGTGTACAACTTGTCAATAACGGCTTATGTTCTTTGCTGTACATGGGAAATAATGTTTACTGTGTTTAAACAGAGACCATCTTTATATTGTCATAGTTTTATTTTTAATTTTTATTATGGATTGATAATGGATAAGTAATAACTAGCAGTGCTTTGGCAAAGGATATGCCCTTAAAGGTGGAGACAGTGATTCTAATCCAATACATTCTTTTTATATGGGTGTGCCTTCACCAAAAGAAAGTGAGCAAAATATTATCCTAATAACTTTAATGCACTCCAGGAAAATGTCCGTTAACCAGCGTGACACTGCATTACGCAACAAAATAAAGCCCATGTGAAGATTGAAACAAATTATGAATTGATCCTATGTCAGTATCTTGCTGCCAGAAATACACACTTAGACACCGATGTGTATTAATCCGCAAATAATACATTGCATATCTTTTTACGTTTTTTTCAACTTAGTTATTATTGGGTATATTATATTAAAGGTTTATAAGGTTGAGAAGCTAGCAAGATTTGAAAGTAGCATCTCCTCTGGGCTTCGTCTAACACTTGTAAGGGGAAATTGTTGGGTCTTTGTAAATTATAGAGTGTGGCCTAGACCTACTCTATCTGTAAATTGTCCTGAGATAAGTCCTGTTAGGATTTGACACTATAAATAAAATTGAATTGATTTGAATTGAATTGAAACACAACAGAGCTGAAAGCTCCGCAACCCTCTCATGGACTTAGAGGAGTCCCTCGTCCAGGATGTACCAATGCCCTGGAATTCAACTCTTGAAATGATCAAGTAGAACACAACAAAGATCCACTGAAAGCAACGCTGGCACAGCAAAAGCACAAGTTAGCCATGCTAACTTCAGCTGAATATGACAAGCTGGCAAAGAGTCTTCCAATTTTACTGTTAAATGTAAGTCATTTGTAATTCATCTAGACATCATTTAAGGCCCATACCCTGAATAGATACCATCCGAATGAAAACTGTAGTCATTAAGGTAATTGTGTGCTGCTGTAGGTACATTACCGAGCTCCTAGGTAGTGAAAAGGATGGATCCTTCTCCGTGGTGCTACCTGCATTGTGTCATCTCCTGCATGCAGAGGCCTGTGTCAGCATGGAACATGTCCACTGGTTGTCACAAGCAGGTGCATATGGTAAGCTAGCCCATATTGCAAAAAGAGGTAATTGGCTACACCTGCCTCAACAGTGCCATGTGGCAGGCTACATTCTGCAGAAAAAGAGATCAGCTCTGCAGTCTCCCTGAGTGACTAGTTGAGAGAAGACTAGACTGTATGAGTGGTTGACAGGAGGCTTGTAGCACAAATGCACACTTTTTGAAGCAATTATCTTTAATTAAGAATACAGAGACTGTTCCCTCTGTCTCTTCACATTCATTATTGCATTCTATTTCTAAAATAGGCATACTTAATGTTGCATTCATTTGAGTTGATGTTCCCATGCAAAATAAAGTACAGTACAGGTAAGCTCCATGAGACTTTGTTGCAGACATTACTTTGTAACAGGTAACAATATGTCTGCAGTTCATATGGATGCATGTGGAACTCATTAAGATTGTTATTGAACACTTGTTTAATAAATGTTAATGGTTGAGATAATAAAGACCCAGGACTAGGAGGGACGTCCAGGTGGGAGGAGGCCTCGGGGAAAACCCAGGATTAGGTGGAGGGATTATATCTCCAACCTGGCCTGGGAACACCTCGGGATCCCCCAGGCGGAGCTGGCTAATGTAGCTCAGGAAAGGGAAGTTTGGGGTCCCCTACTGGAGCTGCTGCCCCCGTGACCCAATACTGGATAAACAGATGAAGATGGATGTATGGATGACGGCGCAAAAATAAATCTAAAGCTATCTGAACAGCCAATAGCAGGGTCGCTAATACGATCACTTATACGCTATGAGTAAGAAGAGTCGGCGTACTAGCCAGTTTGTGATTGGTCCTCGGCCGCAGACACAGATTTTTAACGTGAGCAGGTTAGGACAGAAAAATTTACAGTTTTCCAGCCTGAGCTGTGGGACGAAATCAAATCGCTGTCAGAATGGCAAGCAGAAAACTTAAGGAGAAAGGTGGATGGGGAAAAAGTAAAAGAAAAGAGGGCCAAGTCTCTGGAGACTGATGCAGCAAAATGCAAAAAAGCTCACAGAGCTTTCATGATGAGGGACAGACAGCTGAGTTAATTTCACATCAGCAAGAGGTCCTGGTAAGTGCCAGGAGCAGGACACTTTATAATAGGCTGCCTTCATCCCTATCTTAGCGAACTGCATGGTCAGCCATCAACATGGGCACGTGCATCATGGTTATGAAAATGATCATGCCATTTAGTGCTGTCAGACTTAGCATGTTTAATAATTTCTGTTTGGTTAATTTGAAACATTGAACACGTTAGAAATTAATTGCGGGTAGACCGGGATTTGACTTGGTTGTATATGAGAGGTTGTAGTGAGCTGCTAGGATGAAGACTGTGGTATTGACTTAAACAGGAAAACATCAGGCATGCACTGGTACCACTCTAAACGTGCTAACCAACAGGGTGGGGGGGGCTAAATAATTCACCAACTTTAACCCCAACTTTAACCAAAAAATCTCCATCCAGTCTTCCATCAAAGACAGTTTGTCCTTGTCTTTCATATTTGTGTTTACTGTTGTGGAACTGGCAAAGACCTGCTAATTGTTCTTTGTGAAGGCTTCACAGACATAATTGATAGGGCCTAGTCATTTTCATAATTTCACAGCTTTTATATGAATCAAAAGTGTAATATGACATTGACAAAATATTAAATAGGTTATTCAATGCTAATTCTTTTACACAAAGCAACACATATTAAATCATCGATGATAGCTAATAGCATATTATTAAAATCATTTGTTTATCCAGGTTGAAGATAGTTAGGTATAGGTATATACAATCTATATCTAACCCCCGTGTTCAGGTACAGCAGTAGCCTACTTTATCTTCGAAAGAGTTGTCAGTAATACTGTTTTATAATTACAAGTTGGTGTAATTTGGGGTTTCTGTAGCCAGTGACGTTTTGTGTATTCATTTTTTTTCCTTTGAGCATTTTAAGTCTTTATATGTGACAGGACAGCTTGGCTGTGAAAAGGGAGAGAGAGCGGGAAGGACATGCAGCCAAGGGTCGCAGGTCAGAATTGAACCTGTGGCCGCTGCATTGAGGGCCGAACTGTACATTAAGCACGCTCTACCACGTGAGCTACCCAAGCGCCTTGTGTTTTATTTTCAATCCAGATGCAACTTCATAACTTTACAGCTTTAGAAAACATCAATAAATACACCTGATCCTTTTTCTTAGCAGTAGGCCTTTACTCACTACACCAACAGAAACATTTTGCTCAGCAAAGAAGGATTTCCAGCAGTTCTGTCAAGCTGCTGTGGTCAGCTAATGACCTGACTTGGTTTTAATTACAGCTGGGACAAATTGGCGGCAAATCCAGTGTCAAATGCTAGAATTTGTGTCTGTTCACCCCCATTAGCTTCTGATCCCTTTTGGTCGTTAATCTGCCACTTCATAGAACTGCAAAGTCTGATAGATCGACTTAAGTGACTCAGTTAAAGATAAGTAGGATAACCTGTTCACAGTAGTCCCTGCTAAGTCATCTTAGCTCCACAAACTAGGAAAATAAGTCTGTTAAAAAAAAGGAAGGAGGTGGAAGCCTCTGTGATAGCCTATGTCAGGTTTAGACAGGCACAAACAGAGGAGGCAAGCTGATAGTGTTCCTTCAAGGCTTATTTTGAAATCTCCTCCCGGAAAATAACAGTGGAAGACAGCAATAAAGAAAATCCCCAAAGCTGTCTTCTTTAAGGACTGTGTTTCCTTTCACCTTCGATGTCACTGAACCTGTTTATTGCGCCGGGTTCTCCAGAGTCTCGGGCCGTAAACTACCAGAGGAGAAAGAGCTTCTGTGAAAGCCAAATAATCAAGGATAAGGCCCAATCCAGAGCTGGGCTGGCAGGGTGATTGGTACGCTCTCTCCGGTTCAACTTCAGCCTCCCAGTGATTGTGTGATTATTTGTTTGTGCCTGAGGATGGATTTACTGTCAGATATCCAAGCACAGGTGAACCAGGTGAAAGTGTTGAACCTGGCACACACACCCGAGCCAGATCATTTAAGGTAATATATCTGTGAAATTTTTGAAATGAATAATTGCCTGATTTGCTTTATCACTGATTTGACAAACAAAGAACTAGGAAGGCTGGCATGCAACAAAAAAAAAAAAATCTGCACATGAGACTGCTCCACAATTACAGATAATGAGTATGTCACTGTTAGTAACCACAGCAATGCGTGTTCATTAATAATACACTTCATGTGCTATGGTCCTGTTATAAAGTCAAGGAATTTTTTACTGGGATACATGATACCCAACCCAGTCTCATTGTATGTACAAGAGTCTCATTATTGGTGTCATAATGAATTCATGCAATTCCAAGACTGTTTAGGGAGCCCAGCAGGCGAAAATATTTAAATACACCATTTGTACTACATGCTATAGAGAAATGAATGGTTTTTGCCCCAAACTGCATGGGATTAGCATATATTGGGTATTCCTATAAAGAGAAGAGTTGTGCGTACCCAGATATTTCATTTTCATTCAGATTTCTTGAGTTGAGAGATCAGGAAACCCGTTTAAATAAGGCCATTGCCAATAATTAGACCAACGTTACAGCATTATTTAGCTCCCCTTTCCAACAAGCTATGACCTAACAGTAAAGTTGGCCTAAAAGATTTGGGGCCCACCCCCCCCAAC
The DNA here is from genome assembly GCA_013375575.1 of Percina caprodes. Classification (NCBI taxonomy): domain Eukaryota; kingdom Metazoa; phylum Chordata; class Actinopteri; order Perciformes; family Percidae; genus Percina; species Percina caprodes. The sequence goes on from JABXJD010000052.1 coordinate 3,124,827, forward strand.
CTCCCTGGTCGTGGGTCACATCTCTCACCCACGTCCACATCTCACTCCCTTTTCCTCCCCAACTATTGTTTTCCTTTTGTGATTTTTAATTTTTTAGTGACAGAAGTATAGAAGGGGTAAGTCTGTCATTTTTGTGGTGGGTTGCAACCATAAAATGATCTAAAACCTAAATGCAAATAACGTTTCCATCAGCATTTATTGCATAAGCCGAATATCAATCAAGATAAAATACGATGAGACTGAACGTATTTCCTTTGAGTCGATATTCATTGAACTTTACATTTTCCATGAGGCTTTTTTCATTCGATATCACTTAATTCGGATAAAAACGGACAGAGAGATCAATCAGACACAACTTGCATAAATAGTCTTGGTTGAGGTCTACCCAGGTGTCCACCAATCAACTAACGAACCCTCCCAAACTGCCAGCTCAGTCAGTAAAGCCAGAGGAAAAGCAATGTCGGTGGTTCAAACCCTTGCAGTCCTCAGGCAAGACGCTGAACTCTTATTGCTCCTGTCGCTGTGCTGTGTGAATGTGCATGAATGTTTATCTGATGAGCAGGTGGCACCTTGTATGGCAGCTTTGGCCACCAGTGTATGAATATGTGTGTATGGTGCCTGTAGGCTGAAAGTGCTTTGAATAGTCGTTAAGACTAGAAGAGCGCTATATAAAGGCAATCCATTTACAAGGGGAAAAAGCAGAGCACACTCAGATGATTGTTAAATAATGATCGTCACATCGGCACATTCCCTCAAACTGTTCCGCTGAACCTTTCGTATGTGTCTTTTTGTAGCAGATGAGTGTCACCTGCCACATCTGTTCCAGCGCTCATTAAAATCCTCAATGGAAACAGCCATCTGCTCGCAGCACACAGAATTGGTCTGTGGTTGTTGGAAGTCAGTGGAGCAATGAAAGGTGGAAGCTTTAAGGATCCGTATTAACAGAATATTGTTTCTCAGAAATTCTCATTCACGTTTTACACACTAACATCCACACAAATCCATTGCATTAGATATGGAGAAAATGAAATATCACGATATTTTTGACCAGATACCTCAATATCGCTACCGCAAACATCCTTTTTGTTTAACATGAAACATTCCCGAAAGTAATTATGTCGGCGGCAAAAATATAACTTTTAGTGGCCAAAATATAACTTTTAGTGGCCAAAATTGATGATGCACATTTTTTTATATTGTAGCCCAGTTTGTGGCAGCGTTCTCACTCAATTTCAAAGTTTTGTGTTAGTTACCAATGCATGGAAAAACAAAGGTTGAAATAAATGAAATTACCTTTTCAGGCAACAGGTTTTTCATCTTGAGTGTATTCATTTGTTCAGCAAATTTAATGCTACTGCACCTAATTCAAAATCTCCCACAATAACATGTTATGGAAATCTAACCATCTTTTTTTGAATATACCTTGTCTCATAGTGTTGGGAAGCTTTTACTGAGCATATAGATCTCCATCTAAGCTGTGTATTTCAGCACCATCTGAGTGAACTCTCCTTAGCTATGGCATTCTAAGGACAGCAGCACATTGAAACACACGTATGTCATGTATTTGGCAGATGGTAATGTTGTTAGTAGTTTTAAGGCAGTGATGAAAGAGCCTGTACCCTGTGTTGCGCACTGCTCTGCTGGGCCTTTGAACTGTAAACCTCCCTACTGAGCTTTTGGAATCAGTGGGAGAGCTAAATCGCTACAGTCCCCTGCTGTTCTTGCACAAACTTTCCGTCTCATTCCAAGTAGCACGACACAGTTATTACTCGCCTAAAATGGCTTAGGGCAAAGTGGCTGTCCCCACCCCACTCAATCCGCCCAACATGTTAACTTTCTATTGTTTGCCACCACCAATGGAGCTCATATCCTGTCACAGCTGAAGAATGCTGGATGCTGGTGCCACCTGCAGCAGTGAAGGAGACATAAAGTGGACTGTTTCCTATTAGCGCTTGAGGTTGTCATATTACTGTTCCTGCCTTGTGTTTTAATAAGACATTATAATTGACAGAGTGCAAGAAAATGTACATCATTACACGTTGTTTAACCCTTGTGTTGTCTTCCCGTCCAAATTGAAAATCAACACTTTTTTTGATGCTTTTTATCAAAGTTTTAAAAAACTTTTTCTCACATTTTTGTTCCTTTTTTCAACACTTTTGACGCTTTTTTTCATCGTCACTTTTTTTGACGTTTTCAACACTACGTAACACTAACTTATTAACTTTAGTTTACAGTTATTTTGGGGATTTTTTTTGTGTCAATAAACCTCATTTATGGGAAATTATACCTAATGTTTGAGTTAGAAAAGCAGAAATTAGGGATTATTCAGACAAAAATTAAAGGAATGGATGTTGATGGATAATCACAGACTGGAATATGTCAACTTTTACTCTCAATACTATTTCAAAACCACTTCAATTTGTTTTGAAATTTGAAAATTTAACTGAAATTTGTACTTGGCAAAGAGCGTTGTGTGGAATCAATCATGTTATTTTGGGTAATTAAAAAGAACATTGATATAGGAAAACGGGTCAATTTGACCTAAGGACAACATGAGGGTTAAAAACATTTTACTTCCAAAGTAAATCTAAAAAAATCTGACTTGATCCAGTTTGGTTAAAATTTTTCATGCTTAATTGAAGACCAGGCCTGAAGACATCTACATGCCAATATTAAGTTATAGCCATAGCGCCAAATAGCAAAAGGAAGTTACAGTCACTATACCTTGATGTGCTCCTCCTCAAAGAAACTGCTGTTTTTGTTACATCACAGATAACTGCTATGATGCATTTATTGAATACCAACAGGAGAAATTATTTTTGATTATTTATAGCAACCCATCATTTGATCCATTTTGTTTAATCCACAGGATCACCTGATGAAGTGACTGATCTGTTAAAATTCTGGACTGGGTCGGAGATTCTGCCAAGGAAAAACCTATCTATTGAGGTGGTCAAGGGCAGCTTCCCGACACCCTCTGCCTGGTTTGAGACCCTGAGAATCCCAGGACATTACAGGGACTATGCATCCTTTAAAAATGACATTGCTTGTATTGGCACTTGCCAAACAGGATTTGGTCTTGTGTAGGTACAAAGCAGTGGTCAATAGTGCCATATGTTAATGTTACATATTTAAAAGAATTTGTTCGGAATTTAGCATATTAAAGTGATGGTTCGGAATAATTTCAACCTAGGGTCCTTTGCACGATGACCTGGAGCCAAACAACCCCCAGAAACGTCTTTCATCTGGGTCAAGCATTGGGCCAGTTAGCATGTTGGCGATGTTGAGGAAGCCCTCTTCTTCGAGCAAGTGGAGAGCATCATCGTAGATGTTTGTGACCGCTGCCCACAGGTCTCTCCAAAGTTCAATAGAAACCTTTAAACATAATGTACAGGGAACTGTAATAGCTGGATTTCAAAAAAAATATTAATCAACTGATAATGCAAAATCACAGCAGATTCCTTTATTGAGAAAACACATTCACCCACAACAGATGCACACAGTTGGAATTTCTTTCAATGCAGTCAAAATCATCAGATTGTTCAATGCATAGGTGTGTTTTTCTTTATCTACTTTATTGATTTGTTAAGTCAGTATTTTTAGTCAAAAACAAGAAGCAATGTATAATGGAATATAATGATACTGCATGCTATCAAAACAGATGTGAGCTACAGTGGCTAGAATAAGTTTACACCCCCAGGCTAAAGTTGATTAAAAAGAGGAATAAAAAAACATCTTTTGGAAATTGATCTAAATGCCTTAATTCAAAAGAACTTGGAAAATCCAACCTTTTATGGACACCAATTTTCTTTGTGAATGAATACTGTATTGTATTCTATTGCATTATTCCTTTTTTTAATCAACTTTAGCATGGGTGTGTAAACTTATTCAAGCCACTGTACATATGTAATTTCAGACCCATTGCCCGGCAAAAACTCTACTAACTTACTTTTTGCAGCAAGGAAAAAGTTGAATGCTTAGCTTGCACTAAGGAGGTTTCTATTCAGTACCCTTTAACTGACAGCAGCTTCCACTGGAGACAGGACTTTCACATCACACTCCTTAAATAGTAGCCTAGTCCTGCTGCCAGCCGACATACTGCATGTGTGGCACATAATACTGCTCTTGCATGGCAGCAGTGAGGTGACATCTTTCAGCTAGCATTATCGGAAGTGTTGATTGGGAACACTCTTGCCGGATATAAAACTGCCCCATCCGATGCCACGGACTATAAACTGGAGACGTGCAATGTCTACGTTGTGGACTTAGACTTAGACTTCTCTTTAGTAATCCTTTTGGGATGACTCCTGCAAGGAAATTTCCAGCGGTAGTTCTGGCAAGAATACGGTATAGAAGACAATATAGAGATATCAATAATAACAGTAATAAAATAATAATAATAACAATAAGAACCTTTGGCAATAAAAAGACGTAACATACTTGATATTCATAATTGATACTCATACTTGATTTTTATATATTTTTAATTATTTATTGTTTGTGTGTATGTGTATGTATATGTATGTACACGTACAGTATGAATGTATGTATGTATGTGTGTACATATGTATAAATGAATATGTGTGTGTGAGTAAATGTGTATGTATGTATTTGTATATACTGTGTGTATTATTTATTTATTTTTCTCAAATGTCCATATTAATAACCTTGACCGTTTATTGTCTAATATGTATTGGTTGGAATCGGGAGGATATGGGTGATTTTGGTGTGATGGAGAGCTTTTGCTTTTGTTTTTCTTTGTCAGTATGTGTGTATGTTTGTGATGTATGTATTTTTTTAATTTTTATGTCCCCTCAAGTTGTTTTGTTAACTGTTTTGTCTAATTGTGAATGTACTGTATTTTTATTTTGTATTTTTTTGCCTTTAAGGACCCCCTTGAAAACAAGATGTCACATCTCAAGGGGTTATTCCTAATAAAAGAATTTCCTAACGTAACAAAACATTTACCATAAATCATCAGTCAAAAGTGTCAGTGTTGAGTCCAGTGTTAAATTGTCCAGGTATTTATTTGAGTCCCCCGTACCCTAAAAACAGAGCAACATTTACAAGCAGTTGCTTTTTTTTTTTTTTAAATATACTGTATATCTCAACAAAAAATAAATGTGGAACATGATGCAAACTTTTAACATATTCATAAAGGGTACCCCACTATATCAATGTAGACTTTGAAAATTTCTGCATTACCAAAAATATCTATGGAAAAATAACTGAACTCCTGTATAAATGGCTCCCAAAATACAGCATGATCTTTATCCAAGTCATAAAAATATAGAGAAGAAACAGTTTTTAGGCAAATACCACTCAAAAGTGTAATTATTTATTATAATTATTATTATTACAGCCTCTCTTTAGAATTTCTGGCTTCTTTTAAACATTCAAATGTCTATGTTCTTGTTTACCATAGTGGGATCATACTGAGGTTTTGCTCTGCTCAACAAGATTAAATGAAGATCCACCGCTGAAATGTATGTGTTTCATCTGCAAAATGTATTTTAAGGCATTCCTGTTCAGAAGCACCAAATATTGAGGAGGGAATGGACATTTATATGAATATTGGATGACATTGCTATTCCTAAAAGTGTAGTAGTTATTTCATCGCCACTGTAGGGCTGATATTATAGCCTTAGACATTTTTTTACATGGAAAATAGATTCCTCAATTCCCAATTGTGTTGTTATGAGAAACAGTGATGAAAACCTGTATGTTGCCCTCAGGAATACATCAATGTTCTCATCAACTGTTTGTTCTGCTTGGGGGGGAGACTGCATCCCGCAGCAAGAGCTGTCAGCTATTAACAAACTGCCTTCCAATCAAATTATTTAACGGATGGCCTAAGCTCCTTTCGCCTGACGGTAAGCAGTGATTCCTTGAATACTTCTCTGCAGTCTCCACAGCTTCTGGTCAGAGCTATTCATTAGCTACCAGCATTCTTTCTGTCTTGAGTTTATTCATTTTTGGGATTGAAATTCAAGGTAGGACTAACGAAATGGGTGTTATATTATTTTCATTACTCATTCAGTGATAGGCATTTGCTCAGATCATTTATGCATTTCGACCACTACCCTACCAGAACACTAGTGCCCAATAAGTCCTCCAAATTAAATGATAAAACACATTGTTATTTCATGCCCTCTAGAACGACACATACAAGTATTTTCTGATCTGATGTCCCTACTGGCAGGATGACATCCTTTGTCAATGACTTCCAAAAACGTTACAAATCACCGTGTTCTAATATCAGTCTAGTGCCTTTAGAGAAGTGAGTGTGATTAGCTAATGGACAGGATCAAACAGACACATGACTGTCACATGAGGGTAGGGTGACCAGATGTTCCGAAAAATTATGAATTGATACTATAAATACAATTGCATGGAATTGAATTGCAGTGACTGTGTGTAGAACTCTTGTTAAGTTAGGTTGTTAAGTTTGGTTCCTGCAAACAGACAAAAACTCAAAACTCATAGAGCCAATCTCACATCTGTTCATCCATTGCATTCACGTTCAGTTTTGTTGCCCCGTTGGACGTGCTTCATCCAAATTCCCAGACATAATAAAGAAACCCGTTTCCCTTTAAACCCCCTTGGGACAAGACATTTGACAATTGTGACACAAGTACCTGTGAATGCAGTTATTCTCTTTTTCTTATTCCTTCTATACAAAATTGAGAGTTTATGCAAATGGTGATTTCTGGCAAAACATATCAGAATAGCACAGTATTCTCTAAAGCTATGTGTAGCACAAAGTGCATGAGCATGCCCGTTCACACACCAATGACTGCATAGACACCGATGGAAATGCTTGCATGTTTCACTCCTAAATGCCGCTTACTCAACGCATCCTTTGTTGACACAGTGAGACGCCTTCAGCACGGTCATAAATACATATTTGGTTGGATTTATTTATGTAAACCCACATTCCACATTGCTGTGATCTGCTATAAACCATACAATGTTTATTCATTTTTATTGAAGCGCTGGTGTTTTTGCAAAAGGAAATGTGCAATGCATCACATTAGATGACACTTTGAGAGACAGACAATTGCCTATTTGCCTAAAAATACTATTTTTTGGCTCTTGGTTGTGTTACTAATTAGGTTTACGGAAATCATTTGAATTGTCTTGTCGGTCTTCATCACTACCCAGCTCTATGGTAACATCTCCTCACATGCTCATCTGTCTGTTAACCCTTATTCCTCTTGGTGCTAATGGATCAGAAAGCTGATCTGGTCCTCAGCTTGGTGGTATCACACAAAGCAGATGGTCGATTTATCTAAGACATGTTACAGTAGTGTATTGTTAAAGCCATAGAGAGGGATTAAGTTTAAATGCACATGGAATAAAAGATTGATTTCCAGATGGTGCATAAACCAGCTAAATGTATGGTCTGGTTTCCCGACCTGACCTTTAAGCTGTACAGCAAACATGGAATTGTGTGCCCTGGTGGGAACTCTGATTAATCCTCAACTCTAAAAGGCCTGGGCTTCCATCTGTGACAGGTGCCTGGAAAAACAGCCTCCTGCAAACACAGCAGCCTGACTTCCTGGTGTCACAGGAGCTCTGTTCCAAAAGTGAGGCTCACTTTGATGCTACTTGGATGGAAATGAGAGAACCGCTGCCAGGTTGGTACCTGACTACTTATGCAAAGCGGGGCGGTATCCGTCCCACAGGCCATCTGCGGACATCCCTGTGTTTCACATATGGCTCATCATACGAGTCTTAAGAGGATAGGCAAAAGGGATTCAAATTAATTCAGAGTCCAGCGCCTTGTTAATGAATAGATTGACGTGAAATGCTATCTGCATTGAATTACATTCCGACCCAGAACCAACCGCAGTCTGAGCCCCTCTGCACTCTGAGCACTGCCCTGCAAAAAATTACCCACATCTACATTTTTTACATTTCATCCTCTATTCATTTCAAATGGAAAGCTTTGTTTATACAATACTGTATGTACAGTCAGCATTAGACTGGCTAAGTCTGCTACAAACGTTTCTAAAAATGTAGACACAAATCTCAAAGGTCCCATGACATGGTGCTCTTGGGATGCTTCTATATAGACCTTAGTGGTCCCTAATACTGTATCTGAAGTCTCTTTATATAGACCTTAGTGGTCCCCTAATACTGTATCTGAAGTCTCTTTATATAGACCTTAGTGGTCCCTAATACTGTATCTGAAGTCTTTTTATATAGACCTTAGTGGTCCCTAATACTGTATCTGAAGTCTCTTTATATAGACCTTAGTGGTCCCTAATACTGTATCTGAAGTCTCTTTTATATAGACCTTAGTGGTCCCTAATACTGTATCTGAAGTCTCTTTATATAGACCTTAGTGGTCCCCTAATACTGTATCTGAAGTCTCTTTTATATAGACCTTAGTGGTCCCCTAATACTGTATCTGAAGTCTCTTTATATAGACCTTAGTGGTCCCTAATACTGTATCTGAAGTCTCTTTATATAGACCTTAGTGGTCCCCTAATACTGTATCTGAAGTCTCTTTTATATAGACCTTAGTGGTCCCCTAATACTGTATCTGAAGTCTCTTTTATATAGACCTTAGTGGTCCCCTAATACTGTATCTGAAGTCTCTTTATATAGACCTTAGTGGTCCCCTAATACTGTATCTGAAGTCATTGACCAACTGCCACTTTGCTCATTGAAAGCCATAATGTTTCTCTCTCATGGGGGGGCCAAATTCTCTGGGTGGGCAAAGCAGAGAAAGGGAAGGTAACCTTGCATCTTATGACCTCATAAGGAACAAGATTCTAGATCAGCCCATGTAAGCTTTCATTTTCTCCAAGGCAGAGCAGGATACCCAGGGCTTGGTCTACACCTCACCATTTCTATCCACTGGGGGGCCATAGGAAGACTGGGGGAACTCATATTAAAAAACCTCATAAAGTGAAATGTTCATGCCATGGGACCTTTAAAACCTTTTTATTTTGTACGAGACAACAAGAGTAGGGGAGGATTAATTAATCCCACCAGTAAAGGGAAGTGTGTCGACACATACAGAGACATTCTATGGTGAACAATGATAGCCCTCTTACCTGTGTCTTCTTCAATAAAATATAAGGACTCACAGACATAGAATTGATATCAATCATCTATTCCCAAACTGTTCCTTTAACCACTTCAAAATTGAACAGTTGATTATTTATCTTGAATGGTCCTCACTAAAAGTGTGAGGAGAGTGTGAGGAGTGAAATGCCACATGACCGGCATGTATGAATTCCTATGCTAGATACAGTTCATTCATGAGTAAGAATCTTTAAAATAAAAAAGCCTTGCAGGTAAAACGGTTGTCTATCAGGATTTAGACTATACCAAAAGAGTAGAAGACTCAGGTTTCGGTTGTCAGATATATCACTCGGGATTGAAGCATGGACATTTTACAGTATGTTTCTTTTATATTCACTATTGCATGAGTTCACAGAGTATGGACAGCCAAGTATTCACTCAATATATGAGGTTTGATGATGACAAACCATGACAACTTCACGCCAGTCAAGCCTTGCTCAGGCAGGGGGAATGAGCCTCTGTGGCTGTGGCTAGATCAATTCCCCCAAGGCTCTTAGGATTTGTGCATCGACCATTTCTGCTTGTGTAAGAGCTTTCACATTTCGGAGGCAATCCATTCAAAGAAATCTGACTCTACAGCAGGAGCGCCTGGGAAATTCACTGATACCTGTCTTCCTAAAATAAAAATGCATAAGAGATTAGCTCTTACTGTACATTCAATCAGAGCGGCTGGGACCTTCATACATTATATAACATTAGAGGACAATGCTCTTCTCTTTGCACCTTAAAGAAAATCGACAGTTTTGTTGCTTAACAACATATGCAAACAACAGTTGTTTCAAATAATCCAACTTTTAACAGAAAATGTTTTAGATACCCACACCTCAGGGTTTTATGGGCACAGGAAGGTAGATGATGTAAATGGACTGCATTTATATAGATTTTTTTCTAGTCTTAACAACTACTTAAAGTGCTTTTGCATAGTACAGCAGGGTTTCTGCAGGTTTTACCAAGTAACTTAAGACTTTTTATTTCCTTTTTAGGAATCATTTTTCTCATTCACATCATAGGGTTGGTGTCCAGTCACCCTGTAATGGACCCAGAGCACCTCTGCTCTTAGTGTTGGCTTTGATCCAGAGCTGCTGTGTGGGTCACGCCTTGTGGGCCCAATCCCAAAGTGAGCCCCGAGGACTAAAGACTCCCAGCCTTAATTGATCTCAGGTGCTAAGTGAGTGAGTGTGTGAGGCCACATGGGCTCAGATAGGTTATGAATGAGATTGGGACTGCACTTCACCAGACATGTTACCTTGGTTACATTTAATAACAAAGACGTTGCTGACACTTGCCAGTTTGGGTATTTTCATTTTAAGTTTGTTGCTTTCCACACGGCCAAGGCCAAGGAGACAGCTGCTTGGTTTTTTTTTTACAAGCTGGACAACAGGTCCGTTCCGCTCCGCGGTCATGTGGCGTGCTGTTGTTTACCATTGTAATAAAAAACGCTTTGAACTGTGGGTAATTCCCTTTGGTGAAGTCTGCATCCATGCAGAACTCACTGAAAGTGCTCGGTAAGTGTGTACTCAAACCCTCACGCCCTTTTAAATTCAACATTGGGACAACCCTAAGCCTTTACGAATTTTGCGAGAACGCGCACCCAAGGGTTTGAGTCTGTGAGTCCGGACTTTGGGATTGGGTCGTGTTCATGCAGTGTGGGTGTAGTGCTTGGGGCCGGGCTGGAGCCGCCAGAAACTTGGCAGAACTTGCTAATGGCTGTTGTTTGATGGAGCAAAGTATAGCTAAACTTGCACTTCCCCATAGCTGAAGTGTAAAATCCGCTTTATGTCTGTGGTAAAAAGACGTGTGCCAAATTACACAAAAGCTGATTGGCTGCATTATAAGTTGCATGTTGGTCTTATTTGGATGTTTTTAGCTTTTTCTTACATTTTTGTCTTTTTTTAACACTTTTGACGCATTCTTTTAACGTTTGTCACTTTTTTGACATTTAGTTTTACAGTTATTATTGGAATTTATGGTCAATAAACCTCATTTATAGGAAATTATACCTAATGTTTGAGTTAGAAAAGCAGAAAATAGAAATTATTGAGACTATAATTAAAGGAATGGATGTTGATGATAATCACAGACTGGAATATGTCAACTTTTACTCAATACCATTTCAAAAACACTTCAATTTGTTTTTCAAATGCTATAAAATTTAATAAGACGCCCCAAAATTAATGAAAGTAGAGATTTGTACTTGGCAAAGAGCGTTGTGGGGAATCAATCATGGTATTTTGGGGAATGTGTATGTATATATATATGTATATGTATATATGTGTGTATGTATATATATATATATATATATATATATATATATATATATGTATGTGTGTGTGTGTGTATATGTGCATATTTATGTGTGTGTATATATATATATGTGTGTGTGTGTGTGTATATATACATGTACATATATTTTAATGTATATACATTAAAACCCATATATATATATATATATATATATATATATATATATATATATATATATATATATATATATATATATATATATATATATATGTGTGTGTATATATCTCATGTCTGGTCATGTCTTTCACAAGTCCTAGCCTACTGCTGGTATTAATGAGCTATCTGAGTGTGATATGACATATCATTTTAAATGTGTCACATGGCCATGGATTCCTGCCGTCTCTCTGCCGTCGACACAGGGCGCAGTCAGTGCATGGAGAGGACTACAGGCTGCGGATATTTGCAGTCAGATCAAAACGCAGACAACAGCACAGAGAGCGAAGAAGAAGAAGAATTTTCATTCCGCTCCGCGAGTACTGCTACCTTGTTTCTCCTCATAAGCGGTGCGAGTGGGCGCGTAACGGAACAGAAATGCCTGACTCTGTGAAAGTTTACGTATGCTGTTCCGTATTGTCAAACTTAAAAGCAGCCCACAGTTGGAGCTGATCGATGCGAGGAGCCAGTGAAGTGGTTTATTGCTCGTCAGTAGTGTGGTCAGAGCCGGCTGTGAGCGGCACAGCGGTGCGCGCCTCGCTCGGCTTTTCTTTTTTTTACGCGTAAAGGGAAAAGAGTGATCAGGCAATACCGGGAAACCAAGACGAGACATGGAAATTACAAACGCTATTGGAAATAATGGTTGAAAGGAAAATAACAACCATGCCTTGATCATCGACTGCATCTCCTGGACAGAGAAGCCGTTTAAAGATAAAAACACCGGATACAAGAGGTAAGAAGTCGCAGTGAGCCACACTGTGACTCATTTTCTAATCTGTACTGTGGCTGTGCACGCGGTAACTTAACTACACATTTTAACTGTCTGACACATTGCAGTGTTGTCTATGGATATAACCTAGTCAGAGATGTTGCAGCAGGAAATCAGTCGATGTATCCTAATACTTTCCTCCAAGTGTTAATTGGACCAAACTGTCATTTGTCTTTCTTCTTATTCCGGTGCCTTTTATTATCTGTCTGCTCCGCCTTCATCACAGTGTCCTATTTAGCTGAAATGGACTCGGGGATCTGTGCAGTGCTCATCAAACAGAGTGCAATATCATCGCTAAGAATTTAAATTACCCCCCCCCCCTGCGGCTCTCAGGCCGATCTGAATGTAGGCTAGTGTAGGATCAAATATTCTCCAGTTAAGATACACAACGCCCCTCCGCTCCACCACAGCTCTCAGCTGCCCTTTCATTCAAGTTATTGTTACCAGACACCTGAAATACAGCTGGAGCCTTTAGTCAACATCATTATGTCAATACTCGTATGTATCCGAGAGTGTTTTTTCATATTTTGCAGAGGGAGATGGTTGCACAGCAAGAATGTTGTAGCAGCATACGTTCATATTTGGGTTGGAAAAACACATGAAAGTTGTTCATTATGTCCCTACAATGGTCAAATCAGCTGATTAAAACCCAGCAAAGTCGGCCAAAGGGGAAACTGCAGCAGGTCAGTCTGTCTGGGGTAAATCTCCTGCTGGATCATATTTGCAGCTTGATTATTGAACGTGTGCCATTTGGAATTCAGTCCTTCTTCCTCGTGTTGTTCTGGCCTTGGGGGCTAAGAAGTAAAAAGTGAATGTTTGTGGCCTTTATCCAGGCTCTTCACAGTTCACAACCTTGACATTTCCCATGCTTCTTGATCAGGTGTGTGTGTTTGTTTGTGTGTGTGTGTGTGTGTGTGTGGTGGGGGGGGCTGAATAATGCATGGAGTCAGTTAGATGTACGGACTGGACTGTGCAACTAAGAATTATTTTTATTGTCAATACATCTGTTGATTATTTTCTCGATTGATGGATTACTTGTTTTCTCTATAAAACGTCGGAAAATTGGGGGAAAATGTCAATGAGTTATTTTTCCAAAGCCCAAGATGACGTCCTCAAATGTCTTGTTTTGTCCACAACTCAAAGATATTCATGTTTCTTTCAGAGAAGAGTGCCAAAACAGGGAAAATATTCACATTTAAGAAGCTGGAATCCAAGATTTACTTTTACTTTTTTTCATAGAAAATGACTTAAAACGATAAATTGATTATCAAAATAGTTGCAGATTAATTCAATAGTCCACAAAGAATCTATTAATCAATTCATCTTTGCAGCTCCAGTAGTCAGGCAGTGTGGATTCAGGTGAAGTAGCGAGCCAAGTAAGGGAACCTAAGAGATGACCTTTGCCTCATGCACATTACAGCCGCACTGTAATTGACTTACCATTAACCCTTCAAACACATATTCTGGTGTAAAGCTAGAAGGGGCTGATGTGTTTGTGTGTGTGTTGGGGTGGGGGCTGGCGTCTATCACTGAGTTCCCAGACTGTGTCTCACAGTGAAACTACTAATCCCTCAGTAAGTAAATCTATCAGAGCTATGACTTGCTTTACCTCACTGGTGCACTACACGCAATATAAACCAGAAAGCTCTGATGTGCAATGAGAGACCTGGGTAATTTACTTTCCAATATCCCAGAGATGCAAAAAAAGAAAAAGTCATGTCAGAATGGGGAAACTGGTTTCTGTTGTATTATCCACGCTATCATGAATCCAGCTGATCTCTTGGGATCTAGTGAATACTGGTCTCAGCACACACTTAGCCTCTCCTGAGAAGAATTTGGGTTGGGTTTGTGGGTTATTTTTGGCTCCTAAATGTCCTGTGAGCCTGATCATAGCTAGGTTGGTCTTTGGGCTCTCAAATAATACCTTCTCTAAGCAGCCCCTGGGCCTCTCAGCGGATCTTCTGGCTATAAATAATGGCACATATGTCACCATGCTCTTGGCTGACGTACGCTAAGCCCCATGCTGAGCTCCATAGGGACAAGCGGAGAGTTCCATCTCAGTCTTGACAGTGTCCTGGACGCAGACAATAGCACACCGTACGCTCTGTTGACATGCTCCAGAGCAGCATTCTCATTTTGTCCCTACCTCTCCTTGGTCTCTGCTCATTATCCCTCTCTCCGGTCATTCACTGAATCAGCCTCCACTTCCACCTCTTTTCCCTGGGCAGCCTTTGTAGAGATGGATGAGCAGCATAAGTAACAGCTTGTTTGTTTAGCGGTCTCTTACTGTATGTGCTGTGAGAAGTCCAATCACTGTGAACAGCAAGAGAGGAGCAGCACTCTGGGACGGAGCGAGACCAGTCGTTGAATCATCATCTCGTAGAAACAGCAGCAGGGCTCATGTACACGAGTCATGGTTTGTATGGCTGACCCCATGTTCACCAAAGACAACCTGTTTATTTCCGCATGGGAATATAATGGCCTTGAGGTCAATTCATGGTCTCATGGCCGTGAGGGACTGTGTGTCATCTGCCCCGGGCACTGGACTGCACATAGGCTTGAAAAATAAAACAAGATGCTTGTTTTGTGTACTGTAAGTAGTTTATTCCCCAATCCTTGGTCGCACACACTGTTTTCTTTTATTGACTTTTTCATCGTGTTCATGCGATCGGGAGGTTAGTACTTCCGTTTTTTTCTAAGCGTGCTGTCCATAACGTACAGTGTCACAGTCACTGGAGTCAGAAACACCAAATCTGTGTTCTAGAAATTGTTATACTACAGAAGAAAAATGCCCAGCATCCTGGGTCACTTTCTTTTTGATCTTGATACGGAAAGGTTTTTAATAGAGCCCGACCAATAAAGGATGTTTAAGGCCGATACCGATACAAATATTTGGTTATTTAAAAATCCGATATCCCTATATCGGCCGATATATATATTTTTTAAAATCCAGAAACGCATAATTAAACAAACAAATTTCCCTAACATTAGTTATTTGTAGTTATTTATGAGTTCTCACTAAAATAAAATGATGATAATTTGTTTTATTGTCACAACAGAACATAGGCACACCCAAATATATTAAAATTCTGACAAATAAAATGCATAAAAATACAAACTTAAGATATGAAACTTAAAGTCCTTTGAACAAAAACAGAGATATCATCCCTCCACCTAATCCTGGGTCTTCCCTGAGGCCTCCTCCCAGCTGGACATGCCTGGAACACCTCCCTAGGGAGCCCCCCCAGGAGACATCCTCACCAGATGCCAGAACCACCTCAACTGGCTCCTTTTGACGCGAAGGAGCAGCAGCTCTACTCCGAGCTCTTGTCGGATGACTGAGCTTCTCACCCTATCTCTGAGGGAGACGCCAGCCCCCCCCCCCACCTCCTCAGGAAACCCATTTTGGCCGCTTGTACCCTGGATCTCGTTCTTTCGGTCAGGACCCGGCCTTCATGGCCATAGGTGAGGGTAGGAATGAAAACTGACCGGTAGATCGAGGCGGTGCAGATGCTCATATCGTATTAACATTTATAATTTATACTGTTTATCGATCCCCAGTTGGAAAATTACAATTTACACTCTGTTTAGTTAGAAATCACTACACATGGGCCTGAAATACACACACACACACACACACGCTCAGGACCTAATCATGCACAAATGGAGAGATGTCAGAGGGAGTGGGCTGCCAGTGCTGGACCAGCGCCCTGAGCTGATTGGGGGGGGGTCTTGTGGGTCTTGCTCAAGAGCACCTGGCAGTGCCCAGGAGGTGAACTGGCATCTCTCCAGTTACCAGTCCACACTTGACAGAGCAACAAATACAAGTGCTTTCATCGGTGGGTCATATGCTCAATCACCATTGTTTTAACAAAGTCTTTGAGAGATAGGAACTTAACAGTCAATTAACTACATTGAAATCTTACGGACCACAACTTTAATTACTGAATTCATTTGGAGACTTACTTCGTAATTAAAACAACAGCACAGTAACATGTAAGAGGATAGTCCTCACCTAATAGTCAAAGGACTTCTTTGACTATTTAGTGAGTTGATGTAATTTAAAAAATTGTCAAATTACGTCTCCAGACTCATATGCTGGGGACATTTAGCCTTTTATTAGTAGAAAGTAGACAGTGACAGAAAAAAAAGGGCGGGAGGGCATGCAACAAAGGACCCTGGGCTGGATTTGAACCAGGGCCGCAGAGATTCCATGGACAACTTAAGCAACTTAACTGGTAGACCCTTGGTTATCGGGGTGCCCCAATCTGGGGCTTATGTTGGTGAGTATTAATGTGGCAGAGATGTGGCTAAAAGAGTGCAATAAGCAACACATTAACAAAAAGTTCTGCATCAACTAAGACCCTAAGAACCAATGATTCAGCTAATCGACTAAGAGGAGGCTGCCCTAGTCTTGTTTGTCATTTTGTGTTTCCACTGTTGATGGTTAGTAATCCAGACACAATCCATTGCTTCAGACAGACAGCCCTGCTGCTACAGTGAGCAGTGCCTGCCTCTGTGGTGTTCTGCGGCGCGGTGTTGGTTTAATGTCACAGTTAACCTGACCTAATGTTGTGACGGTCAGCAAAGGAGTAGCCACTGAGTCAGTCACAGCAACTCAGCACCGGCTGGAAGGAATAAAAGGCTAGAGGTAGGGCCATGCACAGCGTCACTCTGCTCCATCTGCTCCCCCCCCCCAACCTGCCCAGATGAGTCCTGATGTCAGGCTCTCATCTGTTGCTATGGACGGATGCACTGTCCCCTCATTTGCCATTGATTCTGCATCTCCCTGAGCATCCCTAAAGATGGGATTATATAGTCATGCGTGCTAGTTCTTCAGTTATCGTATGAGTGGATACGTATGAGTCTAGCGTTCATACTTGGACAGAGTGAGTGTGTGTGTGTCTTTGGCATGCAGGGAGGAAGTACATGAGGCATGCCAGGCCTTCTGAGCCTTCTCCTAGGTGGCGGAAGCAGCATTTGGGTTAGTGGCCTGTCATCCATATGCCCTCCACCTGCCTAAACTAACGCATGACCATCTGGGTGAGATTAGCATTTCCTGCTCCAGTGCACTGCAAAAATCTAAAAGCAAGATAAAAACACTAAGTCTGAGGGAAAAGTACTCAGAACAAGTGACATTATCTGTCCGTGCAGCAGGATAATTTTACTTGACAAGCTTCCTTGATTTAAGATTATAGTGTAAAGTTAAATAAGAAATTCCCTCTTAAAACAAGATAAATTATTAATTATTAAAAGTTTTTTTTATCTTGGTAAGAACTAAATAATTTGCAGTGTGTGCACAAAGGATTACACAGTATAACTGTATAATACTTGTAGATAACTGTAGAAATGGAAACATTTTCAGGCAGAACTGCTAATAGCTAATTCTGCATACTTTTAATAGTGCCAATTTCTCAAAATGTAGAAAACGGCTAAAAAACAGACTGAAGTTATAGCCCACAGCTAACTTACAGACTCCATGGCAATAATGGCAACAATATATTAGCTCAAATGATCCTCCCAACTGACTGAGTAGGAGCTGAACTGACCCCAACTCGTTGTAAACCCAATGAAACAGGTCTGTACGAGGCCACCACACAGTTCTGCCACGGAGAGGCGGGGAGAAGACAGGAAATGAGGCTCTGGCCTGTTGTTAAGTTCAGTATTGAGGGACTGCTGTCTGGCTCAGTGAGTGCTGACCTGTCAGAGCCAGGATTGGGTTGGCCATACGATAAGGGATCAGAAACCATGAATAAATGAGCAGGGCTTTGGCATTGGGCCCAGACACCCAGGATCCAGAGAGGAATACAACAGCACACTGGGCACACATTATTTATCTTGCACTTGATTTTAAATAAGGCTCAAAAGATATTTTTTAATCAATGCTATTGAACCTGTCTATTATTTGTTATTTTATTATATTTAATTTATGTCATATTACTTTTATCAGATTATCGTTTTCTGTTGTTTTGTATGTTTTGACGAAGATCAACTTACTTATGTAACTATTGATTCGTCTATGAGGCTTTCCATTTCTGTATGACTTTTCCGTCTTTTTTCTGTTGTAAAAAAAAACTATGCATTATGATAAACAATCAGTAAATCAGCTAATTGGCTAATAATTTTAGAATTGGTAAAATAATAGAAATCAGAATGGCATTTTTGAAAATTTGTCAAGATGAGAGCAAAACTGGCACCTTGTGAAAAATAAAGTAGAATTACAGCAAGCAGGATGTACTGTACTAAATGTATGGGACCAGATTGGGTTTGTATGCTTGGTGTTGACCCATTACAGCCTCTATGTCCTCTACTATGCAGTTTCTGTTATTGTATCTCTCCTTCACCACATTGTATCCGTAACATGAGTATCCTCTCAAAGCAGATTATCCAGGCTGACAAGAAACCCTCTTTGTTTCATGAAATGAGGTCACACAACTGCAGAAAAAACAAAATCGGTCAAACGAAAAGCTTTTGAGATGTCGTCTTTTAATCAGAATATACTTTTCTCATCAGAAATACCGCTGTGCTCTGGCTCTTAATAGATCATGAGGCTGGGCCTGCTCACTGTGTGAACATTCAGCAAAAGCAGCTTATTCCATGGCTGCTATTTTCTTAAATTTCTAATATATTTGCAGTATTTGTGTCGGTGGGTAGACCCTGCGGGCCACTGAGTTACCAGGAGGGTATAGCGATGTAAAAATAACAACATTGAGCTGTGTGTCAGTGAAGTTAGAGAAGCCCTTTGTTGTCTCATTCCAATGTGGCCATGAAGTGTTTTTTAAATGCACTTTGCATTGGTGTCCAGATAATCACTGCCATTCTTCATCCATGCAGAGACAAATGGCAACAAATGCCAAGGCAACAGAAAAAAATATCAATATGGAAAAAAACTACAGTGACAGATTTAGGGCTGAACGATTTTGGAAAATAATCTAATTGTGATTTTTTTATTTTTTTTTCACCAATATTGTGATTGCGATTTAACCTGCGATTCTTTTTTTAAGCTTTGTCTTCTGTATTATTCAAGAAAGACAAGCAATAAATCATCAGATAGTATGAACAACACAAGATATTTCTGGGAAAACAGAATTTCTCTCCACAGTTTGAACACATTATAAGCCATTAATGAATTACTCATAAAATCTACTTTGACAAAACAATTCTAATCATACAGAATCATTTAATCATCTATTTTTCAGCACACCTCTTATTAGTTAGATAAGATATTAATTAGTTACTTAGCTGTTCCATGGGAGCGTCTGACCTGTGCTGATCTGAGGTTAGAACTGCAGCTGCATGGGCGCGAGAACATATTCTTGCTGAGTGGTGTTGTGCGGTATAATGTGAGCACATGACTATGTATGTGCACGTGCTTACAGGAACTACGGGACAACTGCTCACTTGCATCGGTGGCTCCATCAGCTCCCTTTCCTCAGACCCAATTTCTCTCTGGACTATTCTGATATTTCGTTTTGAATGGTGTCGGACATCCAGTTATCTCTAAGCTGAAGCCACTCACTTGCCCTGGGCAAATTCCACGTCTGCTCGCCATCTGCTGCATCATTATCTGCCATAAAACTCCATCCGTTGGCTAACTTTATGGATCTAATAAGCAGCTCCAAAATGTTCTTCTCTTTCTTAGCCTGTAACTTCCCGCTAGTAATTAACTCCCGCTAACGCAAATCTCTTCCCAAGAGCAACATAATAGCAACGTTTCTGATTGGTTGAGCTCACTGTTACCATGGGAATGCTAACAATAAAGCATGGAAATGTTTATTGAATGTGCGAATGGCTAGTGACCTGCTACCACTGAACTCTATTATGGTTTATATATACAGTCTTTGCCATTTTTTCCATTTTCTTCCAACTCCTTATAGTCGGATTTCACTTAATGAAAAAAATTGCTTTCGGAACCAAAGCCTTTTAAAAGTGGGCGGCCACTGTTGAGCTCTATGCATGGCAGCTTAATTATACTATATGAGAGTGACTAGTACTCCTTAGCTTATATTATACTGGCACTACATGCTGCAAATTCAAAACCTGCATTACCAAAATCCTACCGAGAAACAGTGCATCCTCTGGGGGTCTGGGGTTGGTTTAATACAGCCTCACTCGCAAGGAAATTAACTGATGTGGTGTCTGTGATAGCAGCAAACATTTTTCAGAACACCTAAACAGGAAGCATCAGCGATCAGATACATTCCCATGTTTGTTCACGAAAGCCAAATGAATGAAAACAGGCATGTTAAGCAACATGTTAAGCTCAGTATGCTCCTGTACAGTCTACAGTATGTTTAAAATGGAGATATGAGAATAAAAACAGCAATACATTTAAAGTAATGATGTCCAAAATGAAGCTTCATGAACCATTTCAATCAGGAGAGACATGTTTGCAGATATGCAAAAAGGGTTATTGTACAACTCAATAAAATGTACAAAGTCTTTAGAGATTAGACTCCATTGTTATACTAATTAGTTACTTACTAGTTTGTATATAGGGGTAGAGAACCATCAGACCCCCCCCGATGGAAGCTAGACCCCATTAGTGGCCACAAAGGAGCCCGAAGACCAGACCAAAGGAGGCTCCGGACCGGTCAGCTGGAGTAGATGACTGGAGGTGGAAGGGGGGGGTGGAGGGTTGTACTCTTTGCCTGCAATGACAGCTGATAGCAAAGGGAGAAACTGATTTAAAGCAGGGTTGTGACTCTGTGACTGGCCCTTGCAATTTGTGTACAATTCTGATTGGTAAAGGAGGAAGGGGAAGGCCTCCAACAGCTGATTCCATTGAGGAAGAGAGCAGTCATTAAGTGTTAGGTCTTCCTGAGAGAATTTACGCTGAGTTACATTAGTTGTATTTGTTTACCTAACTAGATGGCACTCTTGGTTTAAAGAAAAAGGCCATGGGATGGCAATTCAGCGTGCGTTCAACCCTTTTCTGAACAGAGAACTCTATCTATTGGGCTCAGTAATCAATGGAAATGCTTCACAAGCTTCATTTGGACATCACTGGTTTAAAGGTTAAACAAATGGAGAGAGGATGATGGATGCAGAGAGCAGTGAGAAGGAAGAAAAAGAACACTCCCCCACACAAACACACACACCTCCTCCATCTTTGTTAGCAGGCCTATCAGAGGGTTACTGTGTCAGTGCTGGTGAGCCGCAGCTAACACACTACCACTCACTGCACCATGGCACTTGAGCCAATTAGAGGCTCCACTAGCCCAATCTGGCTTCCTTAACCTCCCTCTGCCTCTTGCATTCTGAGCGCCTGAGCCTAAAGGGAGGATGCTTTTCTTCTGTTTGTTTGTCTCTCTCAGTTGTGTGTACCTTAATTAACTTAATGGAAAACAGGTAGATTGAATGAAAAGCCAATCCTTTTTGCTTTGGCAGAGCAGGCGCCTCTTGTGTTCTCTGTTGTTGCGTTGTTCCTGCTCCCTAATGAATGGAGCTCTGTCCCGCCACTGCCCAATCAGCCAGCTGATTCCCTGTTCCATCTCATTATGCACGTGGACGCGCACACACACACACACACACACACACACAGCTTATTTTACTCAACCTGGCACTGTTTTCTTGGTATTTTTAGCCACTATTTCTATGAACTGTCCTTTGTTAAAGTCGGTGTGTTCTGGGAGGATTGATGAGTGAATTTCAACGGCCTCCAGGATCCAGAGTGCTGCCCCATGACGTTACATCTTTTTAAAGCATTTGACAGCATTCCTCTGGTTCCTCACAAACATTTTAGTTTTGTTGTTTATTTAGTCCGTCATGGTTCAAAAATGTCCAGCCTCCTATGCTGTTAGTAGGGCTGAATGATGTTGGGAAATAATCTAGTTGTGATCTTTTTCAGCAATATTGCGATATCAATTTAATATGATTTAATATTTTTTTAAGCTCTTTGTCTTCTGTGTTATTCAACAAAGACCAGCAATAAATCCTGATATAGTATAAACAACACTAGATTAGATAGATTGCACAAACTGTTCTTAATCACTTAGTAGTATTTGCATTATTATTTACTGTAATAAACACAGGTAAACATGTGGATTGCACTTTTTAAACACACACACACATATATATATATATATATATATATATATATATATATATATATATATATATATATATATATATATATATATATATATATATATATTTATACTCTGCTCAAGGTACGGCGTGGTGTTAGCGTAGTCAAGTTAATGCATCCTCTGCGGAGTGCAGACTGATTTGCTCTCGCGAGTCACGTGACAAATTGTAGCCCTTTGCGATTTTAATATCGCGATATTATTGCAAATGTGATTAATCGTTCAGCCCCTAGCTGTTCCCAACCAGGGACTTAAGGGAAGCGGAAAACAGTGCTACCAGTGTTACTATTATTACTTATTCATTCTTAGTTTTTGGGATATCATGTGATGTAATAGTGGCCGGGGGCTTTATTTACTTAAATGGCAGACAGAACCAGGCCTCTAAGGTCCCATAATACTTCTCATGCTTTTTCTCACAGTGTGTAGATCAGCAACATTAGTAACAAAAGCAATACATAGATGTTGGGGTTTTGTGCTGTGGAGGTGATGAATAGTGATGCAGGTTGGATGTCAACTGGAAACCGTAGTAGTAATAATAATAATAATAATAATAATAATAATAATAATAATAATAATAATAATAATAATAATAATAAGTCTCTTTCTAAGATAGGTTGTAAGTATGACATGTAATTGTACCATTGTGAGGTGAAATCTTGAAAGCAGAGAGGTGATAATGACACCTGTTGTACTGGCAGAATGTGTGGTTTATGGTGAATTTATTATGTGAGAAATTATAGTACAGGCATAGTCTATGTCAGTATTTATGTTTCCATGCACAAGGTTTTATCCAAATTAAGTGATATTGAATGAAAAATGCCTCATGAAAACAGTAAAATTTGATGGAATTTCATAAATATCGACTTAAAGGAAATATATTCAGTCTCATGTGATTTTCTCTTGATGATATTCGGCTTATGCGATATACGCTGATGGAAATGTTATTTGCTGAATAAATTATGAATTGTGATTAAGTTTTAGGTCATTTTATGGTTGCAACCCACCACAAAACAAAGAAGAAGAAGTTGTAGTTCATTTCCGCCAGTATTTCCTCTCTGTCTGCACACATGGGGGGGACAACAAAGACAGATGGACGTGGACGGACGAGGAGACGAGAGACTTTCTGAATTTAATTTACGAGCAAACTATAACGGCTATTTTAGATAGCAAAAGTCTAATAAATGCCATAATTTATCAGGAAGTTGCAAAGGAAATGGGCTACAAAGGTTAGGACAAGCCGTGGGACGTCCTGCGGAGTTAAGGGAAGACATGTTTCAAAAAAGAGTTGTCTCGCAGCAGCACAAAAGCACTATTACAACTTGTCCAATATTGATCATGCGTTGGTAGACGGTGCGATCCATTTTGTCGCAAATGTTTGTTGAATATTGTGCGATTCAGTGCGAAAATGAATGGAAACACCTTAAAATGTCTCAAATCAATGAAATATAACAGTTTGATTGCAAAACAGCATGTGACGTCATTACGCACAGGTTTTTGGATGGAAACACACGTTCACCAGCTTTCATTCACATTAGTTATTTTACCAAACTTATAACTTAGATCATTTGATTGACAAGTGGATGGAAACTTAGCTAGTGATGGTTAATTTATGGGATAGTTCCGGTGCTGCAGCAAGTTCTGCTGGATGTCCCTTATTTTCAGCTTTCTTTGGGTTAACTTGTATTCGATTGTAATTCAATTTTCTTCAAAGTGTTGAATCACAACATCTGCTAATTCATGAAGCTCACGTTATATTGTGTGAACAGTTAACTTCATTTAGTATTGCATGTGGGGTGTTTTCTTTAGCAGTGTGACCATGTTCCACGTAAACAAGTGAGACCAATGTGTAGAACTGTAGTGCCGCCCAAGACCAAGACCTAGAGGTTAGAGAAGAGAGAATGTGACTTGGAGGTCATCAATTCAATCCCCAGACCAACGGGTCAAAGTGAAAGAGCCTCTCCTGCAATTCCCACCACTAAGGTGCCCTTGAGCAAGGCCCTTAACCCCAACTGCTCCACTGCTCAGTGGCAGCACATCAGACTGTGGTTGTACTTCCAGGTATGAATGTGGAATGTGATCAGGGTGTTCCTGCAAAAGAGGGGCTGCCTCTCAGTGAACCTCCCCTGAATAAATGAAGGTAAATATAATATAAATAAGTTTTTCCTTGCCTCTGTCGCCTAGTGCTTGCTCTTGGTGGGAACTGTTGGGTTTCTATATGAAAAGCACAGTGAGATAATTGTGTTTGTGATTTGGCGCTATAGAAATAAAATTGAATTGAATAGAAAATAAAGAAAGGCAAACAACCCCTTCCTTTTTTTTCCCTTATACAGGAGTGTATGCTCCAGTTGCCAGACCTTCCTCTGCCGCACTGTGGACACAGGTCTGGCAATGCGAGACTATAGTACAGGAAATATAACGTGCTGGCCTTTTATAACGTATTTGTTTGTGCAGGCCATACCAGTCCATGTCTGACTGGTCTCTTTAATGGTGACCCATGATGTGCTTTTGACGTCATGTTATAATGTTGCTGGCTTAGTTTCTTCTTATCTCCTTTTTTTATAGTTGCTCATTACAACCTTGGTTGATGCATGCAGACCCTCAGATGTTCATGTTCAGTTTACAGGCTCATGATTTTTACAAAGGCAGTGCATCATATTTCATGTTGCTAATGGTGTAGTGGCAAAAATGCTCACAGTTTGTGGTATAACGTGAGCCTAATAACCTAAGTATTATGTGGGAGTGCTATCTCCAAGCCAGAGCTGGTTCATAGTAATAATGCTCACACAGCTGCATTGTGCAATTGATCTCACTACATAGCTGTTGACTTGAGACAAGCCTTGAAAAGAGGACAAAGGAACCCAGGGGAAGGGAGCAGCAAGAAGAAAAAAAAAAAAAGCTTTGAAGTGATGCTAATGGTGGAGGAAGAAATCAACCTACATACTGTACCGTACAGCACAGCAAGGACCACGTGACTGCTATTCATGGCACACTGTGTGTGGGCCTGTGTTCTGCATCTGGTAGAACAGTGTTAAAATCCATATTTGTGTTTCACATGCAGTCATTTACAAGTCAGTGGATCAGGGATGTGAATAAGAATGCAATTGATTTTGTTGTCCACTTTAACTACGTTACAAAATGGCAATAGTGGATTTTAATTAATACCTAATGATGTTTGCAGGTTCTCAACTGCATACCATAAATTCTCCAATGGTATGGGGTCACCATCAAAGACTAAGCCTGACCCTTTCACAATTAAAGTCTTTCTGTTTTTAAAGGGTGAAGAGCAGGTCTGCCTTATTGCATGATCCAAATTTTTGTCAAAACTTGTCATTTTCAGCATGTTTGCTAGCTTGGACTTTGTTGTAGGAAATGGGATTTTGAGAATGAAACACAGAGAGCGGAAGGTGAGGGGCTAATCCTGATGTCAGGCTTTATCCTGGACATGTACTTTGGTTGATCCAGACTAACTGACTGCTCAAAGGTGCAATTAAAAAAAAAAAAAATTCATCGTTTTGGGTCGAGCTGTAGTGATAACCTCAGAATAACAAATTCAACCACTCCTCTAAGCTCTCGTATGTAATTCTGAATTGTGAATTATAAATAAATTATATTATTTTTTTTTAATCTATTTCACTAATACTTATCTGATGCCAAAAGGAATTAAAAGGGATGTAGGAAAGAACACATGCACGCCAAATATCTGTTTATTATTGGTTTCTGTAGCGAGATGACATGAAAATGGAATAAATATTCAATGAAGCATTTGTTTTGAGTGTCGTCATGTGCTAATGGCTTTTGAGCTAAATCATACTTATTTAAACTTTATTTGAAGCTTTTCCCCATCACATCATCCTATATTTGTTAACAGTGATTGGTAATAACTATATTCTTAAATAGTGGGTGGGGCCTTGAATTTACTTTAACTGGAGAGACATTCCTAACTCTCCCTGTTCTTGGGGTAACTTCCATCATTAACTGCTGTCCAAGCTCTATAAATAGACATGTGCATATGAATACAGAATCTGTATGCAATGGGACAAGTTTTTTGGTACTGGAAGCATTCTGGTTTACATTTGTAGTCTGGTTGTAGTCCAAGTAGTATTAACCAATCACGTTTGTGCAAGCTTATTTTGCAAGCAGGTAAACAGTCCATGTGGAGAGCAAAAGAGGCATCATCTGATGATTTATCTCTTTTATAAAAATGTATCTGCATTCATTTGCGGATGTCTGTTTAGAGACCTCATGATATGATATCTCATTATGATACTTATGTCACGATACAATATAATTGTGATTTTAAAGATATTGCAATATTCTGCGATATATTATATAATATTATGCGTGGCTACAGAAACAATTAGCTGAGATGTTCAGTAATCAAGACAGGGACAGCAGATAATCTGGACCTAAACCTGGATACTGCTATGATCATTACAGGGTAATTTATAACATGGTTTCTCATGCTTTATGTATGTATGCCATATTCTGAACAAGATCAAAACCATGGTAAGATACAAACCAGCATACTAATGTGCATGTAAGTGAACTCAATGACATTCAACATTTACTGCACTAGTGTTTCACATTAAAAGTTTACCAGCCTTAACTTTTGTCAGAATTAGGCTGGAACTCAGACGCAGCCCAGCCACACTAGGTTAAGTTGGAGATTTATTTCAAACCAAAAGGCAAAGCAGTTAGTGGAGCAGATGGGTATTGGGCTGGAGTCCTGGTTGTGGATGGTGAGGGCTGGCTAGATGACATGGCTGGTATTTTAGGTATCTCCCAGAGTTTGTTACTGAAACGTGAGCTGGCAGTTAGTCCCAGGCTTGAGTGAAGAAAGAGGCCGTTCTCTACAGTTGACTCACCGATCCAGCTAGGTCTGGCTATCTGGCATCTCCTTAAGAAGCTGGTTGAGTGCAGATCAGGAACATGTGTATAATTGGAGGTGGTGCAGCTTGGCGCCAAAACTGGAGAGCCGGTCACAGGCTACAGTAAGAGGAGACCCAGCAAACGAATAACAGACAGACAGACAGACAGAATGAACTAAAGAGCACTAAGAATGAACTAAAGAGCACTAAGAATGAACTAAAGAGCACTAAGAATGAACTAAAGAGCACTAAGAATGAACTAAAGAGCACTAAGGCCTCTCAGTCCACTCAGAAAAAAATTAAACATAAGTCACACTCTCCTATTTATTTCAAAAAAAGTGTTGAGTTTGATTGTTTTTTCATTGATTGATAAAATGGAAAGTGGAAGCGAAATAATTAGTGAATGAAATTAGCATTTTTGTTAAAACATTGTGTAACTTTTTGAGTTGATTCTTAGCAAAAAAAACCTTTTGTTCTTTTCACAAATAATTACTTTCACCAACTAATCAAAGTATTCCTGTCCGCGCAAAATCTGCCATTCAGAATCATTCAGAATACATAGGAGTGGTCATAGACAGTTAAAGAAATGGACGAACAGGTCCCGTTGCTCTGGATGGAGACCAGTGAAGTCTATTAGAAGCTCTTTTCCCGGTGATGCTGAGCGTTACTGCGCAGCCTCCAACTGAGCTTGAAGACGTAGATGTGACGTGAGCAACCTGTCTGAAAGCTGTAAGTCTTCTGGTAGCTGTGCAAGAGAAATCTCAATCGTTCCCAATCAGCAGAGACGGAGAGGTAGGTATATGTTAGGAGATAACATAGGCACAGGCTAATTACTGCTAACTAACATCCTAGTTAATATTTGTAGTTAAACCTAAACAGCTAATGGAAGTTGAAACTGTCTGCGTGCTTCTCCTGACAGTATGGTAATTTGTTGACTATGCAACAGCAAGTCGCATGGTTATGACACAATTGTTAGCCTATTTTTACAAAAATGTGAGGTACAAGGTAACGGAGCCTTTTATACATTGTCTTGGTTCTTTAGAAAACGCTTCAGATGTAAAGTTATTCGCTGTCAAAGTGACGTCAAAATGAATGGGAGTCAATGGAATGCTAACGGCTGGTGAGTGCTTTGTAGCATTAAAATGGTGCGATATTTGATTTTCTCCATATCGCCCAGCCCTAATATAGCATGTGTTCATATGTGTCAATACAAAGAGCGTTTTTTTTGGAGCATTTTTTTGTGGTGCAGTGTAATCTGGTCTATCTATATATCTGCTTCTTTAAGCTATCAGTGTTAACCAACCTACGACAGAGCCATTCATTGGATATGGCTGGTTACATATAGAGTGCAAAGATTGCCTGCATGTCTTTACTATATGTAATTAATATACCAGTTTCCATCAGGATCTGTCTGGTGGGGCTGGTGTTTTACATTTGGCTGACATTAGGAGTCCAGCAGTGTTTCTGATAAAGTCATTTGAGCATTTTTGCTGACATATCACTAAGGACTCTGCCAGGGATTAGTCCCTTTCCCCCCTCATGCAATGGCCTGCCATCCAGCCCTGGGCTGACTGCCAGCCCCCTGGACTGGCCCAGATCAGTACGGTGTCTTTAATTCTGTAAATGAAGGATCAGAGGCGCAGAATTACAGACTGCATGTTGATATCTGATATAGTTTAGCTCAGGATGCCTACATATTCTCATAGAACACACAGTAATTGTGTCCTATCTTACAAAAGGATGGTTTTATTTATCATGTGATTTGAGTTTTGATGTTCAAAACTCAAATTGTTATGGTAATAGGATGTTTAAAGCTATAGTGCGTAGTTTCTGTCTCCCCCATTAATATCAAAAAGTTACGCACCAAATTTGTTTTGTTTTGTCATGGTAAAAACAAATTGGCAGAGAATCGTGATATCAATTCTAAGCTAAAGAAATCGTGATTCATATTTTTCCCTGAATCGTGCAGGCCTACTACAAGGGTCTAATTTTAGTGGTTTTGGAAATCATACATGACAACAAGTACAACAAATGTGGGGATAAAAGTGACATTACTACTACAAAGTCTGATTGTCTGACAGCTCATGTTTCTCGCCCCGTCGGACTTCATTTTAATTATGTCACCATAGTGACCTACCAATAGGAATGATGGCCAAAAACTATGAAAATCAAAATGGAGAAAGGTTCCCTATGGAGGTTTAGACCACTTCTGCCACCATACCACTATCTGCATGCTGGTGATTCCATTGTTCTTTTCTTACACTGAACTGTAACTTTTTATGCTGTTAATACCCGTCTTATTCTATTTTAGCTTTTATTTTCTATTCTTTTTAATGAATGCTTTCATTGTTTTTAATTGCTCTTTAGTGTTTTATACGAAGCAATTTAAAATGCCTTGGTGCTATAAATTACTATAAATTAAGTTGCCTTGCCATTATGCTATTAGAGAGGTGAAAGTGAACCAAAACAGTAAAGTTGCAGCTGGAAAGCAAAATGATTTTAATGAAGCTCTGTAAAGCCAAGAGGAGCTGTAGGTAATAATAATAGTTCTCTGCACTGTAAAACATGTTATGAAATCAAAAGCATATTGGCAGACTTCCCAGGATGCATTGTTTGAGAGTTAAAACTCTCCAGAGACCTTTTTTTTTGTAATTTAAAGAAGACATGGTTGATTGAAATGAGCTGTCTGTAATACATGTTACGTCATGGTTGTTTCTTTTCCTGATAATGAAAAAAACAATGTTAACCATGATGTATCAAATTCAGTTCTTATCCTCATGCGACCCTTCTAATTATAAGACTTTGAATTTATAATTCAGCATTAATTCAGTTCAATTTTTAAGGCAGCATGGAACTAAAATCTAAAACTAAAAAAGGATTTTTAAAAGGCGTTTAATCTTGTAAAGGGTTCATAATGACGTTGTTGATGATGTTTAGGACTTGACTTGAGACTAGTTAGGCATGTCTTGGGTCTTCGGACTGTTCTGTCTTGACTTGGATCTTGACTTGACTTGCGCCTTTCAACATAATCACATTGTCCGACTTCTGCTTTTTACTGATGATCTGTCACTTTTTTCCAGGACCGAGGTGGAAGGGATGATCCCGTAGGCCCTGTTTACACAAACATGGCTGTTTTGAAAAATGGAAACATTTCCCTTCAAAAACAAGTCTTTCTAAAACCTCCATCCAGAGTGGAGAGCTTTGAAATCTTCGTTTGCACGTAAACGGACAGAGAGAGTAAACTGAGAGAAACGGAGGTTTAGGCAGCCGAGGAAGTGAGAAGGAGAAGAAAGAGTGATTTGTTGCTGTTGTTGCTATTTTCCAACGGGTTCAGCCTCTCCTCTCTAAGCGGAGTTCCCATGGCGCCATTTTAATGCTACAAAGCCTTCACCTGCCGTTAGCATCCCATTGACTCCCATTCATTTTGGCGCCACTTCGACAGCGAATAATTTTACATATGATGCGTTTAAAGACTCTATTTGTCCGTTGTTTATTTCTAAAGAAACACAACAATGTATAAAAGGCTCCGTTACCTTGTAGCTCACATTATGGCTCCATAGCAGACGTTTTTATAAAAAGGGGCTAAAGATTGCGTCATACCCACACGACTTACTGTCGCACAGTACAGGATTTACCGTATAGTACAGGATAAGCTCGCAGACAGTTTGGACTTCCATTAGCTGTTTAAGTTTAATTACTAATGTTAACTAACATGTTAGTTAGTAGTAATTAGCCTGTGCCTATGTTATCTCCTAACATATACCTACCTCTTTGTCTCTGCTGATTGGGAATGATTGAGATTTCTCTTGGCACAGCTACCAGAAGACTTACAGCTTTCAGACAGGTTGCTCACGTCACATCTACGTCTTCCAGCTCAGTTGGAGGCTGCGCAGTAACGCTCAGCATCACCGGGAAAGAGCTTCTAATAGACTTCACTGGTCTCCGTCCAGAGCAACGGGGTCTGTTGGTCCATTTCTTTAACTGTCTATGCTATTTTGGGGATTCTGATTGGCCAACGTGGGCTTGAGCTTCTCGTTACACTACCACCTACAGGTTTGGCATGCTCTTGACGGTGTATATATATACGGGTACGTGTAAACTAACACTTTTCTGAAAACTGACAGCTATGCACCATGTCATATTTGAAACCGGAGAGGTCGACATGTCCGTTTATGAAAATAGCCGCCCACGTGAAAACATAGTCTTAGACATAGACAGTCTTGCCAGTAGTTTTATGTTAGTTTTATTTTATGCCTTTATTTTGACTGAACTGCTGAAGACGCAAAAGGGGAGAGAGAGTGGGAGCGAAATGCAGCAAAGGATAGCAGATCGGAGTCGAACATGCAGCCGGTGTTGAGGAGTAATCCTCTATATATGGGCGTGCGATCTACCACCTGAGCTGCCTGGGCGCCCGTTTGTTCTCTTGTGAAACGTACATAAAAATACGATGTCAAACAACTGAGCCCTTAGCTCAGCTTTTAGATCTTAGCAAGAACACCGTGATCTTTCTTCTACGTCAGTTTCCATCCTAATGTAAGTCTGCTGTTACATTTTTCTTCTCCTGGTTAAAACAAGTCCTGTAGTCTCTGTAGGGACCCGGCTCTCAGGGTGACAGGGGAGGTAAACTCATGTCAGAAGGACACAGAGCACTAATGCAGCCCAATGCATAAAACATGGCTCAGCGGGCTTCCATTAGTGGCAGGCAAACAGCACCGCCGGGGCAAGGATGTAGTCCTTCTCCTCAAGCTCTTCTTGTCTGGTGCAGTCTTTGTACAGCTGGTGACAGTGGGCGCGTGACACAGTCACAGGGAAACAGCAAGGTGACACTGTGGAGTACACCTGCACATCACTGCAGTGAGAATAAAAAATCCCCGGAAGTCAGCAAAAACAAGATTTTAAAGGGGTTCCCATTTTTTTCAGTTGCTTTGCCAAACGGGTCCAGAACTCTATACAAAATGAAACATCATGTCTGTCCCCTACCCTGCTCTGCTCCTCCACCCCGACTTAGAAACATTGATTCATCAATTTCAAATCGCAACTCAAGACACTATAAATAGACATCTATTTAATCTATTTAAAACTGCCTATTTCACTTAATGTCATTGCTCTGCTTTTTTCTGCTGCTGTTGTTATTGTTGTAGACTAAGAGCAATGCAACAACAGCCATCCAATCTGAGATCTTAAAATTATGTATGGGCACTGCTAGCAGAATGACAATAGATCTTTAACGTAATAGAACTTGTCAGATAAATCCTGCATAGCAAATCAATTCACTTTTAGATGTTGGAATTATTCAGCAAGTGGGTACTTACCTACTGATAACCATCAAATGATCCAAATGATCCATGAGACTCTATATCCATAAAAGAAGACTTTCTAATGCAGATTAACGATGAGAGTGAAAAGTTATTAACGACTAAACGACTATTAACACGCAGCATGGGGGTTTAGAGGAGATATATGAAGCTTCTGCAAACTCTGGTATTCTTGTTCTGATTAGAGCCCAACAGGGACGTTGTAGAGAGTCCTCTGATGGACAGACTATGCAACGCCATCACTAACAGGGACGTTGTAGAGCGTCCTCTGGTGGACAGACTATGCAACGCCATCACTAACAGGGACGTTGTAGAGCGTCCTCTGGTGGACAGACTATGCAACACCATCACTAACAGGGACGTTGTAGAGCGTCCTCTGGTGGACAGACTATGCAACGCCATCACTAACAGGGACGTTGTAGAGCGTCCTCTGGTGGACAGACTATGCAACACCATCACTAACAGGGACGTTGTAGAGCGTCCTCTGGTGGACAGACTATGCAACGCCATCACTATCAGGGACGTTGTAGAGCGTCCTCTGGTGGACAGACTATGCAACGCCATCACTAACAGGGACGTTGTAGAGTGTCCTCTGGTGGACAGACTATGCAACACCATCACTAACAGGGACGTTGTAGAGCGTCCTCTGGTGGACAGACTATGCAACGCCAACACTCATAACATGGCTGACCGTCATTCATCAGTATCATTTATTTGTCATTATAAATGATTCTTATGAATAAAGATTTAAAAATATTAATTAAGATATATATTTTGTTATCGTTCATTATAAATGCCGATTCTGATAGTTCAGGAAATGCCTAATATCGGTTGGGCTCTAGTTCTGATTAAAGACGTGTCTGTGCTATATCTGTCTGATACATGTTTAAAGGGAGACTGTCATTATGAATATTGAGAAAACAGTCGTTGATTGGAGTAGAGACAGACTTTTTGCATAATTGCCCCTCAAGTTACATCAGTGTCAGATGGAAATATATAAGAATGGATGCAGGAGTGACGGTACATCTTCAACTGAAACATCCATTGTGATTTCAACTGAGACTTAGAAATATCTTTGCCTTCCCTACCGTGTATTATATCAAACATTACCTGTAGAAATAATTCATAATAATCTGAGACACAAAGGAAATCCCCCATATAGCCTTTTTAATGGACTGTCCATCCTCTTGTGCAAAGCTGAAGTGACGAGCAACTTAAGTTTTTTCCTCCATAAACTCTCAAAGTCGATAACTACACAAAGATTTTTTGCTTTCATTATATTTTGCATCACAAGACATCTGTTCTTCTGCAACTTTCGCCAACAAAAAGTAAAAAAAAATAAAAATAACGTGGTGATCGTGGTGATGATGATATTATCACCGCGGTTGTATACATATACATACATATACATGTATACATGTACATATGCGGTGATGCGGTTATCACAGGGGGTCACCAGACACCAGACTCCAGACTCCTCCCCGATATCATAGTCATTTTTAAAGGTGGGCGATCACTGTTGAGTCCCATTGCTGTGTTAAATGTTATCAGCTTCCCTACGTTTTGTCGCACAAAAGAAGCAATAAAATATTCAGCATGCTTTAAAAGCAGATTAACATATCAGATTGTTGTATTTTCCAACTGACTGCAATTAAATTAGTCCTCGCTGATTAAATCTGACTGCATTAAAGTAATCCCAGAGAGGAAAAAACACAACCTAATTAATAATTGTATCATTTATCCCGTGGCTATGTTGATTACAAATTGCTTTAGAGCTTCTGAACACATGCAGTGTGTTTTATATATGACTAACTGACTCAGTGAGGACCAGTCCCTGTTAATGTGCTTAAGCAGACCTTGGAATGGATTGTGAACCCTGAGAAGTGATGACATGTCAGAAAATAAGCTCAGTATTTCCAGGCCTCTTTCTAAATAAAATATTCATAATTTGTTTGGTCCCAATAATACCTGTTAGCAGCAAATATTCTTCAATCATGTATATTCCTCCAATGGAATATTTATGACTCTTATTTCTTTTGAAAATTAAGTGGTTTTCCAGAATTGAATCCAAATTTGACAAAAATGTTAAGGCTGAAGGGAAACAGCATGGAAATAAACAACCACAACCCTGTTCTTCTTTGTGAAAGATTGCCAGTGTTCCCATTGGATTGTTTTTCCCACTGTGTTGCTATTTTTGTGTTATTAACACAAATAAGCACTTATGAGGCTATGGGTGCTGCATAAGTATCAGAATCAACACCACCATTTTCCTTGATGATAACAAATTGCTACTTTCTCCCAGCGTGAGTACAGGCTTTCAATGATTTCTCTCTCTCGTGGAACCGCATGTACTCTGTAACCTCATTACCAATTTAATCTGCCGGCTTCCTCATTGTGTCACACATTTGGTACACACTACCACTTCAAGTGCCCAAAATACATTAGGATGCACCAAAATAATTTAGAAAAAAAGAGATACATTTATAAATCCAACTCACATTTCATCTGACTTCTTTACTTACAGCAGGCTTTTCATTCCACTTTCACACCAAGTGTTGCCATTCCAAAGCAATTAAAACACTTTCACTTTAAAGGTGACAAAACATGGTGCTTTTTGAGTGCTTTTATATAGACCTTAGTGGTCCCCTAATACTGTATCTGAAGTCTCTTTTATATATACCTTAGTGGTCCCCTAATACTGTATCTGAAGTATCTTTTATATAGACCTTAGTGGTCCCTAATACTGTATCTGAAGTCTCTTTATATAGACCTTAGTGGTCCCTAATACTGTATCTAAAGTCTCTTTATATAGACCTTAGTGGTCCCTAATACTGTATCTGAAGTCTCTTTTATATAGACCTTAGTGGTCCCTAATACTGTATCTGAAGTCTCTTTTATATAGACCTTAGTGGTCCCTAATACTGTATCTGAAGTCTCTTTTATATAGACCTTAGTGGTCCCCAAATACTGTATCTGAAGTCTCTTTTATATAGACCTTAGTGGTCCCTAATACTGTATCTGAAGTCTCTTTTATATAGACCTTAGTGGTCCCTAATACTGTATCTGAAGTCTCTTTTATATAGACCTTAGTGGTCCCCAAATACTGTATCTGAAGTCTCTTTTATATAGACCTTAGTGGTCCCCTAATACTGTATCTGAAGTCTCTTTATATAGACCTTAGTGGTCCCTAATACTGTATCTGAAGTCTCTTTTATATAGACCTTAGTGGTCCCTAATACTGTATCTGAAGTCTCTTTTATATAGACCTTAGTGGTCCCCTAATACTGTATCTGAAGTATCTTTATATAGACCTTAGTGGTCCCCTAATACTGTATCTGAAGTCTCTTTTATATAGACCTTAGTGGTCCCCTAATACTGTATCTGAAGTCTCTTTTATATAGACCTTAGTGGTCCCTAATACTGTATCTGAAGTCTCTAGCCACTAGAGCCAGTCCCACAATGAGCTTTCCTTAGTATGTGCTATCTCTAAGTCTGTAGTTTTTGAGGGGGGGGGGGCACGGTGGAGGTTTCCTTTACAAGCCATGATGTCTGTCTCTCTTATGGGGGTGGGGGGCAGTTTATCTGGGCAGGCAAAGCAGAGAAAGGGGAGGTAACCTTGCCCCTTATGAGGTCATAAGGGGCAAGATTCCAGATCGGCCCATCTGAGCTTTCATTTTCTCAAAGGCAGAGCAGGATACCCAGGGTGTTCAGTTTACACCTATCACCATTTCTAGCCACTGGGGGGCCATAGGCAGGCTGGGGGAACTCATATTAATGTTTAAAAACCTCAGAAAGTGAAATGTTCATGCCATGGGACCTTTAAAAGAGAAAGCAGTACCTGAGCTCATGAGCACCCTAAAGCTTACAGAAACATTGATTTGGTTTGAAAGAAAACCAACTTAATTATGTCTTCAGAGTTCCTCCTAATGTTTGTGTATACAGTGTGGTTAGTCTCTCTGTGCACAGGGCTTACTAAGACCACTATAGATGTACGTGCCATCTCAGACAAATTGGTTAAACAGATCAACGTACCTTTGTCCTCCTTATTGTGCAATCTCTGGCTGCGGAAATCAGGTCAAGTTATAAATAGCACTTAATACAATCCTCTGTACTCTTATGTGCTTTAAATTAGCTGTGTGTGTGTGTGTGTGTGTGTGTGTGTGTGTGAGTGTGTGTTTGTGTTCACTATGGCTTCACGGTGGATCCTTTTGTATTGAAATAGTGTATTAATAGGCTACTATTTAAAGGTCCAACTGGCCAGCAAGAAAACACACATAAGACAAGAGCTCAGCCTCCTGCTTATTAATTGGATCTTACACAATGAATAACTACATTATTATTATTATTATTATTAGTAAGTGTAACCATACTGTGTTTTTTATGCACAATCATTAAAGAAAGCAAGCATTTTAAAAATGGTTTGTGTGAGGACTATTGTCAAATGCAGATTAATCCACATGTGTTTGTGCTCTGTGTGTTTTCGGCAGGGCAGTGGATGTAGGTTTCTGATGCAGCTTTATGATGGGGGTGGGAGGGGGATTATAAACCAGCTTCCCCACTTTAACTGGCGGACTTGATTCAGCTCGGTTAACCTGAACAAACCACGAGCTGGTGCTTACCCACTGGTAGTACCGGCTCTGCTCGGCTCGGCTCGGCTCGGCTGCGGTGCCCTGTCCTCCATTTTCCATTGCAGATTTAGTATGCATTGCTGGTGACCCGCACGACACACACAGAACGTAGAAGGTGTGTTGTGTGTTGCAGAAGACAAATATTGTTTCAAAAGAAGCTGGAGGCAGCAAAAAAAACTGAACTATTCAAAAATTGGTACAACCACCCCCCGCCCCCCCCCAAGAACCTCGACTGAGGCGGTACTAAATAAAGTCCCTAAAGTACCAGGGACTTTTTATCATAATGGAAAACCAAAAAAGGAGAGTAGCGTCGAGGTGAGTCGAGCAGGTTCCATGTAACGGGAAAACACATCATTAGTGTTTTAGAGACTAGATACTGAACTTGGAATATATTTGGAATATATCTTTTATATTTTACCAGACAACGTGTGTGTCTGTGTGTGTGTGTGTCTTGCTACGAACCCTGGTCTCCTGGGTAACAGTTGTGTGTTGTTTGACCCATTCTCCCCCCATAACTTGGCACCTTACACAAGGCTTTTCGCTCTTTAATACTACTCTTTACCGGTTGTCGCTCTTCATATTACACAATCTCACAGCGGGTCGAGCTGCTGCCCATGCTAATGCTGAAAGGCGCCTTCTGCATCGATGTGTGACGCTGAGAGCCACTGACTATCTGATGACTTGGGAATGAGAGCAGGTTACCCAAGCATGTCTTTGCAGTTATCTACCACTGTGCCATAAAAGTGATCCTCCAAACCAATCTCACTCCCAAACAGTTACTTTGAGTGTTTGTGTTTTTGGAGCTAGATGCACTTTGTCGCCACTAGCACAGAGTACAACCAACCTTAATGTCGCCATCTTTAGCTGACACAAACTCAAAATAGTGACTGGATTTCCAGCGAGAAAACGTGCATCATTCTCCTAATGCACCCTTCAGTGCCACTGCAGTGCTGAAAGATGACGTAATATGGGAGGCCAGATAGCTCAGTTGGTAGAGTCGTTGCAGTGGGCCAAGGTTCAACTCCCACCTGTGGCCCTTTGTTGCTTGTCATTCCCCCTTTTTCATCTCTTCAGCTGTCAGCTGAAAAATAAAGGCAGACAATGCCCAAAAAATATCTTTAAAAGAAAGATGATGTAGTATTAGGAGCGACAACGCTAATTTTGATGTGTCGTATGAAAATCGAAATGCCGTGTGAAGAGGTTGGTCGGGGTGGCGGATGGGTCAAATAACACAGGACTTTCACCCAGGACACTGGGCTTTGTCCCGCGTGTCACAAAAACGTAGATTTTATAACTCCACCAATCATCTTTCAGCAGGCCTTCGCCCCGACCCAATTGAGCTAAAGGAGACTTTAAGCGTAAATAACAAAGGTTTAAGCGTCCGTATTTTACACAATGGAAGAGCGAGAGCGTGTTGCTTCATCCGTTAAAAACTGATTGCTGTCGACCCTATGATGAAATGAATCCTACACAAACACATGTTAGATGAATGCCCAGGTACCGTGGCTCTCCAGCACGTTGTTTTGATGATCACATCACTACTATATACTGTGAAACCAAGCAATTGGCCCGTTCCAAACACGCTACAAAAAGGCACTGCAGACGTCAGAACTAACCTACTCCATAAGAAGTAGCTCTTTGAGGCCAGGTTAGCTCAGTTGGTAGAGCAGGCGCACATGTATAGAGGTGTATGCCTCGATGCAGAAGGTCCAGGGTTTGAGTCCGACCTGGATTTCCTGCATGTCTCCCCCTCTCCTCTTTCATATCTAGCTATCCTTTCCATTAAAGGCTGAAATGCCTTGAAAAAAAAGGCGGATCCTTTCCCAGTGTCTCATCTCTAGCTCATTTTGTTGCATTTAAGCCATTATTAGCACACGTGAAGCGCAGAGTGGGTGAGAGCTGTGTGAAGCTGCAGCAAACCCTCTGACAGAAAGCACATTTTTTATTAATGTTATTAGGACTATTTTCAGCAGTGGATTAATCCACATTTGTGAGAAAAGTATTTAGAGCAGCAGCATAGCGTATGTGGGGTTGAGTCAAAATAAACTGCACCGAATGTGTTTGTGGTAATAAAGGGAAATATCCCACAATGCAACAGTGTGGCTCAACCATTGGGACAACAACAGAGGTTCAGGTTACTTTATTTGCACCCGTTGGATGATTTGTTTTGCAGCACAGAGAAATAAAATTTATAAAAAAGATACAGAAAAAATATGGAAAAGCCACCTTGAAAAACATTTATTCTTGGTTTGGCATGGTATTTGATTTATATTATATTTGATGTGTGTATATATATATATACACAGTATATAAAATATTGCCAGACATAACTACCTTTTAAATTCCATTCTTTTAAAATCTTTTTCTTTAAAATCTATATTTTATAAGTTAAGTTTTTTTACTTACAGTGTTTGTATTATTATGAGTGTTTTACGAATGGTAAAGGCTGACAGACTCTAATTTAGACAACGTTTCATATAAATATCTGACATTAAATCCAAGGAAACCATGAATGCAATTGTGTGGCTTCTCTTAAAGGAAAACGCCAATGTTTGTTGAAATAGGGCTAATCACGGTCTCCCGTCACTGTAGATGGGGGGGGGGGCAACACATTTTTGGTCTCAGTGCATGCATTGCTTTGAGTCCGCTGCAACACAATAGTTAGCTTAGCGTAGTGAATGGAATCCTGTGTTGCCAGTTAGCATGTTGTGAGCAAAAGTGAGCCAATACAGAAAATCAACAAAAACTTAATTACTTCTTGTGGCCTGCGTATTCACAATGGGTACAAACAGCAATGCAGATTAAGACTAGACAATTTCCTGGCAGATATTAACTTGGGAAAGTGCTTCGGCTGTGCTTCCACCCAATATAGTCCCAAATCAGCATCTGCCAAGGAAATCATCTAGTCTTAACATGCATTGCATAGGCCACAAGAAGTAATTAGGTTGCTTGGGCTCATACATGGAAGGGGTAGAGTATGCCCAGCGGGGCAAGATGGCTTTTCATTGGGGTTTTTTCCCATGTGGACCGCGAGGGGTTGATTAGTGGACGTTTTTAAAGAATTACAGCAGCTACAGATGATGGGTACTTTTTTTTCGTTCCTTTTTCTTTTAGAGCCCATAGGTTATTTATTGCTGTCGGGGTGTAAAGACCATTTTTAACCCATTTTAATTAGACATTTTAACATTCACACTGGACGGGGCCAAAGCAATAATGTCCTGGCTAGCATGGTAGCTCTCTACGTTGTAGATAATGTAAGTAATGCAGTATACACAATGATCCCAATTATTTGGTGTCATAGTCAGATTAAAAGGTCGTCTAAAAGGGGAAAAGGGGAGATCAGAGTGAACTTATTTTTACGCACTGATGACTTAAATAGCACCTTGATGGCAGGCAGCCTAAAGATTATTAATCCGCCACATTAACCTAAATCCCTTTGTTGTCTGTTAGTCCATTGCAAGCCAGTGCATTCTGAGAACACTAGAAGTTAACAGCTGTGATTCAGGTTATCTTTTCTTGATAAAATAGGCTAAGTCTGTACAGATGTATTCTGGAAAATATACTGTACATGATGGGCTAGATTTATTTTTTCCAAGTCTGTTTCCATCCGCCTGTTCTTATGTGTGTGGAGCGATGAGAAGACTCCTTGAATTATTACATGAAACAAACAAACGTTTCATCACATTTTACATATTGTTTTAGTTTGTTTAGGGTTTGGCTATCTCAGTGTAATTATATCTAATTATATCTTGTTGCCCTTTATTCTGCAATGGTTTAATTGTTAATTAGTGCACATTAATTTGCATTATTTTTTGCCAATTTCGGAAAATTCTTTTGCGCTATATTTGGATGAAACATTGACTTATGTATTATAGAACTGAGCTTTCTATTTATAGTGCAGAGTGTGTGTTGGAGTGTGGATCTTCCTGTAGGTAAAGTCATAGTTCCATTATCTTTATTACGACTATTATTGATACTATTCATCACACCTGCACCCGGCACCATCAGACACCGCCTACCAAGAGCCTGGGTCTTGGGAGAATTACGAGAACTGTTGAGTCTTTCTAAATTATAGAGTGGTCTAACCCTACTTTATCTGTAAAGTGTCTTGAGATAACTCTTGTTATGATTTGATACTATAAATAAAAGTGAATTTAATTGAATAGGTACAGTATAGATAATTTTGTCCTGCTGGACATCCACAGTACTGTAATTCAAATTCCTGGCTGTTTCAGGAAACAAATTTGAGTTTATTGTTGCTTATGATGCTCTATTTAAAATATTATTGGACTGGTTGGTTCCTCACTGACATTGGGACTTCCATTACACTTACAACAGAAAAACAAAAAACACATTTTTATTCTATATCATTGCTAGACTAACGCTATGCCGATGACATTAACATTTATGTGTGGTTAACTTGGGATTCTTTCCCACCCCTAATACCCACCCATCAAAATGGTACCAACTGAATACCCCTTTGTATGGAACTATGGTGGTGTACGGTTACCCAAAACTGCCAAAGGCCCTCCCTAGCGCGACTCTCTGGTTTGTCCGTTCTGGACTACTGTAGAACCGTGGCGGTGCAAGATATGGAAGAGGACCCATTACCCATTTAGATATAAACGACTCATTCCAAGCTATCGAAAACATGACAATTTGTAGATTAAGGTGATTATACACTATTTAAAAACATGTACTTATAAATGTTATATTCCATTTCTGCCAATAGAACCCCTAACACCTACACACTAGTCCTTTAAAGAAAAACCAATTCCTTAATCGGCATGTGTCCTTATTGTTATTAAAAAAAACATAAGGTTCCTGCTCCTTATATAACTGGTGTGTCAATAACAAATGATGTTTGTGGGAAGAAAATGTCACTCACTTGTGATTGGGCAGGGCAAAACCCAACAAAGCGAGTGAAATGTGTCATTGTATTCATACCTTAAGCATATTTCCTTAGAAAATTACTGATGAATGATTTATATTAGAGCAACTCTGTATTGAACATGTTTGAGGTTTTTAGTCAACCATCCCATTTCATTTTGACAC
This sequence comes from Percina caprodes, assembly GCA_013375575.1. Lineage (NCBI taxonomy): Eukaryota > Metazoa > Chordata > Actinopteri > Perciformes > Percidae > Percina > Percina caprodes. The sequence goes on from JABXJD010000052.1 coordinate 3,167,106, forward strand.
CTAAAAAACACTTATTTATGATTAGGATTGACAAAGTTGATATACCCAGAGCTGAATTTCTCCATCTTGCAGACGGATGTACAAAAAAAGGTTTTTGCCACATTTTTGATGTTTTATTCATCTTAGAGGGACCACACAGGGCTCTGCTCTGAGAAATGAACCATGTGAAACGACATACGCCCCGGTGAGAATCTAACCCAGTTTTTTTGTGCAAGCACAGACGTGCAACCATCTGATGAAGTCCGGGTGGGTTTGGGAGACAAGAGATGATTGCTGTTAGGTGAAAGAACTTCATCGGTGCTGTAACATCAGCAATCAGGAGTGTGTGATTCTGCACGCTGGAAATGTGTATGCATGCATGTATGTGCATACCAGCGCTGGAAGTGGGGGACGTTAGGGTTGGTGGCTGCAGCACTTGCAGCTTTCACATAGCAATAACCTTAAACTTCCTGTCTGCAGTGAACCAGAGGGCATTCGGGTCAGTCACCTATGTGTTCTCCGACGGTTTTTGATGGGAAGTAAAGTATACACACTGACCTGCCTCACACAGACTTAAACAAACCTCCAATTTGGTTAGACTCTCAAGGGAATGCTAATACTACTACTAGAGAGCTTAAAGGTCCCATGGCATGAAAATGTCACTTTATGAGTTTTTTAACAATAATATGAGTTCCCCCAGGCTGCCTATGGCCCCCCCAGTGGGTAGATATGGTGGTAGGTGTAAACTGAGCCCTGGGTATCCTGCTCTACCTTTGAGAAAATGAAAGCTCAGATGAGTCGAGCTGGAATCTTGACCCTTATGAGGTCATAAGGGGCAAGGTTACCTCCCCTTTCTCTGCTTTGCCCGCTCAGAGAATATCATTCAAATAGGCCTATCCAATGTTCATATTAAAGAATATAATTCCAGTTGAATGTAATTTGACCATTCAACTGTTGTACTGGTAAAATTGGGTGAAGCCTAACTATTTATTTTGAATTATTAAGTGATTAAACTAAAAACATGCATGTTATAAGAAAGTCACTAGCGCAAAACCACATGTAGCCTTACATTAGATACAATACAAAAGAAAATGGAAAGACAAAGATCATGTTTATAAGCTGCTCTTAAGTCGTTTTACCAAACCCTGCAGAGCAGCACAGTACAAAGCAGAATACCTACAATTAAGCGGGACAGTGAAGTGTTCTCACATATGTTTGTCTTTGGAGCGATCATATACCGTATAAAATAGAGCACGACGCCATTGAGACGTCATCTCTGTTATCCAGGTTTTTCCTGAGAACACTTTACTCTAAATAGCAACGTTTGTTTATAACGCATATAATGTGTTTATTATTTAATTAAAAAATGAACACCAAGAATGGGGATGTCTGGTCACCATGGACCTATAATCTCCAGTGATGGAGGAAGTACTGGATCTCACAACTAAAGTAAAAGTACAAATAACCAGAGACATATTTACTTTAGCAAAAGTAGAAATACCACAATGACAACCCTACTTAAGAAAAAGTAAAAAAGTTCCTTATTTTAAATGTACTTTAAGTATTAAAAGTACTTAATACATAACACTTTATTCTCTTAATGGCTATCTTTTAATAATGACATGTTTTCTGTTGTTTTAAGTTAATGTAATTGTGCTTACCATCTGTGGCCCAGTTTACATTCTGACTTCTTGCAATCAGGGCAATCTGCATGAAGACTTTGCATTATTTCCCATGGGACAGTGAGCTTTGCACACATTTATCTAGTGAGAACACATGGGCTTGGACAACTAGTAGGCTATGTGGCTTTACAGCTGAGGAGGACGACTTGTAATAAACGGCTTGTATATTAACCCTATGTGAACAGATGCTTCACATATGACCAAACAGAGTATCGGGGGGGCAGCAGCAGTACCGGGAGCAGCGGTAGTACTGGGAGAGGCACGCGCCTGGCCAATAAATGCTATTGAAGATAGCATTTATCTATGGCGTGGCCATAGAGGGATTCCTAATACTGCATGTGGTACCTGATAAAGGGTTGAGCTCAGGATACGATGATGAAGACTTTAAAGTTGACGAGTCCAAGGATTTCAGCTCATTTGCAGCTTTATTAAAACAGTGAACAATATTTCATGACACAGTGAGACGACTCTGTCCACACCCTACAAGAGTGACCAATGAGCATCAGAATAACTGTTTCATATAGTCTTCTTGTCCTGCAGTGGTCAGTTAAACTATTTCTGTGAGACAGAGTTACCTTTGACACAACTCCTTATTTGTGAGACACTTCTACTGATCCCAAAAATTGACAAAAATGTAACAGAGCGTTGTACATTAACAAATTATTTGTACTTAGTTACACACGTGCATGCTTAGAAGATATAGTTGTCTTAACGTGTGTGGGTGACCTCACGTGTGTGTGTGTGTGAGTGTGTGTGTGTATATATATATATATATATATATTCCTGCTATACTTAAATTTGAATCCTTGCCATTCAGATTTGTGCAACAGAGAGGACTGTAATGACTCATTCGCATAGCTTAGCGATTAAAACACACAGGGAATACACAGCTCAGTGGCTCTGTGACTAAAGGGACTAAAACAACATTAACTTGCAAGGTGGAAAAAAAAATTGGAGTTGCAGGTCTATAGCCCAGCTTTTTCTTGTCTCTCTCGTCTTGTGTCTCTTTCCCATGACATAGGCTGGGTCATACATAAAGAGGCCTGAATACAATGTGGGTAGAGTGGTTAGTTCAAAAGGTTTCATGGCTCAGTATTAGAAAGGATATTCCTTATACATTGTGTGGTAAAGGAAAATGGTTGAGTGATATTCATTTGCATACCCCTCTGAATTTACATCAGTACGGGACATTTTCACAGATAAAATCATCTGTTTCAGGTCTGCCACTAACGATTATTTTAATTTTCTAAATGTCAGAAAATGGTGAAACACGTCGATCAGTAGTTCCCAAAGCCCAATATTACAACCTCAAATGTGTTAATTTTTCCACCAATCAAAGATATTAAGTTTACTGACCAAAAGGTGTGAAGAAACCAGAATAAAATTCACAATTAAGAAGCTGGAATCGCAGAATATTTTTTTTTTCTGACAAAACTACCCAAACTGATAAATTGATAATCAGAATAGATGGCGATTAATTTAGCTCATGTAGCTCTAATCTATTTGCAACAGTGAACATTCTCCAACAATGATATGTTATCACACTGCTGATGATAAGTAGTGTGTGTGTGTGTGTGTGTGTGGGGTTCTTTCTCCCAGGGTGCCCACAAAGACACCACTGAGGAAGCAGTGCATGTAATGTATGCAGCTGGATTCTCCCATGAGCCTCCAACTTATAGTTTCGGCTAGGGGATTCAAACACGATCAGGTCTTTGTAGCACAGTGTTGTACTTAGGGTGCCTGTGAGGATGCACTACAGTGTGTGTGTGTGTGTGTGTGTGTGTGTGTGTGTGTGTGTGTGTGTGTGATTTAGCCCAGCTAATCAGATCAACTTGGCATGGAAGACAAAGAGGCTTCAGGCATTAGCGTGCTCAACCTATTTCATCGTAGCACTGTCACTCTAACAGGTCACTGCTTTGTGAAGAACCTGCACACATTTAGCTCCAGGTGCGTAACTGGGAGCAGCCCCATCACTCTGTTTTCAGTGGTTTGGTGTAGCTCCTACTGCTCCATGATGAGCCATAAATATCCTTACTCTTATTACAGTTATGATAGTATCACGGGAGTCACTGAAGTGCCTCTAATCAAACACACTCAGTGGTGTAATGCCTTTGTAAAAAAATTTAAAGGATGGATTTATACAAATATTTCATATTTCCTCACTTCCCTATAATGGTATTTAGTAGGGACGGGAAAAAAAATAGCGATACAAATATTTGGTTATTTAAAAATCTGATATTTTGAAATATCGGCCAATGTACAGCATGTTTAAAAAAAAAAAAAAAAAAATTTGTTTTATTGTCACAACAGAACAGAGGAACATCACACTATATTAAAGTTCTGATGAATAAAATGTATAAAAATACAAACTTAAGATATGAAACTTAAAGTCCTTTTGAACAAAACAGGGACGTTGTAGAGCGTCCTCTGGTGGACAGACTATACAACGCCATCACTAACAGGGACGTTGTAGAGCGTCCTCTGGTGGACAGACTATGCAACGCCATCACTAACAGGGACGTTGTAGAGCGCCCTCTGGTGGACAGACTATGCAACGCCATCACTAACAGGGACGTTGTAGAGCGTCCTCTGGTGGACAGACTATGCAACGCCATCACTAACAGGGACGTTGTAGAGCGTCCTCTGGTGGACAGACTATGCAACGCCATCACTAACAGGGACGTTGTAGAGCGTCCTCTGGTGGACAGACTATGCAACGCCATCACTAACAGGGACGTTGTAGAGTGTCCATCTAGGAGGAGGCCTTGGGGAAGACCCAGGACTAGGTGGTGGGACATCCAGCTAGGAGGAGGCCTCGGGGAAGACCCAGGTCTAGGTGGAGGGACGTCCAGCTAGGAGGAGGCCTCGGGGAAGACCCAGGACTAGGTGGAGGGATTATATCTCCATCCTGGCTTGGGAACACGTCGGGATCCCCCAGTGGGAGCTGGTTAATGTGGCTCTGGAAAGGGACGTTTGGGGTCCCCTGCTGGAGCTGCTCCCACCGCGACTTAACACTGGATAAGGATGGATGGATGGATGATGGATGGATAGAATTTAAGAACATATATTTAAAATACACACAAGTTGGGAATAAAAATAAAAATGTACAACTACTTAACTAGTATTGATAAAGACGTAAATAAACCAATTGTGCAGGTTGCATTAGGGCAGTATTGTGGTGTCTCCGAGTCTTATCAGCACCCAGTGATGACGTGTTAAAGAGTTTTATTTCCTGTGGTAGGAATGATTTCTTGTAGCGGTCCATGCGACATCAAAGCTGTCAGAGCCTCTTAGAGAAGATGCTCCTCTGTTGGATCAGTGGGTGGTGGAGAGGGTGGTCGGGGTTAACAATGACCTCATCTCCACCACAGCTTCAAATGGCTCCTGTTTGCAGCCAATCACAGAGCCCGCCTTCCTAATCAGTTTGTTCAGCCTGTTTGTGTTCATTCTTTTTTAATGAATCATGCATACAAAATCTTAATCAGTTGGCACATATTTACAGCGTGAACATATCTCACATCATTAATACTCCACGCATTCCTACCAAACACATTACCTACCACACAGGATTTTCTTTTCTTTAGCTTATCCCTGTGACCTAGTTTCTTCTGCAGCGATGACCAAATTCTCATTTCACTTTATCTCAAAATAACATATGTTTAAGGACAAATGTTACATGCAATGACAATTAGCTGCATATAATGTGTTTAAATGTAGGGAGATTATTAGACTTTGTTTGTGTGCCTCCGAGTACTGCTCGCTTCCCTCCTCTCCAATGTAATTATAGCCATTAGATCTTCATCAGGGAGTACCATTGCCAATACAAGTTGACAGCTTCTGCACACTTGCACAAGTTATGAATCACTCCCCAATTTCTTTATAGACCAGTCAAAGACAAAGCTGGCTGCTGGCAGAGACAGTTTTGGTAACTTTGTCAACCTTTAGGTTAGTGGTTGAAATTAAAGGGCCCATGACATGGTGTTCTTTGGATGCTTTTATATAGACCTTAGTGGTCCCCTAATACTGTATCTGAAGTCTCTTATTTATTTATATATATATATATATATATATATATATATATATATATATATATATATATATATATATATATATAATATACAGTATGTGCATCCATGTGCATATCATACTGTGGGTACATAAAGGTCTGGGAGACTTTTGATGACATACATAGAGGCATTTAACCCTCGTGTTGTCTTCGCGTCGACCTGCAACTTTGGGTTTTTCTGGGTTGAAATTTCAACATTTTGTTGTTCTTTTTCCCCACTTTTCTTGATGTTTTTGTCAATTTTATTCCAACTTTTGTCACGTTTTTGGCGTTTATTAAATTATATTTTAATCCAATTTTAACAATTTTTTTGTCGCTTTTTCCAATGTTTTTGATGTTTTTTTTATCACTTGTTCAGATTTCTTGTCACTTTTTCAGCATTTAAAAAAAAGAATGTTTGTGTTGATTTTTTTTCCCTGCATTTTTGTAGTTTTTTTTGTAACATTTGTCACTTTTTTCAACGTTGTTTTGTCATAGTTCTGATATAGAAAGTTTTTGTAAACGGGTCAAATTTGACCCGAGGACAACATGAGGGTTAATGAACTCTCGATCAAGGAGAATTAGGATTACATTGGACAGTTAAACCACAAGGTGTTATTGCTTCTAGTCTGTTTCTTTCCCAGAGGCATAATGTATATCTCCTGCCAAAGCTTTCAAATGGGGGTCATGGTAACGATGGCGCTAGGACATAGGTACCACAAACGCAGATGCTCACCAAGTTTTGTCAATCTTTCATTTGAAAAAGGCTAACGAGTGTGTGAAGACCCTTCGACCTGTTCCCGCCACTGCTGTACAATTACAGCTTTATCTTAATATTTGTAGTATTCTGTGTTTTTAGAGCATGTTTTAAGCGCCCAGGCTACAGCTGGTACTGGAAAGCAGAGCAATACACAATAATACACTGTGATCTGATAATGTGAAAACGGCCACTGCTCCCCCTCTTGTTTTTTGCTTTCTCTCACTCTGCGTCAGACAGTGACAAAAGTTAGGAATGATAAGCATGCATAACGCTCTGATTAAAGAACAGTGGTTGTCAATTGAATGGCCAAAGCTTTATACTTAAGTCACATATGCTAATTTGCCCTGCAGCGAGTAATAACTGCAACCAGACTATAACTTCAATCAGTGACGAAAGCATTGCTCTTCGTTACTACTTCTCATCTCTCTGTGTGCGTGCAAATTTGCTCCAGTTAAATTCTTAGTTGCAAATGGATCCATTAATTATACACAAGTGTATAAGTCACTTCCACAGAGAGAATAGCAAGAGCAACAGCAACAGGTATTTGTCTTCGTGACAATGCTGCACAGAAAGTTAAGTTGTTACTTCATCATCAGCCTTAATAGCATCTGTTGCTTGTAGCGCAAATCATTTATCCATCATTTTCATTTCCAAGTCCAATACGTGAACATGAGTTAGTGGGCAAATTCTAAATAAAAATATAGTACAATCAAGGCCAATCAAATGTTTGTCCCTCTTACTTTTCAGAGAGAAGCTCTGAACTGATAAGAATGTTGTCTAGGTTCCCTTCAAGAAGATTTATTAGAAGCAGGAAATGCTTTTGGGTTTGGGTTCTGAGGCTTCCTACAGGCTGCCCTAACCCTCTCATTGGTTGGTTTAGGGGATATAGACATCCTGACATAAACTGGAACCTTGAGACTTGGAGTTAAACTTAGGTGACAAAAATGATAATTTGAGACTTGACTTGGACTTGATTACTAGTTACCTACTTCACAATAAAGTCATTTTTGTTGTAGACCTTAAACACTTACAGGTAACTTGCAATTTTGATTTAAAGGTGCTCTAAGCGATGTTAGGTGACGTTACTTCTTGTTGACGTTCAAAAGCAGCTGGCAGATAGTGAGGAGATGTTTTTTACAGTGTGTTCAGGGGACAGGCAGCTAGCAGATAGTGAGGAGATGTTTTTTACAGTGTGTTCTGGGGACATGCAGCTAGCAGATAGTGAGGAGATGTTTTTTACAGTGTGTTCAGGGGACAGGCAGCTAGCAGATAGTGAGGAGATGTTTTTTACAGTGTGTTCTGGGGACAGGCAGCTAGCAGATAGTGAGGAGATGTTTTTTACAGTGTGTTCAGGGGACAGGCAGCTAGCAGATAGTGAGGAGATGTTTTTTACAGTGTGTTCTGGGGACAGGCAGCTAGCAGATAGTGAGGAGATGTTTTTACAGTGTGTTCAGGGGATAAGCAGCTAGCAGATAGTGAGGAGATGTTTGCTGTATGTGACTACAAATGTTGTAGCCTAAAACATGCGTGGCATCACTGAGAGCACTTTTAAAAAAAAGTCTCTCTTAATATAAGGTCCTCTTACTTGCTTTTTCCAGTGCTTTCAACTGTTGATGTTCAAAGGAGGCTTCGCAAACTAGTTGTATGTGTGGCGGACCAGATGGCTCTACTTGGTTTAAAGATGAAGGGTCAAGGACTTAGACTGGGTAAACCCCACCCACTCTACCTGCGATTTGATGTCGCCCTGCATCTCGGTCTGGAAACCTGCACGTTTAATTCTCCTGCTTTGTTTCACAATTTTGGTAGAGCTAATCACAAACTGGCTTATCTACCTGCAGCGCTATTGGCAGGTTTAACAGGATGACGATAGAGAAACAACCAAGCAGCTCATTGTTTACATTCAACATGGCGGCCACCGAACGCCACCATAGCTCAGCGAACCCATTTATGCAGCTGTCGCTGCTACATCCATACATGGTGATAGCCAGATTATGAAGGACTGGTAATTCAGTGTGCTTTCAACCCTTTGTTGAACAAAGAGCACAATCTATTTGGCTCAGAAAATAAGGAAAAGGCTTCACAAAGCTTTATTTGCACTACTTTCAACTGCATCTCATGGTCTTGAATTAACTTTCACACTCAAAAGACGTCAGACTTGACTGAGCATTGTCTTGACTGCCTTTTGTCACATGGGGATTACATATGCTGTTCACATAATCACATAGATTCTTCTTGGCATTGGTGTTAATATGGGGAATTAGTAAGCAATACACATATTGTGAGAAAAAAAATATTCTGCACAAAATTAGCTTGTATGCGTCTGGATTTAAAAGTATGGTTCAACTAAATTCTCTTGTCTTAACCGTGACATCATATATAACACTGTGGAGTTTATTTTGTACAATATATGATAGCAGTTTCAGCATAAAGTATGAAAAGCAGAGCACTGGCAAACCATAACCATAATGTTGCCCCAGTATGTGCCATTAACACATAATGCTCACATGCCGTCTGGTAACACTTCACAAGGATTTACAAAGTTGTACATGAAAAAGAGATTTATTATTCTTCTCCGGCAGTAAACACAACACATCGACCTGCCAATGGTATATTTAGAGCTTAACAATAGATGTAGTGCTGACGAACAGTTACACCAATCGTGACGTACTCTTCCCCCAACACACATGCTGCAGAGCAGCTCTCAAAGAGAATGGCAACACAAAGAGAGCGTAATTGGCTAGTTCACCTCCTGCTCTTGAGCAAGGCACTGATCCCCCAAGCAGCTTGGGGCGCCTTTCCATGGGCAGTCCCCTCACTCTGACATCTCTCCATTTAGTGCATGTATAGGTATATAGCATGTGTGTGTAAATCAGGCCTGTGTGTAATACCAACATAGTGAAAAGATTGTAATTTCCCCTTGCAGGATTAATAAAGTATACATTATTATTATTGTTTTTTTTTGTCGGTGAGGTGCGCAACATTCGGCGCGTGAGCCGGGCTTTATCCTGCAAATTGATTTCCGTTGATCCAGACTACAAACCCCATGTCCACACTCTATGTAGCCACAAAGCCACGCCTCCTACAGTCGGCTGCCTCCCAATTGTTTTCACTTCTGTGTGTGTGTGTGTGTGTGTGTGTGTGTGTGTGTGTGTCATCATGGCAAAATGTGGTCCTGGAGACACCTACTATAGCGGGAACGACCACAGAGGCAGTTTTTGCCAGGTATCTATAGACTATGTCTGAGGCCAGATATTGTGACCGCAAAAGCGTCACAACGGTGCAAGTGATCCTTTTACAGGTGTGTACATCAAAATGAACCCCAAGTTTGAAAATGGGTGTGTTCCAAGCAAGGGTGCCAGAAGTTGGGGGTATGAAGTAGGGACACACACACACACACACACACACACACACACTTTACGCCCAGTTTGGCATCACATCTGGTGTGATACCATTACAATATGCTGGAAAGAATGTGATGGTGTCATTACACTTTTAAAAACAGCTTTGGAAGACACTACTTTAACTGACAGTTTAATTGCTTGCATTGCTAAAATAATCCATGGGATAAAATATTATTCTCAGGGTTCATTAACTAATTCCCTGGAGCTGTCGACCATATATGTGACCTTCTTTAGTGTAAGGAACCTTCCTGAAAGTAGGTTCCCACCTTATATATATATATATATATATATAACTGAAGTACAGACCAAATTACCACCTAAATCACATGAGCAAAGTTCTGTATAGGTGAATATGATCACTGAAGAATGATAGTGATCATACACAATGTGTTCCCAAGGTTAAGAATGAAATGTGTTTAGCATTTAATCTATAGCTTGACAATAGATCATGTTTTCCTGAATAGAACTGAACATAAATTCAAGCTAAGAGAGAAAATTAAACAGCATAAAATCAAATGTATCATTTTGCTAGACTGATAGACTGATCATTATATAGTTTTGTTTTCCCACATGGATAAATATAGAATCACCGTACCCAAATGCAGACACAGACTCACAAGTAAGATGAATAAAGAGGATGTATTAGTGGGAAATGGAGGTGGAATGACGGGGAGGTAGCTGACTGAGGCAGAGGGCAAGAGGGCAGAGAGTCATGGCTGGATCAGGGTAGATGAATGAGGGGAAATGGTGTGGGCTGTGCGAAGGTAGCAGGTGGTAAGTGGGTTGGAGAGCAGGCAAGCAGGCAGTCAATTACCCTAGAGCACAGGAAAGAGACATAAATTAGCTTGGAATATAACACGAGTACTCCAACCTGAAAAATATTCATTTACAGAGCAAGTTCTTTGTGGGATAAAATTCCAAATAACATTTGTTCTATCATAGAATAAGTACATTTTAAAAAGGGATTCCCCCTTGTGGCCACGCCCATGCCACAAGGGGGTCCTTTGTGCTTAGGAAGATTCCAGCCTTCTCTTTAAATGCTAAGGAAAGGTGCTACAATGCATCCTTTATTATTTTCCTTAAAGGTCCCATGACATGGTGCTCTTTGGATGCTTTTATATAGACCTTAGTGGTCCCCTAATACTGTATCTGAAGTCTCTTTTATATAGACCTTAGTGGTCCCTAATACTGTATCTGAAGTCTCTTTTATATAGACCTTAGTGGTCCCTAATACTGTATCTGAAGTCTCTTTTATATAGACCTTAGTGGTCCCCTAATACTGTATCTGAAGTCTCTTTTATATAGACCTTAGTGGTCCCTAATACTGTATCTGAAGTCTCTTTTATATAGACCTTAGTGGTCCCTAATACTGTATCTGAAGTCTCTTTTATATAGACCTTAGTGGTCCCCTAATACTTTATCTGAAGTCTCTTTTATATAGACCTTAGTGGTCCCCTAATACTGTATCTGAAGTCTCTTTTATATAGACCTTAGTGGTCCCCTAATACTGTATCTGAAGTCTCTTTATATAGACCTTAGTGGTCCCCTAATACTGTATCTGAAGTCTCTTTTATATAGACCTTAGTGGTCCCCCATACATTGGAATTATGACATGCATTACACCTATCTTGCATAAATGTAACTGTAATTTACATACAGTCATAGTTATAGGGATTCGTTAAAAGTTAAAAGGTTAAAGAGAGCAACCATTCTCAATGTGAAAACCATTTCATTTCACTTTTGTGACTGGTAGTCAATATTACTTTTTATGTTGAATCCACTGCACTAATGAAAATAGAAGAATATACCCAATTTCTAATAATAACACTACATGCACTGAGTGCTTCAAAATAGACATATAATGAACATAGAATGGATTGGGTGGTGATGGCGCAGTGAATATGACACATGTCTTTGTTGTGGGAGATCTGGGTTGGATTCCCACGGCGATACATCAACCAATGTGTCCCTGAGCTCCCTGACACTCAGACAGACACTCATACATACAGTACATATGAATTTGAAGTCGCTTTGGATAAAAGTGTCAGCTAAATCTGATGTAATGTAGAATGCCACAAAGTAAAATAAAATGGTGATGAAGCAAGATTTTTAATCCGGTTGTCCCATTTTATTGAGGTTGCATGAAACAAAACGTTAAGAATGCATAGGGCTGAGAATCCAGATGCACTTTTTGTAGTTCACTTTTAGAACATTGTAGTTTCACCACGGCAATAACAGCATAATTATGTCTTAGGAGAGCGTAGTGCAGTCTGACTCTCTCTATTCTAAGTCCTTATGAATTCTGCTTTGCATCTTTTCTTGAGCTCTTGATGTTTTCCATCGTGGTCGGGAAAATACATAGGAGGTCATTTCTTTTGACTATTCAACCCCAGCCCAGGAAACAAGAGCCAACTAGAGGCATGAGTGTAGCCTTGGCAGTTCAAGTAAATGAGGCTATAGCAGGACTGTTTACTTTGTATGACCGCAGTCATACGTTGGCATGATTTGTCCGTTCATGTGGTTCCTAAACATAATTGATGCTTAACTGGCTGCAAACAAGTTTTTTTAATCAAGCAGCAAGCTGGCTAATCAACATTCACCGTATTTACTTTTCTTCCTCTCTGCTTGTGATGTTCTTAATTTTTTCCATTTGAACATGTCTAAGCCAGACATCTTCAGGTGTTGACAGGCAGAGTAGAGACGCCGTCACAGCAGTGTCAACCCACCTGAGTGACTGAGGACGGCCCTGTCAGCAGGCAGCCGCACGCATCACACTGATGTGTATTCATTTCCAAGCTGAAGACCTATATATATATATATATAGGCCCTGAAAGGGAAAGATGCAACACAGATATAAAGGGATGCATCCCCAGGATCAGCTGTCGCTTGTAGACCTTTTATACTTCAATTGAGTAGATGTTATAGTTGAAATATATATAGTTGCGATCTTGTGTTGTGCTGTATGGCTCAAAATGAGTCTGTTCCATAGCATGCAGGGCTGGTTCATTGTTTATGAGTATTTTAACAACAAAAACATAGTGAGATGGCTGGAACTATTAAGATTGGTGAAGTAAAAAAATTGTTATACACGTAATGACTATATTGTACTGCCGGGATGAATTAGAAGAACCTGCAAGGGTTAATATATTAATATACCCTTAAGCTTAGAGGATAATGCACACCTCTCTCGTTTAGAGGGAAACTTATTTATAGTTGTGGCCACTATTTCTAGTGGTTATTATAACACTTCCCTTACCAGGGTTGTAGGGAAAAGTGTAATTACAGCCATAAAAAATTCCACAGATTCTCACAACCAAAACTTAAAGTTAAAAAACTAAAAAAGTTGATTTGAAATAAAAAAATCTAAAAAAAAATAGTTTTAACAAAATAGCCAAACATGCAGTGGTTCTAATTTCTTGAATGTAAAAGTTTGCTGATTTGCTCTTAATCCTTTATGATGGCAAATCAAATATATGATTGTTGGACATAACAAGGACTTTTAAGATGTCAACTTGGGATTGTACGGAGCCCCGGAGGTGACATGGAGGAAAAATGAAGAAAAAAAATAATAAGAAAAAAACATGTACTTGTGACAAACTAAACTCGAGATCTCAACTTTCATGTCCCCAGTATATGTTTTTATATATATTTTTTGTCTTCAATTCCCCCCCCCCCTCCATGTTGCCTCTGACAGGATTTTCTAAAAGTACAAAATCTGCCTCTCTGTCCGTCCGTCCGTCCGTCCGTCCATCTTTGTCCGCTTATCCGGCATCGGGTCTCGGGGCAGCAGCTCCAGCAGGGGACCCCAAACTTCCCTTTCCCGAGCCACATCAACCAGCTCCGACTGGGGGATCCCGAGGCATTCCCAGGCCAGGTTGGAGATATAATCCATCCACCTACAGTGGTGCTCAAAAGTTTACATACACATGCTTAAGTTGACTAAAAAGAGGAATAAAAAAATCATGTTTTGGAAATTTATTTTAATACCTAAATTAAAAAATGAGGTAAAATCCAACCTTTAAGGACACCAATTTTCTTTGTGAATGAATAACGTATTGTAAATAAATAAATGTTCTTATTTAAAATACAGGGGTCATAAGTATACATACCCCTATGTTAAATTCCCATAGAGGCAGGCAGATTTTTATTATTAAAGGCCAGTTATTTCCTGGATTCAGGATATTATGCATCCTGATAAAGTTCCCTTGGCCTTTAGAATTAAAATAGCCCCACATCATCACATACTCTTCACCATGCTTAGAGATAGGCATGGTTTTATTTCAGTTAGACTAATACCTGGTTTGATTTGCATTGAGAGATGATTTTATAGAAAGTATCCCATGCCTATCTCTAAGCATGGTGAAGAGTATGTGATGATGTGGGGCTATTTTAATTCTAAAGGCCAAGGGAACTTTATCAGGATGCATAATATCCTGATTCAGAAATAACTGGCTAATAAAAATCTGCCTGCCTATGGGATTTAACATAGTATGTATACTTATGACCCTGTATTTTAAATAAGAACATTTATTTATTTACAATACGTTATTCATTCACAAAGAAAATTGTGTCCTTAAGGTTGGATTTTACCTCATTTTAATTTAGGTATTAAAATAAATTTCCAAAACATGATTTTTATTCCTCTTTTAGTCAGCTAAGCATGTGTGTAAAACTTTTAGCACCACTGTAGTCCTGGGTCTTCCCCGAGGCCTCCTCCCAGCTGGACGTGCCTGGACCACCTCCCTAGGGAGGCCCCCCAGGAGACATCCTTACCAGATGCCTGAACCACCTTTGAATAAAGAACTATTTAATTATTAAACATTTTATAGGTAATAATTAATAGAAAGAATTCTACAAGAATGGACAAACTCTACAAGCTACCTGGGGGGATTCAAACCACTCAACGTTTGTGGTCAAAAGTTCATATAATATTTATGTGTTTGTTTAGTATTGATTTTATTTACTTTGCTTTTTTTTTCTTCTTGTTTTCTTTTTTGAAAATCAAAAATCATCATCCTGGTTCGATGTGTCTGTAAGGTTATACATTGTGTATGTTCCTTTTGTAAAATGCATCAAACTGTAGACCCTTGCTACACACCATTAACATCTCATAAGAGCTTCTGTTAATAAAAACAATAAATAGACCATAAATAGTACTATAAATAGATTTTTCAGAGCTGCTCATTGGTTCAGCTTTGACCTACGGTTGTAGTACTGTGTAGTACGAGCTTACACAACATTTCAACTGCTTATACTTATTGTCTACAGTTCAACTGACAACTCAACTAATCTCCATGCTTACCCTTTGACTTTAAATCTTAAATTAGGTTACTTTAGTTGACTACTTCCTAGTTAAACTGTAATTAAACAAAAGAAATTAAAACGTGAGCCTTTTCAAAGAGTTTTTAGCACAAAATACCACACTTTCTTCACAAAATGTAGACTTTTGAGTGAAACCGGACTCATTTAAAAACTCATTTTCATGTTTGGTGTATTGTTTTTTACAGACATGGCCTTGAATTCCATTGTAAAGCTGTATCCCTGCAACCACATCTCCACTATTAACAGGTGAGTACAACGTATGAATTGCAACAGTAACCAGTTTATCATTATGAAAACAATAGCACTTAAGCAGAAATTTAAACTTTTAAGTAGATCATTATTATCCTGGAGGAGAATTGGGTTGCATGTGGAAAGCAGAACTTCAAAGTTGACTTGGGATGTTGGGAGCTTTTAATTCCAGACTTCTACGTTTGTTTGTCTAGGAATTATAAGATACACTCGGACTTGATAATGCTCCACAGAGTGCTGGATTTGAAGGCTTATGTTTAAAGGAGGATAACCCTTGACTTGAAAGTGTTTTCAGGTGATGTCTTGCATCTGGGAATAGCTGCCGCTGCTTCTCATCACTCAGCGAGAGCAGACGGCTTCAGACGTGTGCAAACAGTAGCCTCTAATCCATGCCAGTGATGGCCAGTGTATATGAGGTTTTAGCCAGACGTGATGAAAAAGTGCTTACAGGCTGAGACGACCATGATCAAAGTCGGCAGCCAGCGATGCGGCAGATTGAGGCCACGTCAGCCCATCTAGAGCCAACTAAACTTAATGCAATCAGCTGGGCTTGTTTTATGGACTTATGGTGACATTGTCGGTGCTTTGGCAAGAAGGCATAGAGGAAAGGAACAGTTTCATTATTTGTGGCTAGAGACATGTTAGGATTAAGGAGGCACAGGTTCAGTTACTAGCAATGAGTCAAGGTGAAGGTATCAATATTGATATGTTGATAGCTTTAACAAAATGAATACATAGAACCCAGGATACTACCGTGGACTCGAGGATTAATAACTGAACTGTGTATACAGTCTCAAAAAGGTGAGTTTGTAGCGCCTGTTGGCTGTCCAGGCTGTCTAGGCAAGAAGGCCTTTCCTTCATCAGAGGAGGTCACACTCACACGTTGAGTTTTGTCTTTGTTTAAAGAGTCCATGAGGAAACGGATGCAGAGCAGAGGAACAGGACATTTATGTTTGTGACAGTGATATTAAATTTGGTTGATAGCCAGAAGCCCATCAGGACTCATTGGGCTGCTTTGTGTTGTTTATTCTTGCCAAAGTGCGGCTGAGCATGCTCCCTGATCATCTGACAGCTTTCAGAGACAAGTGGAGGAGGACCCGCTGAGATCACTGCCTGTTTCAGCAGAGCCCCCAGAACCCATCCTGTGACGCACAACAAGTCACAAATCCATTATTTATACCCTCAACAAACATCAAAAAGGTTTTATTTGCCAAGTTTCATGGAGTGTTTATTATATTCATGAGCACAATGACATGGAATGCTTTATAATCAATGATCCAAACAGTCAGGGGGGGGTCCCAGTAACCCTTTACCTTCTTCAGCACTAATATACAAGTGGGAGAAGGAAATTAGGTAACACTTGAAGTTTTCTACGTAAGAGTGACATAACACAGCCATGACACATGAACCATAACCCTAACCATAACTTGTCATGACAAAACCGAATGCCACTTATTAAAACAAGCGTTGTGTCATAAATGTTTATGTCTTCTGTATAATGTTTTAGGATATGTTATGACAGTGTCATCTTATGTAGATACTTTCAAGTAAAGTGGAACCAATCAGTTGAAAGAATAGTTTTGAGTAGTCATTCCCAGAAGTCAGAGAATCTCAACATGTCTGTCAGACACTTCACCTTAAAATCCTTTCAGCATATCAAACGACATCCTCAAAAAAACATCAAAGTAGAAGTGACTGGAAAGAAAACTGAATTTCTGTTATAGAGAAAAAATGAGTCACATGACTCTTGTGGCAGCCCATCAACCCATCTGGCTTCCTGTGCTGCTCAGCTGTCTTCTACTTCCTGCAGGGGCTTGGTTCCATTGCTTGGCAGCCTCAACATCTCATCATGTCAATCCCAATCTTCGTAGTTTGATTTAGGTTTCCATAGGTTACAACAGGAAGCCATATGCTTTCATTCATACACATGCATTACAACACTGACTCATTCTATATCTCCATCTTGTTTTGTTTTTTTAAGTCCTTTGGCTTTTGAAGTGTGTGTTTGTGTGTGTGTGTGTGTGTGTGTGTGTGTGTGTGTGTGTGCTAAATTTGCGACACTGCTGTTGGAGTGATGGAAATTATTATGAGAATTAACTAAGTATTGAAGGTCCCATGTCATGAAAATGTCACTTTCTGAGGTTTTTTAACATTAATATGAGTTGCCTATGGTCCCCCAGTGGCTAGAAATGGCGATAGATGTAAACCGAGCACCTGGGTATCCTGCTCTGCCTTTGAGAAAATGAAAGCTCAGATGGGCTAATCTGGAATCTTGCCCCTTATGAGGTCATAAGAGGCAAGGTTACCTCCCCTTTCTCTGCTTTGCCCGCCCAGAGAATTAGGGCCCCCTCCAAAGTGGCAGTTGGTCAAGGCCACACCCCCAGCCTCCACCTTAATACCAGATACAGTATTGTGGGACAACTAAGGTCTATATAAAAGAGACTTCAGATACAGTATTAGGGAACCACTAAGGTCTATATAAAAGAGACTTCAGATACAGTATTAGGGACCACTAAGGTCTATATAAAGATACTTCAGATACAGTATTAGGGGACCACTAAGGTCTATATAAAAGAGACTTTAGATACAGTATTAGGGACCACTAAGGTCTATATAAAAGAGACTTCAGATACAGTATTAGGGACCACTAAGGTCTATATAAAAGAGACTTTAGATACAGTATTAGGGGACCACTAAGGTCTATATAAAAGAGACTTCAGATACAGTATTAGGGGACCACTAAGGTCTATATAAAAGAGACTTCAAATACAGTATTAGGGGACCACTAAGGTCTATATAAAAGAGACTTCAGGTACAGTATTAGGGGACCACTAAGGTCTATGTAAAAGCATCCAAAGAGCACCATGTCTTGGGACTTTTAAGTAACTATAGTAAATAATACCAACCACCCCTCAGGCTATTTTTAGACTTAGAATTCAGTTCAATACTGGCAAAAAATACTATTCTTCAAGTCCAAGACAGAAGAGTACTTTACAACAACAGTTTGAGTTTGTCAGAGTTTACGCAGTGCCCCTGAATGCACCAGTTTTGTTGTTTCAGCTACTCTACAGTGTGTACCTTCACAGTTGACTTCCTCTGATTGTCGCTGGTTGCAAGCAGCACCGTCAATATTCTCTGTAGTCTAGGTGTCACACTGACGGAGGGCCTCATTTAAAAACACGTTCCCTTTCAGAGAATAGCTACCTGGCTACTGTGTCTTTCAGCTGAATCGTTTTCTGTTGCAGCCGACCCACAATCCCTAAGGACAACATGCTGACTGCTCCAAGTCAGGGTTCTGCATAGAGCCAAACAGGCCAACCACTCGGTGTTACATTGTACTCCTATTTGTTCTCCTTTTACTGCCTTGTATTGCAAAAGGACCATTATATAACAAGAAGGGGGAGAGAGCGTGGTAATAGGATTATTGATCAATACTAATGATTCAATTACTTAGCAGGTTGTACATTTTCTGGCTTTCAAGTGGGCTTTCTAATCCTGTGTAAATGTCAAAAGAGCTAAAAAAATTAAGACAAATGTGCTCATTAAACATTAAGGTTTCTACTACCGGCCTCCATTTATTTGAACTACAGGTCAATGTAGTACAAGGGGGCAGAAGTATTGACTTGGTGATATCTGTGCCAAAAGGATTTTTGCATTAGGGTTTTGAGTTTTGAAACACACATTTACCCATATTCTCAGAATATGGATTCAGTGTCATCTATAACATCTGTCCCAATCCACTGTCTATGGAGCAGTTCCACACATTATACTTGATGATATCACAAATTTGAGTTTCAGCGCTCTAGTTTTTGGATTTAGATTTAGAGAATTTCATGTGAACTAATATTTTAGACTGTTTTTGACCATAGGAATAACAGGTATGAGTTTTGGCATAGTTCCCCTTAAAGCTGCAAGTCTTCTAATGCTGACTAGGTGCTAACTAGATATTAAAAGATATTAAGTCTAACATGAAGAATGGTTTAGGTGTTTAGCCCTAAACACTCTAGCCTTATGGTTCCCAGTCCACATGTATGCTGCATTCGAACAATATTGGAAGAATAAGAACAGAAAAACCTCCTATTATTCAGACTTCTGTTTACACATTAATCCAAGAGGGTTACTGCTTTCCCCATAATAACATATACATAGCGTATAGCTAGTTTTGTTGTTAACTTTATCAACTAAATTGATATTGAGTATTGAGTATAATATGTGTACAATATGTGATAGACCTGAATTTAACATTATCTTAGAAGCCTATAGTATACATAAAAAATGCCTAATACTTCTTCTATGAATTGCAGCACAACCATCATAAAAAGGCCAAACTGCAAAATAAGATAATAAGCAGCTTAATCTCTTTTGTTTTCAATGACGTTGTGTTCAAGTCAGCTGTTTCCTGTTAGGTATTTTGCTGTAACAATCCAGTAGCCTAGTGATTGACATATCTCTAGAGTTGACTTTGTTTCCAGTAGACAATTAGCAGTAGTGGTTGCTGGAAGCAGTTCACTCTTTGTCTGTCATGTCGTTCAAAGACATATGTCTAGAGTAACGCTTTTACAAAAACCTGTAAAACCTTTGATTGGCTCAGTTGTTTTTTTCCAACCAGGAGAACACAACAGGCAATCAACACAACACCAGAAGGGTCTGAATTATGAGGGGTAGGTGGCCGACTAGAGTTCTGACACCAGGCTTAGTGAAAACTCTGAAGCTTTGTGCATCCCTCAGCTTTCTTTTGTATTTCTTGTTGCTGTTGTCGTGCAGATAATGTACTCCTATTCTGGCTTCACACCACTGATTAGGACTGCTACAGTGTTCACAGACTGTGAACACAGGAAAAAGTATTAAAGGGCAGCTAATGCATTTGTTTGCCATTCATATTCCTGAGACAGCAAGTAATGTGTTTAGTATAAGAACACAACAGGGGACATAAAGGCTTGTACAGAGCGTCCAGCCTGATGACACTACGGAGAGATCTCCATGCTGCTTTGGGAGCGTCGACTCCTACACACTGTGCCGGATACTGTACCTGCTGGGCGTCTTCCAGTCGCAGCTCTCATATGAAAGAGGATGTGGAGAGTATTAACAGAGTGTAGGTCAGCACCTTTCAGTTCAGTCTTTGATCAAAGGCACCACTGTGGACTTTAAAAACCCCAACTACTATTCTCTGATGTCCACTGCAGATTCTGATTACAAAGGCACAAGAACATATTAATAATTTACAGCATATATGCATGCACTCACTGGGCCTTTGCTGCATGTATTGTGTCATGAAGCTTAGCGTAAGCTCAGCCAGGAAGACTAGGTTATCTTACTCACTTATACACATTCCCCCTCCATTCTCTCCCTCTCCTCCTGCTTCCCTTTTCATCTGGTTATGGACATTTACTGTTTTAGTTAAACCAACCAGATATAGCCACAATGTCTATCAGCCAATCACCTCTTTGCCATCAATATTGAAATGTTTTCCTCCCCGTTGCAGATTAAGGCAGGTATAGGGTGGGACATGTCTTCATTAGTGTGCAGAAGCACAGAAAGGAGAGGGAGGGGACAGGATGAGGAGGAGGGAGGGGCAAGCTAGTCAACAAGAAGTAACGTCACCCAACATCACTCAGAGCTCCTTTAAATCAAAATTGCAAGTCACCTGTACGTCTTTAAGGTCTTCAATAACTGACAACTAAAATGACGTTAATGTCGTTATTTTCGTGTGTTGATTACGAACGTGCCGTTGTTGTCGGCGTGTCCTGCATATGACGGTTCCTTTCGCCATTCACACGCTGTGGCCGAGGCTGCCGTACAAGGGATCATCGGGGGCAACTCGGGGTTCAGTGTCTTGTCCAAGGCCACTTCGACATGGGACTGCAGGGCCAGGGATCGAACCACCAACCTTCCAATTGGCAAGGGACTGCTCTACAGTGAGCAACAGCTACCTCTGGGTTAGGACAGCATTCAACAGTCTAATCAACTTCATGTCATGTTTAAGTCAAAATTGTTTCACTTTACTAAAAATATTTACAATATATATTTTAAAATATTCGTAACCCAATTATAATGGTCTCATGTCAGCCAATGTAAAAACCCAACACTTAATAACAGTTTAATGTGATGTTAAGCTAAATAGTTTCTTGAAGTTTGATTATTAGGCCTGCCATGACAGGTTTTGTTGTCTAGGTAAATGTCAAGTTGTCATAACAACGAAATTGATGGGTTGTATTGTTTGGCTTAATGTCAAGATGTCATAACGAGTGTCTTGCTTAATCTCAAGTTACCATAAAAAAAAATGCTAACTTTGAAAAGTATTTATTTTCATTAAAAGTGACAAAATTTACAGTCATAAAAGACTCAGGGCCCTATTTTAACAATCTAAGCCAACGGCGTGAAGGTGCGTGTAGGGCGTGTCCAAATCCACCTTCTCTATGGCGGAAAAAAGGGTTTGTGCGTCGGGTGCATGGTTCAAAAGGGTTGTGTACTTAGTAATATTTTATTTGTAGTCTTCTGCATGTGTGTGTGCTGCTGCGCTTCCCTGTGTGTGTGTGTAACAAGCATAATGTGTGCACGCTGGGCACAAGCCTAGGCACATTTTAATCAATATCTATCTATCTATCTATCTATCTATCTATCTATCTATCTATCTATCTATCTATCTATCTATCTATCTATCTATGATAGGGCCCTCAATGATTAGTCATTAGGCTGACTAATCATTGAGGGCCCTATCTTTCACACCACTTCAAATGAAGTGTGGCCCAAGATTATTTGTAGGTGATTATTGCCGAGTTAGACCTTGTTGAATTTCTACCTCTTTCAATGTAATTTATTTCTTAAGGAATGAAATACATACAAAATGATGGGGATTTATTTTAGCAGGTTGTGTGTTATCTATATTGTGATGAATGATAGTTTACTACTTAAAACATTTCTTTGGTGTAGATTATCTTCAAAACATTCAGGGCACTGATGCTTTGAAAGTCTAGGCCCCTGAGAACTTGTCTCCTCAATGATGCCGCCAACTTGTTAAGTAATGAATATGAATGAGTAGATTTCATGTTTCAGCGACTCTAAAAGAACAGTTAACTTAGTCCATAGACATTCAAAGTAGCCCCGGTAGCAGCTCCCATGGCCCTGAGTCTCGTTTTAAATACAGGATTTTGAATCCTATACTCTGCTTTTTCAAAAACAGACGTATAGAATGGAAATTATATACGCTGTACGTCGGCCATGTTAAATGTTTTAGCGCTTGGATTATATTTCAGTGACATTGGTTAAGATTCAGCAGTGGACAAGAGACAACAAAAAGAGTCATTGGTTTAGAAGAGATTGTGCTGCCTGAGCAGGTGTATCCCAGGGGAAACTCACCCATATATCTTCATAAGCATCAGTGCACCGGAACCTCCAATCTCTCTGTGCTGCTGCAAATTTAACTGAATAAACAACCCTGTCCAAATTATTCATTGCAGCCCAAACACTGACTTTTTCTATATTGCAGCTGTGGATTTGACTCACAAATCTACTTGTATAATGATTTTGTTTTTCTTGCTCTCACTGCAGCCAAACAGCAATACACAGCCAGGAGTTATTGGGGGCAGCAGCAGTTCAGTCTTTAGGGACTTGGTTTGGGTATTTCGGGCTTATGTGAGTGATGAATAACAAGTGTAAACATTTAATTTCCCCAATGAAGGATTAATAAAATGCTTCTTCTTCTTCTTCTTTTTCCTAAACCCAATAGTCTACTCTATGTAGCATCACAAATATATTAAAAAAAAAAGAGAGTGTCAATGGGCACACAAAGACCAGAGTGTATCGCGATTTGTGACCGAGACAAGCCAAGACTTTTGAAGGGTTGAGACCAAGTCAAGACCAAGACCAATACAGGGCAAGACCAAGTCAAGACCAAGAAGTTTGAGGGGTTGAGACCAAGTCAAGACCAACACAGGGCAAGACCAAGTTAAGACCAAATTTTGAGGGGTTGAGACCAAGTCAAGACCAAGACCAACACAGGGCAAGACCAAGTCAAGACCAAGATGTTTGAGGGGTTGAGACCAAGTCAAGACCAAGACCAACACAGGGCAAGACCAAGTCCACACCAAGACTTTTGAGGGATTGAGATCAAGTCTACTAGATCCCTGAAAAATACACAATGTACACAACTAGCTAACAACGATTTGCTAAATAACTTTGAGTGAGGGGTGAAGAGACTTCTAAAGAGTTTTGGTACAGAGGCAGATTTATATATTTGCATGTAGGAAGAGGCTCAATATAAAAATACATTTAACAAAAATCATTCAAGTGTATACTGTCAGGTAATTATGACATTTAACCAATATTTGAGATGTGCAAAACATTATTTGACTGAAATGGTTACCAGAAATAATGTCTGAAGAAAATATTAAAGGACTAAATTGTTTCGACTAAAACTTGACTAAGATACCTTGAATGCTCTTTAGACATTTAGTCAACTAAAACTTGACTAACAAAAAAAAACAAAAACAAAAAAAACGTCAATGACAAAATATGACTAAAACTAACAAGGACATTTGGCACAAGACTAAATTAAAAATAGTTAATAAAATGAACACTAACAAAGACTCAAAGAATTCCACCAAAAGCAAGCATTTGGTGCAACAATGGCAAGGAAAAACTTCATTTTAACAGGAAGAAACCTCAGGCGGAGCCTGGCTCTTGGTAGGCAGCCATCTGACGAGAGAGAGACAGAGACAGAGACAGAGACAGAGACAGAGAGAGAGAGAGAGAGAGAGAGAGAGAGAGAGTGAGCATTGGGTATAATGGAATATTATAAGAAAGCAAATGAGGGCATGATGTGGGAGACTGTGATGACGACTAGCCCGTGTGTGCTACAGTACTCGCTTGAAGGCCGTATATGTCCACATGTAGACAGTGTACTTAGAGGAGGTCTTGATAAGAAGTGCAAGAATTACATTAGTTTAATAGGAGCTTATCAGTGAAGGAGGAGGGTGCGTGTGAAAGACCGCTAGCTCTCCTTGAGTTTCACAGATTGTGATATCAGCAGTGGGAGGCAGATACGGTGTGTGTCCAGGGTAATAGTGTTGGCTCTGCCCCAAGGGAAGGATTGCGTATCGCAGTAATGAATTGCTAGGGAGACAACTGTGTGGGGTCTGCTGCCTCATGTGTGCCAACATAATGGATATATATTGTGTTTCCTTTAGGCATGTGGACTGGCTAATTGACAGATGGATAGCAAATTCCAGCTCTTCATTTGAGACCAAATTAAACTGCACACTGTTCTATTCAAGTCTGTCCCAGTCTGGTTCCTCCTGGCCTTATTTTCTCTTTGTCACATGGGTTTATTATATCTATTTGTTTTCCCTACTGGGGACAGCATGACCCTAAAAAGTACGATACCCTCATGTAAAAGAAAGAGAGGTTTTAGCCAGGCTGCACTGAAGAAGATAAAGAATATAGCTCATATGTCAAAAAAATGCATACACATATACATATACATACATATACATATATATGAGGCCTTTATTCTCTAAGCAAAGTGAGTGTCTGCAGTAGTTCACTCTAAGAAGTGGGGCTAGTTGCAATTGGCTTTATGTATATAGGCTTATAGCACATTAGAGTGATACCAGATTTCTATGAGTAATATGTAAAATATTATCCCCACAGGGAGACAAACACTGTGTAGCATGTCCTCTTTCTAGGTCTCCATGGTGAAGGGGGAGGTTGTGCAGCTCAGGATCTGATTTAGACACCTGGAAGTTGCTGACATCCTCCGTTAGTTCAGAACGCACCAAATTGGTCCACTAGTGATGTAATGTGTAGATTTAAAGCTGCTGGTGTAAGGTTTGTAGTAGTAGATGTAGAGCAGGCCTTTCTTAATATTATTATTATTCCAGTCACAGTAGTTATTTTATTTATTTATAATACACTTAATAGTACCTCATACAACCCTACTTCGAAATATCCAAACTATCCCTTTATTCTTTTATCTTTGAGCTGCCACTTGGTCTCATATTTGTAGGACTCAACCTCAAGGCCATGGATTACAAATCAAACAGCACATCACTACTAAAAAGGGCACAAGGGCAGAAAATCCCGGGGCAAGGGACTAAGTCGATGGAGCGTGCAAGGAGTGAACAAATGGCGTAAAATGTCTTCAAATTGTGCTGCTGGGCTACAGGCTGCAGTGAAGATGTGTAACAACCACAGTTGCAGCCAGTGGACATTACCAGGCTTTCAGTTGTTTGTCTCACATGGATGTGACCGAATACATATGCTTCTGTTTTAATCAATACACCAGCGGCCCCTTTCACACATTTTACAAATGGAAATGAAAGCTGCAAATTGAAACATGAGATAATTTCACCTCACAGTTCGTCATGTTTCACTAATCAAAACAGACATAACTTGTGTTCCAGGCATCAGCATAAAGATCCCTATAGGGCTCTTGTTTGGGAATTAGTACCACAGGAGTACAATCACCTCGGTCCTGCAGTAATATATGCAGTATTATACCCTGTAATCCTGTCTTGTACAGGATCCTGTACAGTACCAGGACTCTGTGTGAAAATCAAGTTTGAACACCTTTATAATTTTAGTTCATATTGTGCTCACATGGTGCATATTCTTAAATAAAGATGTGTTTCATTAGATAAAAATAAAAAAAGGGGCCCGGTTTTATTCAGCAGAGACGTATTGGTTGGTTTTTGGGTCTCTAGGCAAAATGAAATGAAGCTGCCATCTGTGTGCAATGCATTATGGGAACTAGAGCTTGACTGATTTTTAAGGCCAATACCGATAATCCGATATTCCAAAAAATAAATCCAGAAAAGCGGAACAAAACAAACAAATTTCCCTAACAGTAGTTATTTGTAGTTATTTATAACTTCTCACTTAAATAATCTGATAATAATTTGTTTTATTGTCATAACAGAAGAGAGGAACATCAAAATAAGAATTACAATATTTTTTTATCGGCCATTACACTTAATATATATCTGTAATTTAACAGTTGTATGACTGTACATTTTAACAGAAATTGTCCCTTGTACGTGATTCAAAGGAATATTTCTGTTAATTAACAATATAACAGCAAGTGTTATGTTGTTTTTTTTACCATTGACACAGTTATTTCACTGAAAGATTCTGTTTTTTAATTCGGGTAGAAAATCCAGGTAATGAGCTGCTGGTACTCTTTCTGTTATTTTACGGATTTATTTTTTAGAGTGTATAAATGCCGATACTGATATATCGGCCCATGTTTCCTGCATGTTACTCTCCTCCCTAGTTTGAACCAAAGTAATCAAACCTCTTAAAATGCAAGGAGCATCTGTAGATATAGTTTCTCAAGTGTTTGGCATCATGTTGTTAAAACTCTTTAAAGCCAATTACTATAAAGCATTTATTGAGGACACACACAGCTGTGATTCAGCATGGACCCTCAAATCAAATTTAAAACGGCATGATATGAAAACACACCAGACTTTACTTTATTGCTACAGTGAGAACAATAAAGAAGGCAAGGAGCCACATAACCAAAGTAATAACTATCACATTGCACAGTTCACTTCACATTTGCAATTTGGTGGAACCATTTCACTAAAGCACCTTACAGTGGTAAGAATGAGCATATATTTATAGCACCGCTAGCATCATTGAAAAACACAAATGTGAACATGGCAGTATTATGGAGGTAAGCTTGTGCTTGGAACATTTGGAAAGGTCAAAAAACAATAAGTTTTAGTGTGAATATTGCAGTCGATCATGTTCATTTAAACTCCACGTTGTCTAAGTCAAATGTTTGTTTCACCATATTCTGAATGCAGTTTCTTTCTCCAGAAGAACATTGCTTTGTATTTGTCTTTGTGCCCGATGCTGCTACAAATATCAGGTACTGGTTACTTAAGATAACAAGAGTACTCATGAATCATGTGTATTATTTAACTAAAGTATGATTTAGCACATTACCTTGAACGAGTTGTGCATGAAGGAGTCTACAGACAGCAGCCAACATGCAGCACCTTCAGGTACGGCAAAGGAAGGACAGTCACAGCACAGGACGCTGTTTACTTCATTAATGTGGTTACTGTGGTAATGGACTGAGGATGGGAGGAGGATTTGGTATTCGGTTTGGATTCAGCAGAATCTTAACCAGTGGATTTTGTATTCGGCCGAACCCCAAAAATCTGGATTTGGTGCATCCATAATAGACTCATTGGGGGACTACTCTCTAACCACCAATGCGTAGCTGGTTGATGCACGGCAGCTTTACAATGCCAGACGCTCACCACACATCAGCTTGGTAGAGAGTAAGGGGAACATATTTATAGTGGTGGGGAAAACCAGAGTACCGAGAAAACCCAAGCACACACAGGGAGAATATGCAAACTCCACACAGAAAGGCCCGGGACGACCAGGGTGTGAAGCTGGTACCTTCTTGCTGTGAGGCCACATTGCTCACCATTGGGCCACCGAGCTGCAGATGGTGCCACGTTAGCCCTTCTTCTCCGGTTCTGTGGAGCTTCTCCAGGTGGTTTTTGGACGTGTATACCTTCATGTTTTTTTTATCTTTTTTTTTGTCATGTTCCAGGTCACGAACACGCCAGAAAACAGGATTATTTAACAGTACAAAGCAGCATGGAAGCCTGTAAAATGTGGTGGTCTCTCATTCAAACTCGTTACCGACTGATTTGGAATGATGTTTAACTGAATTTTTGGCTAAGATGAAAAAGCATCATAGCATCACGTCGGAAAAGTGGTGTCACCTGGTGGTCATGTTTCTATCTGTATAAATACATGTGACTTCTGCAGAGTACTTTGTCCCAGGAATGAATGCTGACTGTAACCTTTCCCACTAAAGATAAAAGCCAGATGTGAGTGGGTGTTAGAGGGTTTTTTTGTCCAGTGAAAACGTTTTTTTGTATTCAGTATGGTGGAGACATTCAATCTCACTTTGTTTTATGTTACTTACTACCAGTTTGCCAGACTGTTGTACAATTAATTATGATTTATAACTACAAACGGTTAATTAACAGCTGGTAATCATTTTTATATGACAGCCCAACAAAATGATTATCATTTTCAATTGTTTCTCTTATGGTTTCAACACTCCCTCCATTGTTTCAAGTTAAAAGCCTACCAGGCAAAGTAATCGATTTTCCTTAAAGCACCCATATTCAATATACATATTAAAAAAAATATGCAATTTATGAGAAAAGTATGACATTTCTAACATAGTGAGTGCATACCATAAGATTTATTTTTAGATGTGGAGGGACTTCTGAGGACATGTTAGAGGTTGAATCCAAATTTTAATGTGGAATTTTTATTTGGTGGTGTCCATTCATTTGGTGATAACTTTTGAGATCACCAGAATCCAACGAAATGCATTTGTATCAAGGCCGAGGTCCAATTAAACCCTTCACTTCACATTCTTTTGCTGATATGAAATATAGTGAAACTCCACCTCCAGTTTAACACTGTAGAAATTAGGAAATTGAAAAGGGCAAGTTACTGGAAATAATTAGAAAATGGAAAATCTTTAACGTGGTGATTATGACATGACTGTAGCTGTACTGATGGAATTAGTGTTACATCATCAAACACCGTCAGTCAATTGAAGTAGGAGCAGAACAGAAAACAGGGACGCTTCTCACTAAAATATAATTAACATAAATAAAGGCCTGAGCTAACATCTGGGGCACGGTTTCCTGTCGACTTCTAAGATGTGATTGTGTGTCAGTCCCTCAGAGAATCCTGACACCTCAGGATCAAGTGAGAGCGGGAGGCCGTATGTATAGCCTCATCAAATTGAGGAGTGCTGGCCAAATATTTCCCTGCAACACTGTCGCTCATTATAGCTCCACACCTGTCCTGTGGCTCAGAGAATCCCATTAGCAGGAGCAGAGAGGAGGGGGTCAGGCAAAGACATAGTCTCATCTTTGTTTTAATCATTGGACAGAGTGTGTGATTGCTTTTCGCCCAGGTAGACGTGTCTAACATCCAGAATGGGTGCAGCCAGTCATCACTAGCTTGTGTTACCACAAGGAAATGGGCTACTTGTCTCTGCTTTATTCCTGTTCCCAAGGTTGACGTCCCTGTGGTTTGATCTTCCGTCCCCATAGACATGTAGATTTATTTAACACAACTAAGGTTTTGCTGTTGCCGTCTGCAATGAATAACAATTGGTGGATTGCAGATGCCCATGCCTGCCTTGTGTCAGTGCTAGGTAATGTGTTTGTCAGATAACGCTGATGGAAGTTGGCTCCTGTACCGACTACAGCTGTTTTATGGCTCTACTCTGCCTCCCAGAGACAAAGGGGGGGGGGGCTGTTTACAAAGCAAAGATATTCTCCCTGGAAAGCTCCAATTGTCCATGCTGGAGCTCTACCTCAATCATCTACTGCCTGTGGCTTCAGTTATAATCTTTATCCATTCTCATCTGCTTTTAACCTTATGTGCATTGTAATGTTCTCTAATGTTACTCTGGCACTACTTGAAAATGAAAAAGAAAGGCTCCACACTGGGGTAAATTACTGATGTAATGTAGACAGGACATTCGTGTCAGGGGAGATTAAGACCTGCTGATAGTTTGTACAATGCTTAATCAAAGAGCTTTATCGCTCTTAAAAAAATAGCCCTCGATGTGTTGCTCTTGTTATCCCTGTTTGCAATGCAAAACACCTCAGCAGCACACACTAACTGGTTGAAGTGTGCAATATAAAGATCTACTGTATATCCCTTGTGTTGTCCTCGGGTCCAATTTGACCCATTTTCAAAACGTTTCTATATCAGAAAATTGGGTTTCTTTCAACCAAAATTTAAAAATAAAAACATCAGGTGACAAAAAGTGACAAAAATGTTCCAACAAAAGTTTGACCCAGAAAAATAAATGGACAACAGGAGGACAACACAAGGGTTAAACTGTGAGATTGTGAAAAAGGGGTCTTGCAGCTCACATCCACACGAGATGGTGGCGACAAGGACACACTGGGGTTGGGTGGTGATGGGGTGAAAACACAGCAGACAGCGGAAGTGGATAGGGGTGAAAATGCACATTTCTTTACGGTGCTATAAGACACGTCACTGCCAACTAAAAAGAAGAAAGACAAAAATAGTCTATCGCAATAATTTTCCGTCTACAACCTCTCAGCAAGTTGACACTCTGGACTCTTCTTCTGATGCCCCTTTAACTCAGCCTCCCCTAATTGGACCATACCATATACACAGGTGAGTATAGAAGTGAGCTAACCTGAGCAAGCAACATTAACACTTAAGTTCCTCAAAACATTACAATTGGATAGATCAGTTACTGCCGACTTTACTACGGTATGTATACACATATGTGCACTCACTACAATAGGCACCCCAAATATTGTAAAAATGTCATTTATTGCAGAACTATCTTACCTATTGTTCTACATCTTACGATCCTACAGAAAGGACCTAATGAGACAAACATGCAGCCCCTCCCTGATTAAGCTGGTGAGCAGCTGATCTACTCTCCACATCACAGGCAGAACCATAGCCAAACACTATGGAACCATAACCCTGCCGAACAGGCCTATGTCAAATAATAAAGTAACAAACTAAAACAATAACCTACAACATGACAGTCCTGTATTTGATTGTACCCCAAGAAATTGTGTTTAGATACACACATGATGACATGCGAAATAAACATTGTAAGCAAAAAGAAAAAAAAAAGAAAGAACAGTATTCGTTGTGGGATCAGGGCCTAGTGAAAAGGGAAAAAAGTATTTTTACAAAGATGATGGGAATTTGTAATCCGTCAGAGACACACTACAGTGGCTATTCTTTTCAAATGTCTGGCCTTTGTGAGAAATGTTGCTCAATGGATCGGCATCAGGAGGTCTTCAGGATGGTTTTGCATTGATGTAAAGTTTTTCATTTGCTGGATTAGGCAAAAAAAAGATATTCCCATCTAGTTACCTTTTTATCGGTTTATTAATTCAAATTCTAGAATTGTTGCTATATCACGGTTTATATCAATAATGGGATTAAACATTTTTTACTGATTTTATCCCTATCGTCCCGAAGATGACCCGAAACCGTTTTACATTGTTTTATTTTGTTTCTGTCAACTTTAATCAAGTGTTTTGTTGATGCTAAAATTACTGGTTATTTACATGGAGTCTGGGGGGTTTAGCAAACCCAATGTTATCAGACACTAAGAATTTTAATCTGAGCCTGTTAGTGGCAAAACAAGCTGCAACTTGTTTTAGAAAGGCAGTACGCTTTCACATTTGGTTATTTGCTATACTACAGCAGTGGGTGTCTTTCTTTTTGTATAGTGTATTTCAGCTTGAGGTGACCGTTCTCAAATCAGCCTTTCTAAACTCTGACAGATTGACACTAAACCCTTGATATTCCTCATGGCTGATTTAATTTAGAATTCTATATCAGATTACATTGTAAAGCCATAGAAATATTACATTTGGTCACTTCTGTGTGGGAATGACAAAATTGGACTCAGAAAGAAGTTACTGTTTATCACCAGTTGCTGTGTTGCTATTTTGTTTTATAGATTTTCTTATTAAAGTAACCACTATAATGGCAACCAGATGTTTGTCCTCTTTTAATCATTAATTTGCTCAGTTAACAACCCATCTATCACACAGCAGGGACTTTGTACTCTACAGCAGATCCAAATGTCTCTCATTCTCTCAGTTCTCCGCCACGGTGGTATTCTTTGTATGTTGCTTAAAAAACTTAGGCTAACACGATATAGTAGCCAAAATGTTTTATCACAGCAAAGTTGTAGTTCAGCCCTATGAAACAAACCCAGCACAGACATTTAAACTCTGTACCAATAAGGTGTTGGTCAGATCCATGGTGATGGTGCTGATTCACTCAGTTTTTGGTTTGCCAAAGGACTATCACCTACCGCTGAGAGCATGGCAGCAGCTAGTGGGCCCAGGACCTGCACAGAGCCTGGGTGCGGATATCAGACTGCTGTTTAAAGGATGCAGCCATCTGTCATTGCACATGGACCTATGCAGCTTGTTCCTGCTACAGGGAATCCATACAGGATTACGGCATTATGTGAAGGAACATTGTAGTGCAAAAGGGTGGGGGGGGGCTGTGCAACAACCCTCTTGGAGAGGGAAAGTTGTAAGGTATTTACTTGAAAATGTAACCCTGACTGCACAACCAATGTATCTTTACAGACACAGACACAGAAAATAATATGCATAAATAAGTAACTACTTTTTTTCAGGTTGGTGCATAATATTAACACACTAATTGAAGTGCTCTGCTCTGTGACACATTTTGCAGCAGAGAAGTCTTAATTGCTCCTCGAGGGGGGGAGTGGAAGTTGTCCCGCATAGCGGTGCACGTTCTCACATGTGTGAGAGCGCAAAGGGCTTTAAGCTTTGTATCTTGTGATTTTATTTTTTTTTTAAATGTTTTTGTCTGCTGTTGTGTCACTTATGTCCTCATGATGGATTTGTTTTGTTAAAACTGCCTCATAAATACATTTAACTTGACATATTTTTTGTTCCAAGAAGATTGACTAGTTGTCAAAGTATTACTGGAATAAATTACAGCTTTATCTATATCCCCACTTGGCGGAGGGAGAGGTTTTTCCTCCAGCTCACATGAGAAACAAAGTGTCGTGCTGTAGTAGCAAAGACAATGCCTTGTTGCTGTGTGATACATTAGCTTTGTAATGGAGGATCTTATGTAACAGATTAGAAGGCAGGAGAATATACAGTTTATTCTCACCCACATTAGCACACACCTAATCCCGTATCCTATGGGAGCCCATTAATGCCAGGAGAGGGGGAAAAAGGATGAAAGGTAGCAGTGGTGATAAAAAACAAACAAAAACTAATGACTTATAAATATAATATATACACGGTAGCTATACATGGTAGAAAGTTTAAGATACCAAAAAAAAATTAGGAAATGGAAAGTCAAAATGATCATAAATCCCTTAACGCTCTCGTAATTTTGACTTTAAAAAGACCAATTTATTTTAATTTCAATTATGTACTTCACTCTGAAAATATCACAAATTAAGTCAAAATGATTTGTTTTCAGTAGAAATTGCATAAGAGAGTGAAAATTAGTGTGAGTGAAAAAAAAAAAAAAATGCATTTGGTTGCACCGGTGATTGACTTTGTTAATCCGCTAATCCGATGGTAACAAATCTGTTATCTCTCCTCTCGTTCAGTGCACGAAACATTCAGCTTCTCATTTGTAGTGGTCACGGTACATCGTATCAACGGTCGTTAATTCCAAGAGTAAGTGTATGGCAACACAAAATAAAAAAAAAAAGACATAAAACGATCAACCTGTACAACCGCAAGTGTTTTACGCTTTCTCTCTAGCTGATTATTTCCCTTCAATTGAAATGATTATATGCTTAAACTTTCCCCTAAGTAATTTAAATGTCTTCGTTTTGTTTAGAATCAGGACCTTTAGTTTTGGGATCTAGCAGCTTGTGAAAAAGAAGGTGGAAGGTGTGTCAAATTAAAGGGCTACAGCTGTAATTTTAGATACTACTTAATCAACATTTAGTTAAATATATCGTATTGGACTCAGTATTGGAGATTGCCAATATTAGGACTCAGAAACTTTATCCATTAATACTAAGTCAGATACTTATTAAGGTATTATGGCTTCAGATACGTTGATTTTGACTTATTATGGCATTAGTTCATCTCAGAATGTTGAATTCCTCTTTTCATTTAAATTTTTTTATATATTTTTATTTCCGATTCACTGGTTAATTGTTTGGTCTAGCAAAGTATTGAAAAAATGTGGCAAATAGACCCGAATGCAGACAGCGGGCAGCCAGACAGAAAAAGTCTGATTTGGACGATTTATTTCACCAACAAAGACAAAGTACACAAAGTAGTCCAAAAACCAGGACGTTGCGACAAAAGGAAATCCAGTGAGCACAGAACTTGACAAAACTGACACATGGAGACACTACAGAAAATACGATGATCTTATAAAGGACAAGGGGAAGACAAAGACTAAATGCACTGGGCAACGAGGTAACACAAGGCAGGTGACACAAGGGTTGGGAAAGATGGAAGTACACAGGAAGTAAAAACCAGACTATCACAATTAAACAGGAAACAGAACATAAAACAAGACAAGACAAGACCGAAAATTACACAATCTCAAGGAGACAAGACACGACAGAAAACCAGGCTACCAAAATAAGACAGGGAAACAGACTGTCACAATAAGACAAGAACCATAAAACCATAACAGTGATGATCTTCATGATCTCCCAGCAACTCTCTTTTCCTCTGCACTGGGGTGTACGCATTTTTGCGAGAGGATTATGTGTCTCTTAATCACTGGAGCATGGCCTTGTTGTATGTCACTCATTCATTTATCTATAAAACATTCTCAATCTGTGCTTAAAGACTATAAGCTGCTTTGCATGCAGCAGAGCGTGCCCAGGTCTCATGCCAAGGCCCTATATTTTTTTTTTCTATCTTTTTAACCTGTCATCACACTGTTGTTCATGCATGAGTGTAAATAAATAATGTTGCTAAAAATCAGCTGAGGCATCAGGTGAAACACAGCGATTAGGGAGACGCTCTTTTAATTGCACAAGTTTAGGTTCAAACCCCAGTGTCCGCACACCGATGTCCTGATGAAGACATTAAGTTCCTACCAGCTCCGACTCTGCAGCTGATCCTGACTTCTGTGTGGAAGAGGGACTGCAAAAACAGAATAGTAGAGATCTGATAGCTCGTTAGTGCTATTCTTATACCGGAACTGCTCAGCTCGGTTCACTTGCTTAGACTGTCTTTCCACTCCACTGGTATTTAGAGCAGTCTGGACTTGTAATGTTTTCCATTTTTATCTGCAGAAATGAGCCCCATTCCAACACATACGCTTTGTTGCTCTACTTCTGTGAATTGGAATAGAAACAAAGCCTCATGACGCCTCTTAAAATAGCTTCTCTGTCTTGTGGTTCCTCAGTCTGCTTTACAGCCATGAGTAAATATTTGAAACTAACACGTGTAAATTAGAGGGACATAGTGTAGGAATGCAGTGAGTAATAGTATTAATTTTGTCAGATGAGACTAAATATGTTCGTCAATTACCTTTTTTTTCCATGACGAAGACAAGACTATGGCAAGGCTGCACCAGTGTCCAAAAACACTGACTAAGACTAAATTAACATGCATTATTGTTGACAAAAAAGACCCATGTGTCTGTGTAACAAGGTGCTGTAGAGCCCAGGAGCCCTGGCTCTTATCTAACATGTGTCTGTGTACGATTGTATTTACATGAAGGAAGAGGCTCGAAATAAATCCAGACAGACACGTTTAACAAAATTGTATTCAACAAGTGCATTTTGTCAGGTAATTATGACATTCAACCAATATTTGAGATCTGTAACAACACAAGGGGTAGGTGTTTTTACAGCACCTCAAGTATTTCAAAATGTAGCTATTCCAAGGTGAACAAATGTGGGACTTTAATTTGGGCCATTCTCCTAATTGATGTCCTCTTTGAAATGGATAGTCAGGCTTTGTTTTCCAGTAATCCATAATGAAAAAATAAGGTCTGTCCAGATATGTACTGATGACTACAGGCACACTGTGCTTCTAATTGATACTGGCAGACACAGTAACATCTGCCCAGTCTTACCATAGTCTCCCTGGAGCAGCTGGAGGTTAAGTGCACTGTTGGATGGGAAGGGGAGAGCATCACTTATTCCCTGTTGTCACACACACACACACACACAATGGCAAACATCCAGTTATTTGCCCTGACCTTTAGGCTGCTGATGTGTGTTTGTGTGGAGTTCAACCCGTTCTCACTCTGAACGTGTAAAATACAGACATTTGGACAGTGGCTGTCTGCGTCTGATGCGATGAAAAAGGCGCCCTTTGGCATGTGTGTAGAACATACCGGGGAGAGCACCAGCTAGACGGGGTTTAGCAAGTAGTATGTAAAGGAGAAATTCCTCAAAGGGAAGTTGGTCGGGGGTGGATGGGTCAAACACAGGACTTTCACACTTGAGAGCAAGGTTTGTGTCACACATGTGTCCTCAACCATCCCATTGTCAGGGGACCTTTTCCTAAACCTAACAGCGTCAAACGGGATGCCAATAGTCCCGACAAAGAGCGTTATAAGACGCTAAAGGAGACAACCAAGCATGTTATATGACGCTAAAGTAAGGTGACCATATTTCTCAGACAAAATCCGGGGACATTTTCAGCTCAGAAGCATATATACAGTACACCTCCAAAACACGTCATGTTTTTATTTTTGTAAAACTAA
This sequence comes from Percina caprodes, assembly GCA_013375575.1. Taxonomy (NCBI): domain Eukaryota; kingdom Metazoa; phylum Chordata; class Actinopteri; order Perciformes; family Percidae; genus Percina; species Percina caprodes. Next base: position 3,203,811 of record JABXJD010000052.1, read on the forward strand.
AAACGGGGACACTAGACCTAGAGTTGTTCTCATTAGGGGCTGAGCCCCCCAGGCTTGTTTCTGCAACAGCTCATTGAGTATCGGATACAATAAAAACTATTGAGGAAATATTTTCCCTTGGCATTGACGCAGTATTAAACGAGATCGCTGCAGTCGGCAGCAGGAAAAACAAGCTACAATGTAAGTTAACAGGACAATTGTCCAGCTTGTATTTACGTTCAGAAAAGTGCTCGTTTTCCTACTGACAGACTCAGATTAATATTCTAAGTGTCTGACAACATCATGGAAAGGATTTCTAAGGAGGTCGACCTTTCTGTTAAAGATTTAGATCATTTTTTAAAACCTAAAAGTCTGCAAAATTGCATTCGCTAAACCCGCCAGACTCCATGTAAATAATCAGTAATTTTAGCATCGTAAAATACGGCTTCTAAAACATCTCTGAGCTCTGAGCAGCGCTGGCTCTGGCTGTCTTGAGCCTGCGGGTGGAGGGTGTGGGACTATCGGCTACGTTTGATCAGTGTTTTCTTTCTTTCATTCCAATTTTGGGTCTGTCAGTCACAGTGAAAACCGGGGACATTTCGGGGGACAGATCCAGCCGGGGACAGGTCAACAAAACCGGGGATTGGTCTGGTAACCCTACGCTAAAGGAGACGTCCAAACGTGTTATATGACGCTAAAGGAGACGACCAAGCGTGTTTTATGACGCTAAAGGAGACGACCAAGCGTGTTTTATGATGCTTAAGGTCTCCTTTAGCGTCATATAACTTGAGCTTGGCACCCGACCAACACGACAAAGACACCTGACCAAGCGTCCGTATTTTACGAGATGGGAATGAGAATGTGTTGGGAGTGAAGGGAAAAAATATCCCTTCAATGGCAAAGAGGTTTCTCCCCAACTGGGGGGGGGGAAATCACCAGACGCCTCCCGATACAATATTGTCACGATACTTATGCCACGATACAATATTATTGCGATTTTAAACTTAATATTCTGCGAATTTATAACCTTTTTTTCCAACTTAACTTATTTCCAACTAATTTTTCCCAATTTCTAATGACGTCCCCAAAAGGAAACTTTGTCAACTTTATCTAAAAAGAAACATATTCTCTATTTGTTCATCTCACTTCAGTGTTATTGCTGCAAAATGGGACAAACTGACCATCACACATATAATAAAAGATCCACACTTGGCGCCTGTGTATTGATAAAGTATTTGCACTGAAAATATCATACTATGCTGTATTGATTCCCCCACCCCGCCCGTCCCCAACCAGCACGTGCATGCACATGCACTAGAGGAAGTCATTTCCTGTTGTTGTTGTTTTCACTTTGCATTTTCTCGCTGAATGTTTTATTCATTTCTTGGCATGTTGATTAAGTTAATGAAAGGAGAGACAGGAACTGAACTCATCATGTTTTATGGATCAAAGACACAATGAGGTCTGTGCCTCTTCGCCCGTGTGTTTTTCTGCCAATTAGCCGAGTGGCTGACACTGGCTGACCGAGCCCATTCGGCTGATGGAGATCGATCCGAGGCATGAGAGGAGAAACCCATGGGAGTTTGGTTCTTTGGTGTGTCAGAGCTGTCTCTTCACACAGCCATCTTAACATAGTTATTATCATCTGCATCATCATCATCTCACATGTTGAGGACCACAATGGAAATAATTCCTGGATTTTATTGTGTTTTTGTTCTTGATTGCGTTGGATGTATTTTCCTGTGTAAAGCATTCTTAATGCAATTAAATAAATCAAATCAAAGTCTATTTTTTTATCCCCATCTTCAATTAAAACATGTATTCACTTATGCTGTTTCCCACAAAGACCTTGGATTACATCAAAGTCGCTGTGTTGTTAGTGAAAGCTTCAAACAAACTAATGAGCGGATGTTGTTGGCTAATTAACATCAGCTGATGACTTTTTTTCTCTGCACGCAAAAAAGTCGCTCTTAATTTTCTTTTCTTCCAGCCTTAAAACAGCCAGGAGTTTATTATATATGTATATTATATATTATATGAAAAATACACACATACTTCATATTGCACATACTTATATTTATACTGTTTCTCTTTATACTTGTCTTCAGTTTCTTTTGTTTGTTCTGAGCCTTGCAACGAAATCTCACTCAACTGTATATTGTGAATGTGCAGTTGAATGACAATAAAGTCTGTCTAAGTCTAAGTTTATTTTTGGATTTGAATATGGATCATTTGACTTATTTGGTGAGCTGCAACGCTCGTGAGCCACCATCTCATAGATAAGGTCCAATGCTGATGAAATGGGCTATCGGGAACTGTGCTGAGAGTGTCAACCCCTGCAGACCTCCCAACGGTCTGTCTGTTTGTGACACTGCTTTTTGTGATACATGCTACCTTGCATCAACCATTTCTTACATTAATCCTAATGCAAAAATGCAGATACAATATGTCGGCAGAGATTAATGTGCTCAAGTGTACAGCTTATCTGTTGTATATGCTGAGAGGTCTTGCTGTCCTATCGCTATCCTATTACACTGGGATGCCCTGCTAAACCACTGATGCATTCATCATGTCATTGAGAGGTGAGCAGTATGTGAATGAGGTGACGGTTGGGGGGGCGGGGGTTAGTGCACAGAAGCACCGGGGACGGGATGAGGTCTAGACCTGTAAAATGTCTTGAGATTCCTCTTGTTATGGATTGATACTATAAATAAAATTGAATTGAATTAATTTCCTCCTCTACTGTCATCAATAAAGTTAACCTCCTTTGTATGTAGTAATATCAGAGTCTTCCCTCATTATAATAGATATTGGATTCAGACTAGCATTCTGTCTCACGGTTATGTTTGCATGTAATTACAGAGTACATCACACTACACCGCTGGGCGCCTTCCTATTTTGAAGTGGTAACCGTTACCAATACAGTTGCCAGGGTGTGCACCGTCAGCTGGAAGCAGCCAGCTGAGACGCTGCAGCTCTCAACTGGGTCATGGAGGGAAAAAGGCTGGCGGTGAAATGCCATGTTTTAATAAAGAAATATATATAAAAGCAAAGCATGCAGTTATTTGTGGAACCAATATATTTTTGCTGTGCTGTACACAAATGCCTGTGCCAGCAAGTGTTCTCATTCAACACAGCGGATCATTACATAACTACAGCAGACCTGTGTCATATTTTGGTAACATTTTGAAGTTGGTGCAAAACAGATAAAGGGGTAATTTAGGAACGAAATTGCCTGTAGAGCATGATTCACTCGTGTATGATGGTAAAAGCACCAGTAGGAAGGTGACATCACAATCAGAATCAGAAAAGGTTTTATTGCCAAGTATGTTTTTTTTATGCATACAAGAAATTTGGGGTAACACTTTACTTGCAGTTTTCTACATAAGAGTCACATGAACACATGGCACTCACATGACACTCATGACACAGTCATGAACCCTAACCCTAATCCTAACAATAACCATAACTTTTTACGACAAAACCGAATGATGCTTACTAAAAAAGCGGCATGTCATAACCATATGACTTGTTTATAATGTCTTATGACACGTGTCATGTCACTGTTATGTAGAAAACTTCAAATAACCAAAATTTGTCTTGGTGTTGTTGGTGCATGTCACACATTCTTCAAATATAAATGGATCAGAAGAATATTAACAAGATAAATATACATATATACACACAGTATGTATTATCTAAAAAATTATTGTTATTATTATATTATTGTTTTAAAGAAATAGTGAAAAGAAATTGGAAAAAGGTGACAAAAACGATGGGAAAAGCTTCAAAAACGTAGAGAAAAATGGCAAAAATATCAGGAAAAGCGACAAAAGTGTTGAAAAAGACGCCCAAACGTTGAAAAAAACGTTTGTATTTTAAATTTGGACCCAGAAAAACAAGTTTCCTGGTCGACGGGAACACAAGGGTTAACTTCTCTGGTATTTTATCTCATATATTCTCATTTTTATTTGCATGATTTGTCTCTTTATACATATTTGTTTGAGCTTGCTGGAGGGAGGCTGAGAACTAAGAATTTCATTTAATTTCAGCCAACAACTGCAACTGTTGTGCTTACGATGTTAAAGAACTTGAGCTTGTGTGCATGGTTGGTGGGGTGTGAGAGGAAATTAGGAAAAAGGAGTGGGAGTTATATATATTTTATTAATTTGAAAGAAAAACAACCGGGAGTGAAATATGAGGAAGAAAGCGATGAGGGAGAACAGTATGTGGAAACAGAGACTAGAACAGAGAATCAGACATCGTGTTTGTCCTACGACAGAGACACAAAAGACTTCATTCAGATTGTCAGCGTTAAATAGGTTGGAAACGAACGCCGACGACACGTCTCGGCGACTGATTACAGTAATTGTATTGAGTCGGTTTGAATGTGTGGTATGACCAACACGTCTTCTGTGGTCAGAACAGTAATTAGAGAGTTGACTGCTCTCTGGAACAACGAAAATAATGTGATCAGAAATCATAATCCAGCAACGGCTGCAGTGGCCATTAAATTAGTGTCAACTAAGCAGCTTAGGGGACCTAATGGCCCGGGCTTACTTCACGATGTCTGATAGCTGATGGGTTGCTAATGATTGAAAAAGGAATTCTTGCTGCGGAATGTGCCGCTGCTGTTGCAAGTGGACAGTTTGCGTCCCAGCTTGCTCTGTCCTCTGATGGATAGCACTCCCTCGTCTGAAGACCCCCTGGGCCAGATGTACTGTACGTACATTTGTGGATGTAGCGTTATCAGCGCACGCTGTGATACATCAGCTTACGTCGTCATTACCCAACCTCCAGTTCATCGGGTAATCAGCGCCTTTCTCCGCCCATTATACCGTAAATTGCGTACATTTAAAAGAGCAATTGAATGGGCGATGTCAAAGAAATCCTGCTTGATGTGGCTGCTTCTAGCCCCCCCCACTAAGAGCGTTTACCCCATGTAGGCTGAGTCTTGCAACGGCCCGGGTTCGATTAAGACCTGCGGCCTTTTGCTGTGTGTCATTACAGACCGCTCTATAATTTATAGATAGAGCAGGTCTAGACTGCTGTATAATTTATAGATAGAGCAGGTCTAGACTGCTGTATAATTTATAGATAGAGCAGGTCTAGACCACTCTATAATTTATAGATAGAGCAGGTCTAGACTGCTGTATAATTTACAGATAGAGCAGGTCTAGACCGCTCTATAATTTACAGATAGAGCAGGTCTAGACCGCTCTATAATTTATAGATAGAGCAGGTCTAGACTGCTGTATAATTTACAGATAGAGCAGGTCTAGACCGCTCTATAATTTACAGATAGAGCAGGTCTAGACCACTCTATAATTTACAGATAGAGCAGGTCTAGACCGCTCTATAATTTACAGATAGAGCAGGTCTAGACCGCTCTATAATTTACAGATAGAGCAGGTCTAGGCCGCTCTATAATTTACAGATAGAGCAGGTCTAGACCGCTCTATGATTTACAGATAGAGCAGGTCTAGACCGCTCTATAATTTACAGATAGAACAGGTCTAGACCGCTCTATAATCTACAGATAGAGCAGGTCTAGTAGTTCCCTCCAGAGCAACCAACAATGCGACAGTGGCGAGGAAAAACTCCTTTTAGGAAGAAACCTGGGACAGACCCAGACTCTTGTTAGGCGGAGTCTGAAGGGTTGGGGTTGAAATGAAGAGTGGCAATAACAGTTACAATAAAATATAATGGAACAGTGACTAAAAATAGTAGTTTGTAATAGTTGATGGCATAGCAGGACGTTGCAGGATATAACCAATAACCATACTTATGATCCCACCAGCTGCTAGGGCAAAGATTCCAAGCTATCACTCTGCAGTCTGAATAACTTAGACATAGCTAGAGTCTCTGATCAAGGCATATGTTTTAAAATTAGAATTTACATACGTTTTTTAGCTTGTCATTTCATTTTGTGGCTGAAGGCTCTGCAGTGGAAAAGTCTATTCCAAAAAGCAGAAGTTTGTGGAATGCTCTGAAATGTGATGCAACTACGGTTTTAATATAGTCTGGCTAGCCTAGTCTGCCAGACCAGTGCATAACTGTGCAGAGCTTAACTGTACGTACACGCTCTGACCGCCATGTCAAGGACGCGTGTCAAAAAGTATGCTGAAGCTTTTGCATCGTATGTTTCTCTGGAATCAGCCAGCGCAAAGGACGTCTATCTGATTGGTTGCTGGTCGTTTGCCGCCGAAAGTTGACCTAGTTTCAACTTTCTGCTCGACGCTCAACACTCTCAACACACCCAAAACGCGACGGCGACAGTTTTGCGAGAGAGAAGCCGGCTTCCATTGAAAATGAATGACTTCCTGTAACTTTGAAGCTCAAGTCGGCCGCAGTGTGTATGCACAGTAAGTGTACTCTTTCTGTCTTCCCACAGGAGCTTGTGACGATGAAGATGTGTTCGGAGCCCCAGGCACTGCAGAGGTGTGAAAATGGAGTCCTGACCTCAGGTGGTTCATCCACCTCGTAATCCTTACCCTATTCACTGTGAGTATTTCATCCAGTTGCAGACATCTATGTCTATGACTGTAAAGACCACATGAAGTCAAAAAGGAATTCACAAAATGTCAGAGCTGAAGATGTAGAGATTACCTGTGAGGATTTTAAAATGAGCGCCGGCAGATAGGGATTACGCTTCTGGATCTAAAAGGTTGTGTTATTGAAAAGTCAGATTTTAAAACGTGCCTTTAACCCTTGTGTTGTCGTCCCGTCAACCCTATCTCAATGGCATTTTTTCCAACACTGTAATTGCTTTTTCTGATGTTTTTTTCCCTGCTTTTCCACAATGTTTTTGTCAATTTTTCAATGTTTTGGGTCCTTATTTTTTTTTTACGTTTTTCACGCTTTTGTTGGGTGTGGGATGGGGGTGTTAAAATCTTTTTGGCATCGTTTTTTTGTTGTTGCTTTTTAAATATTTTTGTCGTGTTATTTCATTTCTTTTTTTTTTTTTTTACATTTTCAGCACTTCCCATATTTACAGATTTTTGAACTTTGAAAATGGGTCAAATTTGACCCGAGGACAACATGACCATGTGTCCATTAAACCAGCTCAAAATATTGATAAACAAGTCTTAATGGAGGGGAGGTTTGCATAAAATCTCAGCCATAGATAATATCTCAGTCAGACCAATATTGGACGATTCTGCAAAACCCTGAATAACATTTTTTAAGGCTTGTTTTATATAGGATACCCGTCTATACACCATGGTTGAGGTTTAAGGAAAGCCCCTGGTTATGGTAAAGAAAGAGCCAACATGAAATGAATGGGTAATTGTGACAGGACACAAACTCACATCTCAGGCTTACTACACGGCCATCCACCACCATGACCTCCACCCCCTTACTCTCCTCTTAGCTACATAGCAAACTACTTCCTGCATTCAATTCAATTCATGTATCAAATCCTAACAAGAGTTATCCCAAGACACTACAAAGATAGAGTGGGGGCCAGACCACACTCTACAGTCCACAAAGACCCAACAATTGATGTAATTCCCTCAAGAGCAAGCATTTAGTGGAGAAACCTGGGACAGACCCAGGCTTTTGGTAGGCGGTGTCTGACGGGCCCGGGTGGGGGTGATGAACAGTAGCAATTATAGTCACAATAAAGATAATGGAACTAGGACTAGGAATAGTAGTTGTAGTAGTTCATGGTGTGGCAGGGCACTGCAGGGCGTAGCAGTGCTAAATGTAAACTGTGGGCTGCAGAATTGTCCAGGTTTCCATGGATACAGGGATGGTTATCTTCCTGTTTTGCAGCAAGGCCTTCTCCTATATTCATAGAAGCGCACATATTCATCATCATTCATTTATTTAGTGCTTCCTTGAAGTTTTCATAGCAAAAAATAACTTTTAGCATTTTGCTGGTGGTGTAGTGTCCCACTCCTTGTTTGACAACTGTTGCTGTAGTACGTGCACATGACAGAGAAGGGGGCTGGTATAAAAAATCAAGAGTTCTGCTGGGTTTTGACAAGCAGTACTTTTTTTGAATTTTACGCTTTATTTTTGAAATTAACACTGGCTTTCCAGGAAGAGAGTGTGTAATATGGCTGCTTGGGAGCAGATCACCAGGGATTAGTTTTTATTTAAGGTCGATATTTAAACAGTGGGCAGACCACAGCACACACCTTTCTCCTTGGAAATCTTTTTAAGGTCATTTTCTCAGGAAATTTGCACACCGACTCCAAAATGTCAGCTCTGAATTGCATAGTCAGGCTGACATGTTGGGGACAAGCAGCACACAACAAAACAGGATTGTCCCCTTACAACGGCAATCAGTACAGAGGAAAAACATCTTAGAACGCTGGAACTTGTACGGACTTGTACGTCAGAACCACAAGAAAACAACTTGGCGGTAGATATGTCACAAACTTAAGTTGATACTGCCCTAAAGGAGAATTCCAATTTTTAAGTTAATCTTGATCACTATAAAAAACATAATACAAAGATAATGGAACAGTGACTTGAAATAGTAGTTTATAGTAGTTCATGGCATAGCAGGGCACTGTAGGGCGTTACAGGGCACAGCAGGATGTAGCAGGACGTAGCAGGATGTAGCAGGATGTAGAAGGACATAGCAAGATGTAGCAGGATGTAACAGGGCATCACAGGACGTGTAGCAGGACCACGGCGTCAGCTGCAACCATGATTTTGGAGCCTCCCTGATCCAAGGAGACATGCTGGGGGAAAAAGAACACAAGGACTCCAGGGAATGACTCCCCAGAGCTAAGTTAGTAACTGGCATTTCTGGCACATGGATGCACACAAATGGAGAGGAAGAGGAGAGAGGAGCTTAGTGTGTCAAAGGAAGTCCCCCGAACTCTCCCCTTCCGGATCGGGCTGTATGCCCTGCCTCCCTCTATTTTGATTAAATTATTGATTATATTGTAAATCAATCTGACAACTGTGACGAGAAGCAGGTGGGCCGGGGTAGGCGGACACTGCGACTCCTCACTCCCTAACTATAAGCTTTATCAAAGAGGAGAGTTTTAAGTTCACTCTTAAATGTGGTGATGGTGTCTGCCTCCTGGACCCAGACCGGGAGCTGGTTCCACAGGAGAGGAGCCTGATAGTTGAAGGCTCTGGCTCCCATTCTACTTTTAGAGACTCTAGGAACCACAAGTAGCTCTGAATTCTGGAAGCGGAGTGCTCTGGCGGGGCAATAAGGTACTATGAGCTTTTCAAGATAAGATGGTGTTTGGCCATTTAGAGCTTGGTAGGACAGGAGAAGGGGTCTGTGCAGCCGGTGAAATATCCTGCTCCACCCAGCCTACATGACATGTCACGTCGAAGCCCAATGTATTTCGGCTTTAAGGACAAATTAGGCCTTAGTCCAATAGGTATTACATCCATATTGGACAGTTACACTCCACCATTTACATTCCGTTGCAATACAAGAAACAGTTTATCCAATGTGAAGGCAGAAAGTAAGGGAGTACCAAAGAACCACCAAATGCTCTTTGTATGCTCAACCATGCATCCTGACCACACCCTACAATGTGTTGTGGTGGTGCCACGCTTAGTGTACGCTTTATGTACCTACTGTATGTTTTCCTTCTATTGTTAAATCTTCTATTTATCATGTTCCATTCTATTGTAAAGCAATTTGTTGTATTTACTAAGTACTGGAAATCATTTGAGATTTTTTAATACTAGTGCCATTACAATATTCGAGATTTGGCACTGATTTCAAAACAATATTTTTTAAATATTAAACCCAAAAGAATCAATCAATCAAAAAAATTCAATAATCAGATTTTACACAGACTTTGCAGTCCAGCCTAAAGAAAGTTGTAAAACATGACTTAAAATGTGCTTGAAAAATAAAGAATTGTCTATTCAAATAATATATCAACTAAACCAAGAGTCTTAATAACTATCGTATTAATTTCAGTCGGGACCAAACGGTATGGTTAGGCCTTTACAGTTCTCCTCCATTTACTGTATGCTGGCCCCAGCAGACACACCAGGACTGGGCAGTATGTAATGGCCACTGGCCATTTAACATGAAGCTTGTCTTGCTTTAAGAGGTGGCCTCAAGAAGAATGCTTCCATTAGTTTCCCATTAGTTGAAATATTATGCAAAGGAAATTAGCGTAAATATCCAGACAGAATATAAATGTGAGGCGTGAGCATGGAATGTGTATTAGAGCTGGCAATAACTCAAGTGGGAAGAAAAACAACAGCCTTTAACTTACTGCTAAATTTTTCATTGCATTCAAGGACTAAATCTGCACAGAGGAAATGAGACACAGAGGATTTTTTTTTAAATTTTTTTAAGGAGATGAAGATTCTTTATCTTCCTCCTCAGAGTGGGATGAATGAGGTGAAACAATAAAGAGGGTAAGTAATGTGCTGCTGAAAACAAATCAGAGAATATAATCATCCCATTCATTCTGGATATTAAAGAGAAACCACACCTTAACTTCTAACCCTGTCTCCTAAAATTTGCATTCCTCTACATCTTAACTAAAGTCTCAGTTACATTTATTTTCTACCGGATCACACATCCTCGTACCAGCGAAAGGCATGCATTGTAAATGGTGTTCTGGCTAATGCCGCCATGCAAACCCTGCTAACGTTAGCGGAGGACGAGGCAAGTGGGCAACGGCTGTTTAACAACTTGTAGTGTGTTCAGCGGCCAACAATAGTGAATTATTTAAAGCCAAGAGATGGGGGGCTGTAAGTCGGGAAAAGAAGACCGTGAGTTTGCAGTGTGTTTAGCAATTGTTGCCGTAATTCCAAGACAATAAAATGTGTTGAGTCGGGTGGAGAGGACTGCAAGGTAGTGTTATTTTTGGCACTTCCTACCGTAATTCTAAGCCTAGAAAGTGTGTCTGTCCGTTGGGTGGAGAGGACCTCAAGGTTGTTCTGTTTTTAGCGGTTCGTACCGGAAATCTAAGCCGAAAAAGTGTCTGTCAGTCGGGTACAGAGCTCCGTGTGAGCACGGGCTTTTATGACTGTCATATAGCCAGCATCTAGCGTTAGCTACTCCGCTGGGCTGCGGGGTAATGTCCGGCGATGTGAGACAAGCGTCTAGCAACATTGTTGTGGATGCTGCTTCAGCGCGCTTTGGAGGAGGGTCTGGCAAAGAGAGACTGCGAATGCTGCGGTCTCCTGGCAACCTTCGCAAACTTCGAGTCTGGGGACGAGGGGGCGGGGGAGACGACTCTCTCCAGTACTTTGAATGTGTACTGCTGTAACTATTTAAACACTAGCAGTTAGTATTACATATTGCACCTTAAAGTGACATTAGTTAACCCTCATGTTGTCCTTGGGTCAAGTTTGACCCGTTTTCAGTTTTTTTATCGCAAAAAATGGGCCTTCAAAATAAGCGCTGCAAATGTCAATATTAGTAATATCGAATAACTTGGGAAAAAACATAAAAAAATGCACCCACAACACTGAACAAGTGACAAAAATGTCGGAAAAAGTGATAATAGTGTTTCATTGCTGACGGGAAGACAACACGAGGGTTAAGTACATTACGTAAATATGTTACACAATTTATGTATGTAAGATTAAATAAGTCCTCATTGACTGTTGGTTTTACGGTCAATGAGGACAAGAACAGCGGTCTTCTAGGTGAAAGTCCTGGTTTCTGGACTTTCATTATTTCTGATACATGAAAAACAAAAGTAGTCCATGACAAATTACGAATCACTCAAAATATAATTGAGGAAAATTTTAATTGGGGAATTGTTGGGGAATTTATGCTTGCTTGCTTGTGGTTGTCCATCGAATTAACGGTGAGTTTTCTGATGGCTAAATAGTCCTGTCCTGGATCCACAGGATTAGGGTTAGTATTGGTGTTACTGGCATTCATCAGTGTGGGGGTGTTCCTCCAGAGCCTTCGTTGTTTCTCCTGACCGTCCTTTCCTCCTCCAATGCTTGGGTCCCATCTAAACATAGCTGCCACCAGGTGCAGCGGCCAGCAGCCATGTTCTCCGGGTCCCCAGGTTTTCAATTGGTCTTTAAAGATTCTCTTCTTCCCTCCAGTAGAGCGCTTATTGCGAATACAACCCCAACAGGGTGATGCAGGAACCAGATGCCAAGGGATCTTGAATCAGCCTGAAAGGGTTGTATTTGCTATAATGTCTGCCTCGCTCAACTATTTCCCTTACATATTTCTTATAAAAAAATCTCACATACCCCTTGCAGTACTCCAAAGTACCTCTAGTCCCCATTTGAGAAACACTGCTCTATACAACCCATAATGCCAATAGCCACATGTTTTGTGGAATAGCTAGAAATATACAATCATTTCAGCACTAATGAACACTACAACCCTTTGATGCTGGGGATTTGAAATCTGGGTGATCATCAGATTAAACCAAACTAAATATTTAACCAAAAAAACAAACAAACAATAAGCCCTAATTGAAGAAAAAAAAGGTCCACCTCTATCTCCCCTCTGTATTGGAGCTGAGCCCTTTGAAAATGTGTTCTACAATTCAACAAGACATATAACAGAAACGCCTATTAAAGCTTTCCATCAAACTCATTATCTTTCATCTCTTTTAATTGACTTATAAAAAAGCCTCGAATCTTTCATCTTGATAACCTAAACCTAATGAGCTTTGCAGGTGTTCCATGGTGTAATCATGGAAAGTAGGTTATTAAACATTTTGGCGCAGCAGTGATTTTCTGTCAGGACGGATTAACTTCATTTCTGGGAGAAGCCCCCTCACACAAAGGCCTCCCACAGCGCAGACTGCATTAACACACATAAAGGCATCGATAAAGTGTTGCCTGCTCCTGTGCCTGATCAGACACTTCATTACTGCAGGATATGAAACTGCACTATGTCTCTACCCAATGATGTGTGGGATTAAAGGTCTTAAAGGTATTTTGTGCTTTGAAATGGACTTGCTGAACTTTTAATACCACAATCGAGAGCTAAACACCAGTGCAGTATGACAATAAAAAAGGGTTTATTGTTCTTAAAACTGAAAACCCACTATAAATTGATGCACATTAGATAATAACAATAATCAATCATAAGGGCATCAATTGAAAACTATTGTCTCATTTCTAAGTGAGACCCAACCAGTTATAATTTTTGAACTTGACAAAAGTGGCTGTATGCTTCTTCTTCTTCTTCTTCTTCTTCTTGTTTTTTAAAGCATCCCCAGACATATTACATTCGGTTGAATAACTACCATCTTACCTTTTCGGTAACACTTTATAATATTGGTACATGAATTATGAATTCAAGCATGACTTCATAAAAAAACATGAATTCATTCATAGTTCATGAACTATGAGTAATGTACAAGGAACAATAGCATGTGACTCTATTTACTCATTGTTGATTGTGCTGGTTTTTTCTGAGTGCCTTGTATCAGCACCACTTTTCCGACATCAACGGATTCTTATGAACCGTTCGTATGATATTGTACCAAAACTCATGCACACCAACTCGCATGATATCCTACGAAATATGGCGACCGCCGGCTGGTAAATGTAAATGGATAGTTTTTATACAGCACTTAACATAGTCCAGGAACCAATCACCTTTCACACACATTCACACACTGTGGCCGAGGCTGCCATCAGTGATGAGAATAAAATCATCGTTACAAATAACAGCCTGATTCCAACATTATAAAATTACTCACAGTGCACCTGGAATCTGTTTTCCACAAGTTTCTATTTGAACCCTCAGATGAGATTTAGCAGGTTTTGATCTTTGTATTTTGGAACTAACAACTGTACCACATGAAAAGAAGGACGGGTGTGGTCACTCAGCTGTTGGATGAATATGCAGATGCAGGTGTGATGAGACCGGTCTCTGACAGGTCGACTGGATGGTCGCATCCTATTTATATTCCGTTAATGATTGTAGGATCAGGCTGCCGTGTCAGTGCATCTCATTGGCTTATTCTGCCAGACAGGATTTGCAGGTATTGATATGAGGTCTGCCTGTGGTGCCGTTCTGCTCTGCACTGTGTGAATTAACTAAAGACAGAAAACCCTACCCCTCGCCTACACACCACTCTCTTCTGTTTCCCAAGCCAGAGCACTGCCAGAGGAAATAATATGAGTAGCATATCCCTTCTGAGGGCATCCATCGGTCAAATTTCATGAGCTTAGACGGTAGAGATTGGGTTGGAAACAGATCAGACATCACAATTACCACAAGAGGAAAGGAAATGCAACGCTCCTGTTGGAACTGATGCTAAATCTAACATTGTAATTCACTCGGAACTGGAATGTGAGTTACAGTGGCTTGAATACGTTTACACACCCAGGTTAAAGTTGATTAAAAAGAGGAATAAAAAAACACCTTTTGGAAATTGATCTTAATGCCTTAATTCAAAAGAAATTGGAAAATCCAACCTTTTAAGGACACCAATTTCCTTTGTGAATGAATATTGTGCAGGGGGCATAAGTATACACCCCCCTATGTTAAAATACAGGGGGCATAAGTATACACCCCCCTATGTTAAAATACAGGGGCATAAGTATACACCCCCCTATGTTAAAATACAGGGGCATAAGTATACACCCCCTATGTTAAAATACAGGGGCATAAGTATACACCCCCCTATGTTAAAATACAGGGGCATAAGTATACACCCCCCTATGTTAAAATACAGGGGGCATAAGTATACACCCCCCTATGTTAAAATACAGGGGCATAAGTATACACCCCCTATGTTAAAATACAGGGGCATAAGTATACACCCCTTATGTTAAAATACAGGGGCATAAGTATACACCCCCTATGTTAAAATACAGGGGCATAAGTATACACCCCTATGTTAAAATACAGGGGCATAAGTATACACCCCCTATGTTAAAATACAGGGGCATAAGTATACACCCCCTATGTTAAAATACAGGGGCATAAGTATACACCCCTATGTTAAAATACAGGGGCATAAGTATACACCCCCTATGTTAAAATACAGGGGCATAAGTATACACCCCCTATGTTAAAATACAGGGGCATAAGTATACACCCCCTATGTTAAAATACAGGGGCATAAGTATACACCCCCCTATGTTAAAATACAGGGGCATAAGTATACACCCCCCTATGTTAAAATACAGGGGGCATAAGTATACACCCCCTATGTTAAAATACAGGGGCATAAGTATACACCCCCTATGTTAAAATACAGGGGGCATAAGTATACACCCCCTATGTTAAAATACAGGGGCATAAGTATACACCCCCCTATGTTAAATTCCCATAGAGGCAGGCACATTTTTATTCTTAAAGGCCTTTAAGAATAAAAGGATTGTGACTCTGTGACTTCATTGATCCAGGATATTATGCATCCTGAGAAAGTTCCCTTGGCCTTTCAAGTTAAAATACTCCCGCCCCCCCATCATCACATACCCTTCACCATACATAGAGATGGGCATGGTGTTATTTCAGTTAGCTTGATATCTGGTTTGATTTGCATTGAGAGATGATCTTATGGAAAGTTCCCCATGCCTATCTCTAGGTATAGTGAAGGGTATGTGATGATATGGGGTTATTTTAATTCCAAAGGTGGTGTGTATACTTACGTGTATACTATATTATTTATTTATTTATTTACAATACATTATTCATTCACAAAGAAAATTGGTGTCCTTAAAAGGTTGGCTTTTCCTACATTTTTTTCAAATTAAAGCATTAAGATCAATTTTCAAAAGCCGTTTTTTTCATTTCTCTTTTTAATCAACTTTAGCCTGGGTGTGTAAACGTATTCAGGCCACTGTATAGTAGCTCAGTAAATAGTGTACAAATGAAGCTTTGTGTTTTCATGATTTTCTGAATGATGATGCTCTCTGTTCAACCAAAGGGTAGATAGCACACTAGTCTGGATCAACAGAATTACATTTCCAACATAATTGCCTGACACCATGATGTCCCTCACCTTCGCTCTCTGTGTGTTGCCGTTAACAACAACATTCTTGTTGACTTGAAACTTGAAAAAAAAGATTGCATTGGGCAACAAGGCAGGACTGCTTGGTTCTATAGGGGAATGATTCAGATTTACAAAGAATACGTTTATGGCATCTAGTCTCTAACCGAGACGTTTTGAGACCGATTGGTGGGACTGCAGAACCTCCGTCGCTATGTTCAGAACGTAGCACCGCCCAAGACAAGTTGTGATTGGTTTAAAGAAATGCCAACAACCCAGAGCGTTTTATTCTACTATCCTGGAATGTATGTGTGGAGGAGCCAGACCGTAAAGCGCCCCTATTCTGCTCATTTTTAGGTTCATAATTGTATTTTGAGGTTGTACCAGAATTTTGTATATTTTGTATTGTAAGTTTTTATGTGTGTGGAAGCACCAGAGACACAAAATAACACCCCAAATCCCAGAAAAAGTGTTTTTTTCATAATATGGCCACTTTAATCTACAGCGCAGTGGGGATAGGTCTGGCAATGCGAGACGTAAAGCACACTGGATTGGCATTCTTTAAAAGAAGAGACAAACAAACACCAACTAATGGTTTGTGAAGCTTCATTTGGACATCACTACTACATAGTTCAAATGTGAAATGAGTAAATTAGCTGTAAATGTCAGCGTAGCGAGAACCAAAGGTCATTACCATTCATCTCCGTCCCAGCAGAGCGTCCATTGAGACCAGTTACAGTAACAATGGTGTTTCAGGAACTGATCTCAGAGGGGGTCTCCTGCACTGGAGCAGGCTGTTACTCTATTAAGCCATTTGAGCTGAACATCTAATTCCAACTTCACTTAATTCCCTCAAGTGTGTAGAGTGTGTGGCGTTAGCACAGTGATGTGTTTGTTTGTGCATGTGTATTAATGGGTACTTGCTTGTCATGTGTGTGAGTCACTGCCGTAGGTGTGTTTTACTAAAGTCTCTTTAGACGCTGTACTTTTACTGTTTAGCCACAAGAGAGGAGATGAGAGAAAAGAGAAGTTGATAACTAGGTTTTCTGAGTTTCCATCAGGTAACTTCCACCCTTTTTTGTTATCATTTTGAAACGCCGTTTTGAAACAAAAATGATCTCCACACAAGCTTTGTAGCAGAACTAATCTCCATCCATATTAAAATGTCTGACAATGCATAATCACATGACCACTCGCATATATGTGGGAGTAAGAGCCCGACTGATATATCGGCGGGCCGATATTGTCGGCTGATATTAGGCATTTCCCTAACTATCAGTACTGGCATTTATAATGGCCGATAAACCCCCAAAAAATCTTAATTAATATTTTTAAATATTCGTTCATCAGAATCATTTATAATGACAAAAAAAAACGGACAGTCAATCATGTTATGAGCGTTGGCGTTGCATAGTCTGTCCACCAGAGGACGCTCTACAACGTCCCTGTTAGTGATGGCGTTGTATAGTCTGTCCACCAGAGGACGCTCTACAACGTCCCTGTTAGTGATGGCGTTGCATAGTCTGCCCACCAGAGGACGCTCTACAACGTCCCTGTTAGTGATGGCGTTGCATAGTCTGTCCACCAGAGGACGCTCTACAACGTCCTTGTTAGTGATGGTGTTGCATAGTCTGTCCACCAGAGGACGCTCTACAACGTCCCTGTTAGTGATGGCGTTGCATAGTCTGTCCCCCAGAGGACGCTCTACAACGTCCCTGTTAGTGATGGCGTTGCATAGTCTGTCCACCAGAGGACGCTCTACAACGTCCCTGTTAGCGATGGCGTTGCATAGTCTGTCCTCCAGAGGACAGAGGTTGAGGTTGCACTCTTTGCCTGCAATGACAGCTGATAGCAAAGGGAGAAACAGATTTAAAGCAGGATTGTGACTCTGTGATTGGCCCTTGCAATTTCTGGACAATTCTAATTGGTTAAGGAGGAAGGTGAACGCCTCCAACAGCTGATTCCATTTAGGTAGGGAGCATTGATTACCTGAAAGATCATCTCTATCAGGAGAGACTATTTTGCAGATATGCAACCGTTGCAACCGCTGATTTGATTTTGATTAAAAGTTAGGTCTTCCTGAAAGAATTTACCCTGAAATACATTAGTACACATTTTGAGCATAAGTAACTTAAACAACAATAAAAACTGTCATATAGTGTCACTTGTCATATATTATCTAACTTTTGAAAACACATCCAAAGCAATAGATCTAAAAAATAAGAGACTTACATATCAATCTTATGCCTGTGTGTTATGTACAGAGCTGGAGGCAGGAGTAGTGAAACCATGTGGAAACACTGGTGCTAACTGCGGTGTTGCTTGTTATAGCTGTGTGACTTTTGTTTTTGTGTGACAGAGCGTGTCTGTTCTGAAGGTGTGCTGTTATTTTGTGTTCGCCAGGTCGTCTTTTTCTGTTGGTGTGGGGGTGAGAGACGTGGAGGCTGTGATTAGCGGGCTGAGCCCGTGAGTGGACCTATGGCAGACAGAGCGCACAGTGCAGGTAAGACCTAGCAAGTGAATTTAAGATGGGCTTTTATTGTGAAAGCCAGACCATTTAAGCTATTGCAAAGGCTACACAGAATAAGTAAGGCCAGCGTAATACCTACATTTTTTTTTTTTTAGAATTGCTGGTTCAATTAAGTCATAGAACAATGAGTGTTATTAATATTCTAGTCTATATCCACAAAGTTCCACTTATCTGTCCAATCTGAGTTTTTTCTCGTTCGACTAAAACAACCTTTAAAGGTACCAAAATGTTCTTCAAGAGGATATGTTGACGAGGCGCCTTTGACCTGCGCCGCCATCCCATCCCAGAATGCTGTGTAGACTCGCCAGACCCTATTCCGGCAAAGCTGTGGAGGAAGGTCTGCCAATGCGACACTATTAATATTCTGACATAAGCTTCTTTTAGTTTCTTTATATACACAGACCATGAACCAGATGTTTTAATATAGATAAATTGAAGGAAAAAAACATATTAGTGTTTTCTTTTGGGGGAAAACCTTGGGATAGAGACATTGTTTCGGAATTAAATTGAACATAGCATATCCGCTGATTTATACTAATAGTATCATAATCTAAAATCATCATCAGTATATCAGCCAGGGTCTTAATATTAGAACCTGAATATGCTTCAAAGTAAGTGCTTGGCAGATGCTCTAAAATGTGTGGTTTGTTCTGAGGCTGTGGGAATTCAAAACAGAATAGGTATTACCCTCTGGGGAGCGTGAACGTGCTCAGGAAACAGTATGGTTACATACATGTTGGAATATTTGTTATATATATATATATATATATATAGGTTCAAATTTTAGAATGACTTTGGTAAGGATCTGCAGCGGTGGGACAATTGAGTACACACAAATTCAGATCTAATGCTTCATATTGCCTGAAGTTTATAGATGTTATCTGTTTTGTTATTGATTTTTGTGATGTGACTGATCTGATTTTATTAATATAATGGTTGTGAATCAGACAGTCAGCTATAATCCACTATTTTCCATTTTGGACCGAGCCTGCTGAGCAGGGATTGACCTTTGCTGCTCTCCTTCTGATTGGCACTGCTGACCACAGGATGGATGTTAGAGAATACATTCATTCTGATTGCTGAGGCCGACTATAGCCTTTGATGGGATTGACATATCCAAAAAGCTTCATTAAAAGGACTGTGAGGAAAAGGGGAAGTAGTAACTTATGCTTATGCATAGCAGTAGGAAAATACACAGCAGGCTGCAGTTTTTGATATTAATCAATGTTTGCAACAAGCTTTTTGCCCAAGTCAGAAGCTGGACAACTTTCTCAATATCATCAAGCAGTTCTCTTGAGATATAGAGCTATACTTACATAAGTTTTCATTTCCATTCAAATACACCATGTGTGTTTTCTTGTAGCTAGGCATGTGCCAATGAAGCTTGGTGCTTGACTTTAAAGGCATTGACAGCAGATTCCTTGAATCACCTTCCAGCAGTCAAAGATATATACTGTAGTGTCAAAAACAATTCAAATGTGATTAGTTTTGGAGCAAAAAAAACCTTTCTTGATTCTTTCTCAGTATTTTTTAAAAACTTCCCTGGGTGTTTTGGATATTGTCTTTTGTGAATAGAGAACCACTTAAACAGAAACTAATACATGGGGCCAAGGATCACTCATCAAGCTTCATTTTAAAGGGCAACTATACATTTTCAGGATTATACTAGCATTTTGTGTTACTAGAACATCTTTACATGCTCTTTATTTTTCTCATACTGCCCATGGCTGCTGCATCTGTATGAGACGCTCTGTAGGAGTGTCCGTCTCTTTAATCTTTCCCCCCGAAAAAGCCCAGTCTACTCTGATTGACCAGCTAGTTTCCTGGAATCTCCAAATTTGAGCTGGGGCTACTGCAACAGTGTATTTTTGCGTTGGAAAATCACCGATAAAGGCTTCTAAATCAAATATTACGCAATCAGACATGTCCCAGCAGTGAAATGACCGGAAATTTCTGCATTGGCTGAGATTACAGGTGTTGCATAAACATATAGCTACTTAATAGTTAGTAGTATGCCAACATTAGATTGTAGTGGGATGAAGAAGCACTTTCTACTGTCAAAGAACGCAGATTTAGGTTTCTGAACCAATCACTACCCAATTGGTTATGTTTCAGGAGTAATGTGATCTGGAATTGGGGAGAATTTAACAACATTGGCAGCCCAGATGTCATTGTTTACTGCCATTAGCCGCCTAGCTACTTTAGTTTAGGGTGACCAGACGTCTCCGGTTTCCAGGGACAGTCCCCAGTTTTGGTGACCTGTCCCTGGCTGGATCTGTCCCCCGAAATGTCCCCGGTTTTCACTGTGATAGACAGACATGGAGTCTGGTGGGTTTAGCAAACACAATTTCTGGGACTTTTATGTTTTAAAAAAGGATCTTAATCTTTAACAGGAAGGTCGACCTCCTTAGAAATCCTTTCCATGATGTTGTCAGACACTTAGAATATTAATCTGAGTCTGTCAATAGCAAAACGAGCACTTTTATGAACGTAAATACAAGCTGGACAATTATCCTGTTAACTTACATTGTAGCTGGAAATATTAGGACCTTTTATCTTGAAATATTAGGACTTTTAATTTTGAAATATTAGGACTTTCTATCTTGAAATATTCCCCTCTGAGGTGTAGTGGAGTGGAGTATGAAGTAGCGGCAGGGGTGAGTCTAGGATCAGACCTTTGGGGAGGGGGGGGGCTCAGCCCCTAATGAGAACAGGTCTAGGTCTAGTGTCCCCGTTTTAAGTTTTACAAAAATAAAAACATGACGTGTTTTGGAGGTATATACACTTCTGAGAAATCTGGTTCCTGTACTTTAGTTAGCAGTTGACGCTAATAGATAGCACCAATTTCTACAGTCAAAAATCACCAATAAAGGCTTTTAAACCAAATACTACTAACAGAAAATGTTTCAGAACTAATGTGACCCGGTATTAGGGAGATTTTAACGACACTGGCAGCCAAGGTGACATTGTTTACTGCCGTTAGAATGTATCTCGCATAAAACTTAGCCGAGAGTAGAATAAACTGTTGAAAACGACATGTTCAGAATAGTTGGAAATCTGAACGTTTTAGCTCACAGGGATTTGTCTAAAATACATATACCTCATTAGTCGAAGTATGGGCCACATTAAACATGAAAATCCAACCTTATAACATTGTAGATATGAAAAAGAAAAGCTCTGTTGTCTCACCAAACAAGTCTTTTTTTTTAAGCTCTACTGTTGTTCTTGTGAAGTTTTAAAAAATCCACAGGGGTGGGTTCAGGGCAGTGTTGTGCATTTTCTCTCTCAGGGCAATGAAATGTCCTACAGACAGGATTTCATGCATTTCTTCATGGATTTCTTTCTGCCTTTCCTCGTATGCCTAAAGAGCTTGAGCAGCAATTGCAGCTGAGTGGATCAATCTGAGAATTGCCCATGAAATTCAGAGCATTCCCGGGCTGAAATCCTTCTGATTATGTTTCACACATAATAGGAGGATTTTAACACACCACGCTGAGTGTACACAATCTCTAGCGCAACATCCATGTATTGAGTTACACCCTGGAATGAACAACTCCACTGGCTGGAGGCGTCAAAAGTCTCGAATTACCTTTCACTTCATATACAGCTTTCACTCAGGACTGATGCAAATCCATAAAGGATTGAGTTTTCTTTAGTTCTCCTTCACTCAGAACATTTCATCTACAGTTCAACGTTTCTTGCTATTTTGCTGCTATCTTTTTTTGTGCTAATTCATTAATATTATGCCACTTATACGATTGATTGAACTGTTTAAAACACTGTGGCTTCTCATGGAATGATTCTTTCTAATTAAAATCTTCATTTAACAAAGCAGATCACAAAGAGTGGCAGTCATGTTTCACCAGTTCTTTTCCCTTGTAAATTGCGAAAACATTTGCACACCTACAGGGCGCTTGCATTCGCATATGTGAGATTCCAGCGTGCTTTTGTTTTGATTAATGAAACTTGTCAAAATTTAAAGACAAAATAATCTCATGTTGCAAATCACAGCAATACTGGCCTGCTGTGTGGAAAACATCAGTCACTTATTCTGCAGCGTTTCTTTACATATTGGTTTCCTTTTACACTAATGAGACAATCACAAGGGAAATTTTGACAGATTTCACTGAGTTTGAATTTAAATACAAGAGTGTGCATCTAGATTATGAAATGATTCCTGACATTTATATTGAAGCTCTGCAGCCGTGCCTGCTTAATGGATTGAAAGGTTTCAGATCTTTATATTAAACGATAATCAAAGTATTTTTGAGCAAAATCAAAGTGCTTGTTTCTCAGACTTTTTTTGCAGAGGCTTTTCTGATGTCAATACATATTTAGTAGGCATGCTGAGTACATGTCAGCCTCGGTAGAATAATATTGACTTTTCTATCAGCCTTTAAAAACTCATGTTGTGTTGAACACTGGTGCTTTCTATGACCTGCTTTATATTAAGCTGGCTTGTCACCCTTCATACCTGTTCAAGAGCAAGACGAGTGACAAGCAAATCTCAGCAACATGGACTTCTACTGCTTAGTCTGATGCAGGGCTCGGTTCACTGATAAGCTGATTTAGTTTGTCAGGTGGTATTACGGCTGTCAGCCTTCATGCTACAGAGGGGCTGCAGCAATCTCAGCCCTCGCAGATCACCCCCTCCCTTCCCCCCCTTATGGTGGAGCCATCCCCGCTCAGGCCCAAAAGGCAGAGCACCACAGGCGGCACAGGGGTCAGAGGTGAGGGAGATAGTTCTCTTACTCATCAGGCAACTCAAGTAGCCCTCAGGACCGAGAGTGAGAGACAGGGAGCAGCTACAGTATGTGGAGACTGTCACGGTTACCAGGTAGGAAATGGGAAAGCTTTAGTGTAATTAAATTAATTCTAACTAAATTTAGGGAGGCAGTAGCTCAGCCCGTTGGGGACTTGGGTTGGGAACTGAAGGGTCGCCGGTTCAAGTCCCTGTACAAATCGAAGTATGGAGTGTGGACTGGTAGCTTGAGAGGTGCCAGGTGGGCACTGTCAAGGTGCTCTTGAACAAGGCACCAAACCCCCCACCCTAAACTGCTCGGGCTGCCAGTCCAGCCCCCCCACTCTGAAATCTCTCCATTTTGTGCATGTCCCTTCACTGTCAGATGTTCCTCTTAATTTGTCCACCCCGTGTGAACTACAGGCGAGTCAGTAGAGGCATGTGAAGACTATCTATGTTACCAGATAAGAAAACTAATGTTTCAATTAACGGAATTTGATTAATGTGCAGAAGTGCCATACTGCAATCAAACAATAGAATAACATGTGTTGCTGTCAGGTTTTCCTGTTAATTTGTCCACCCCCCCCGCCCCGGATAATACAAAGGAAAGGGGTGTGAAGACTATTTTGGTTACCAGAAAGGAAATCTAAGCTTTTATTTGGAAATTAGACAGGAATGCTTGACGGCAATCAAATAAAATACAACATCTGTTTTGTTGCTCCAATCCACTTTGTTTCTGTTCCCTGTATACTGAATATTATCACACCAGACACACATTTCTATATTTCAGCAGGTACTAAAGCTTTAGGGCGTAACTTTTTGGTATTAATGAACGTCTGTTACATTCAAGCCGTTGCCAAATGAGTTTCTACAAAGCTAATTAAGACCATCGGCTCCACACAACTCGCTCTGTATTTCTCAGTATGACTATGTTCACAAGATTGTGTCGACTGTCGTGCACAGAAACTCAAGTGAAGATAATTACCTCTTCTGAGGAGTCCATGTTTTTTTGAAATCCTCCGTGTCCCCCTTGGCTAGCAACTGCGTGTAGGAGGGGCGGGGGCTGTGCACGATCACAGAAGGCTTGTGTCATGGGGACACGCTGACAGTTTTGTTGTCATTACTTTAAATTACTCATGGGGGAGACAGAAACTAAGCACTATAGCTTTAGGTGTTAAAACTATAAATTGCGCAAAATTGCACAGTATGAATGAATTCAAATAGCTTGATGTCTCTCTAATGGGTTAATAGAGGTCATAAGTGGCCAGGTTATCTCCCCTTTCTCTGCCTTGCCCACCCAGAGAATTTGGCCCCCCCATGAGGGAGAGACATCATGGCTTTCAATGAGCAAAGTGGCAGTTGGTCAAATGCTCCTGGAAGTCCACAGTGAGGAAGAAATTAATCGGCAAAGTCATTGTGACATTTTTAGTTTTTAATTCTATCTCTTAATGTTTATTGTATTTTGAAATACAATTCCATACACAGTTGTGCTTGTATTTTTAAAAATCTTTTTACTACGTCCTTAGTAGGCACAATATTTTTATTGTTATTCTTTATATTTTATTTCTCAACAATAACATTTATCCGATTAGTGGTTATGTTTTTTTATTTTTTTGTGTTATATATATCTCATTTTATGAATTCTGAAATATTTAAAATAATATAATCTATTTTTTAATTTTTTTTAATAATGATATATCAGGATTTTAAAACATCCAGTTGCAGTTGGGCTGTAGTGGACATTGACATAATTTAATTAATAAAATGAATTAAAATAATTTATCAAGTTAATCAGTAAATAGTAGGACACTGGAGGAAGTGTTGAGTTTGCACTACCAGCAAGAAAACAAATTAAAGTGACACTAGCTACTATTACTAATTACTAATGAAATAACTTAGCATGATATAAGCATCTCTGCAGCTATGATAATTAACGGCCATTATTTAACAATTTGCAATAGAATAGAAATGGCAGGAAATATGATATAATGTGCTGATGTGTACAGCAGCTCTGTAGCCAGTGGACCAGATCACAGAGGCAGTCTGGCGTAGCGGCAGATAAGGGACCACCGTATGGAAACAGTGTGTGTGTGTGTGTGTGTGTGTGTGTGTGTGTGTGTGTGTGTGTGTGTGTGTGTGTGTGTGTGTCGGCCTGGTCTAATACCAGCCTCTGTCTTTGCACTGCGATGAGTAGTTCTACACACAGGCCACATGGGCTTTGTCTGGGTATGGCTAAACATAAGTCAGATGATTTTACAGTCTGCTGACTACTAAGGCGGTGAGTGCCTTGAACTTTATTTCATAATTTGCATATGACTCAGTGGGACCAGAGTGTTGCTTGCTGACATCAAAGTATGTTTGTTAGGGGGGTGTATGTTTGTGTGCGTGTGTGTGTGTGTGTGTGTTCCATTACAGCATGGAAAAACATCTAGATAATGGTTTTACCCATTGATATTTAGAAATGCTCCTCTACTCTCCGAGCCTCTGAGTGGGTGGGCAGTGTATGCGTTTCATTGACAGCTGAGGCAGCAAGGTCACATAGGCCCAGTGTAACCAACTTACAATGATAAGCTGCAAGCCAAGGGCAGACAGCGTTGTGTTAGCAGTGGCGCTGCAGAATAAGGACCATGCTATTTAGTTTCACATTTTTCAACTTTTTAAGCTGTTCACTGTGCAGCGTCCTAGCTTATTAGCATCTAACTGTCTGGACAAGTGACTTTGTATAGTCATCATTTATGTAAAGATATCTGGAAATCACATTTCATACAGTCAAAATGAAATATAGATATCTTTGATTAGATTCACCATCTCCAACTCAATGGGCCATTTTTACTAGTCTGTAGTTTTAATTCGAGATATCTCAATTCCGGTTTTTGTTACCAAAAAGAGAGCACACAACTTTCAATTTCAGTTGCAGTTCCCTTCTTTATACAGGGTAGTTGCAGATATACTTTTTCCATTAAAGAACTGGCATATTACTTGTTCTTGTCAGATTAAAACCACCCTACCTATCAGGAACTAAAAATGATGGCTTGACCACCATACATCTTTAAGTTTATTTGCTTGGTTCCAAAATGGACCCACACACCCACACACACATACATCCTCTTTCCCTCCTGTAATCATCCAAGTGAATCAGCCAATGTTGTGGCTGCGATTGTTTTCACCCTGGGCAATAGCCCCATATCACATTTCGTTCTCATTTTCCGATGGGAGTGATACATAAATCAAAGTTGCTTTAATCAGCGTTATCATTACTGTCCAAAACAGAACCATCATCACTGCAGGTATCCTTGGGATATTCTCATCTTTTTTTCCCCCCAAACCATCACCACAACAACAGAGAGTGTTATCAGGATTAACAAACCTCAGTCTCCCTCCTCATTGTCTCCGGGGCCAGACCAAACTGTTAGGCCAGGATTTAAATTTGGCATTCAAGGCACTGCTTAGAGTTTTTTGTTCCACAGTAAAACATAATTGGATTGAACAGTGCAGTAGATCATGATAAAATATTGACTATGACTATAAAATATAAACATAATAACCTCTAAACTAACTGACTGAATAAGAATAAGAACATTATGGAACAGGGAATAAGTTATAAGATGTAAGATGTAGAGAACATAGTCCAGGTTATGTATTAGGGCTAATATAGCCAATAAGAAAGTTGTACAGCAGACAAGTGATATGATTGGGGAGGGGGGGGCAGAGAGACAGGCTCATGCTGAAAAGTCAATTTCTGCCCTCTCCCTTGTGTTGTGTTGAAGAGCTGGATGGCCCTGGGAACAAAGGACCTCCTCCAAATGTACTGTGTAGTGGCTGGCGTACATTAATGTCGATGATGCAAAACTCAACTTGTCTGTAGATTATACATATGCATATTAGCATTCTAGGATATGTAACTGGGGACTGTAATCACAATCAGAATCCCTTCCATTATTTTTTATGTCCGATGTTACATCTGTCATTTTATCACATAAAAGTAATCCCTGAGGTTTAGCCTTATTGCTGCACCAGTGGTTGCAATAATGCTGTAGAACTAAGAATTTAAGCTTCTTCTACATGTTTACAAGTCAGAGAGTCACGCTGGATAAAGGCATCAGCAAAATGCCTGCGATGTAAATGAAAGTATAACTAATGAACAGGAATTTGTCTTGTCTGTAAGCGCTGCAATCACAGCGTCACAGGAGTTAATGCCCGCTGAGATGAAGCTGTCTGTGTCCGAGGAGCTGATGCTGAGTGAACTGGGTGTAAATAAGGGAGGGAAAAGGGGGGGGAGAGAGGGAGAAAATATGCTGGACAGTAAAAGCATCTGGTTGGCAGTAACATGGCATAGACACAAGGAACAAAGGAAGGAACAATGAGTCAAAGTTTCAATTCATTAAAATATTGACTTCATCTGGATAGAGTGGGACAATTAATACCATAATCATATTCAATTTAGACAAGTGTAGACTACACATGTTTTCTTCTGACCCTATGGAATAACTACAAACCAACAATGATAAATCTATATGTCTCCCATTGGATCGCAGCACAAGACAGGGCTGCCCCCTATCTCCCCTCCTGTTTACCAGTGCTATTGAACCCCTTGCAAGTCCTGTTGTGGTTTGTCACCATGTAACTGACTTGTAGTTTGTCAGCACCAATTAACTAAATCCCATTGTACTCAGCGAATGAAAGCCTTTCATATATTTGACTTTCCATGTATCTTCCATCCAATGCAAGCACACTTCAGGCTGAGCAGCAGAGACCTGACTGATCCCAGTGGCAGCTGTCTCCACAAGCAGGCACACAAGCTGAAGATAATTGTTGGTAATTGCAGAGGGAGCCATTATTTCTCAGCATTTGGCCCTCTAGGATAGCACTATGAGTCACCATGTGCCACGGAGGGGGGGGGGGGTTGGTGTCACTGAGACACCTGGAGGAAACAAACAGAGATTTGGGGCCTGTGAACAGGCTGCCATGGCACCAGAAATCGGTCTTTACAGGGCTTGAAGTGAAAAGCTGAGTTATCTAGTGCTCCACTTTTTTTTCCCAATTGCATATCAGTTTTTTTTTTTTTTTTACAGCATAGCGGACATATTTCCTTGTTTACAGCTAATGTAGCAAGTGTTCCTCTATCAGCAGCTGAAGATAAATATGATGAAGGTTATGATAAAAGTAGCAGAGAACACCAGTAGAGGGACAATCCACACAGCTCATATCCACCAGCACATACCACTGTGAACATATTGGCCAATACTGATAACCACTATTAACATTGAAGTTATGGCCAATATCTGATATTTACCGATGTTGATATACAGAATTGTTTCCTCAAAAAAAATGACAGAGCCACCATGAAATGCTGCCGTGTATGTTTAAGGCTACTTTTATAACTTGTAGCAAGTGTACACCTTAATGAAAGTCCAGTTTAACTCACATCTGGGAAAAGGGTTGGATCACAAATATGAATTTTAAAAGAAAATGTCCTGGTTTTATGACTAATCCGGTTCTTCCCTGGCTCCTTAGAGCAAATAAAAGAAAAAAAATGAAAGAAAATTATGTTTTTTTTGCTAGGAATCAACTGAAGACATTACACAAGACTAACCCCCTTCACTTTCTTTAACCAGCACTTGGCTTGGTTTTTAAAGTGTAGTAGTATTCATTCACCAAATAAATCATACACACTTTGTACTGCTACATTCACAGCTATAGCGTTACTGCTTCTGCCCTCTCTCTTTTCTCTCTGTCTACCTCCACCACACACTCGCCAACGTGGGCTGCAGCCGCCGCTGTTTGCTAGTAGCTCACTCCTGATAATGATTGTGAACTTCTGGATGGTGGTAATTATTTGAGTGATCAAATTGATGGTGTTGAAGGACTTTGCATGGCATCCTTCTTGCATTACTTCAACCTTTAGCTGTGAAAGTGTCCAAGAACATTGCTTCATCTTCAATATGTACAGTAAATCCTGTGCTCTGTCACTGCATCACAAACTCTGATTCAGCAAACATTACTAAATTCCAAAAAGATGTAATAGCTTAATTTAATGTTCTGCTACAGTAGCTGAAATTCCATTGGAACGGCAACAAGAAACACGCTTTACAGACTGCTGCCGACTTTGATGTTGTTGCCATTTTCTCAGCTGTTGGACATTATTCTGTAGTCCAGTGTTCAAACACTGGATCCCAGTCCAGCACAACTGTCTGATAAAACTGGTGCCAGGAGCCATTCCACACACAACTGACTCAAATGTGGCAGCCAGCCAGCAGCTCATCGCCTGTGTATTAAAGTGCCCATGTTATGTAAAAAAAAAATCTCTTTTTCTGGGATTTGAGGTTATTTTGTGTCTCTGGTGCTTCCACACGCATACAAACCTGGAAAAAAAACTATCCATGCTGTTTTAAAGTGAGATACGGATTCTGAATGTCCTCTGCCTCTGTCTCCGGGTGAGCTGTTCAGAGTCTGCACGGCTTTCTACGTCACAGGCCGAGACGAGGTGGCTAACTGTAGCATGCTAGCTCGTTCTGAATGGAAAACACTGCTCCAACAGCCACTAGTTGACCATAATCTCCAAAAGAACTACTTCCTGTCCCTGTTCTACTTCCTGTCCCTGTTGTGCAGGTATTCCACAGGTGGCCCTTGTCTAGAAGAAGTCTCCCAGCTAATCCTGCCTTGGACTGACCAAAGCTGGAGAAAGAGTTAGTCAGCTGATGGGATCTTACCGAGCTACTGAGCATGTGCAGCTCCCAACAAAGATAGGATAGAAGTGAAATGTCTCACTCTGGAGCTAAAACTAGTGAGATGTCTCACTCTGGAGCTAAAACAGAGAACCAAACACACAGGGTGAAAACAGGATCTGCAGCAATGTGCAGCACAACAAAAATATGGTGTTTTTTGAAAATATAACCATGGAAACCTATTCTGGTACAACCTCAAAATACAATTATGAACCTGAAAATGAGCAGAATATGGGCGCTTTAACAGGCTTTCCATGCTAAAACATCTTTGTTTGTTAAGCAGTGGTGGAGGAAGTACTGAATCTTAGTATCTAAGTAAAAGTACAATTAACCTAGTAAAAGTAGAAGTACCACAATGACAGCCCTACTTAAGTAAAAGTAAAAAGTACCTGAGTTTGAATGTACTTTAAATATTAAAAATAAAACTTGCATTAACGATTTATTTTCTTAATGTCTATATTTTAAAAAACAGTATGGTATTTTAATGAAGTTAGTTTTAGGTTAATGTAATTGTGCTTGCCATCTGTGGCCCAGTTTACATTCTGACTGGTGATCTATCAGGGTGATCTGCATGAAGACTTTGCCTGGGGAGGGGCAGGGGAATTGATCCAAAAATGTAACGAAACGTTGTAAAAATAAGTAGAAAGTATAGATAATTGCTGCAAAATGTAAAAAAGTAAAAGTCAAAAGTATGTACTATTGATTCTACTCAAGTAAAAATAATGTAAAAAATGTACTTAAGTACAGTAAGAAAGTATTTGTACTTCTTTACATTCAAAACAAATGTGACAGTTTGTTCAGCGGATGTGATAGACAGATGGTTCATCCAATCACCTGCCAGGTAATATTATGTATTATTATGTATTATTGAGTGCCTGCCCTTTCCCAAACAATTTCCAATAATGACTGTCCAATAGTGGCTTCACTGTGTCTCTGCAGCTCTTCACTTCCTGGCTCTGCTTTATCCTACTGAGCATGGCATGTCTTTTTGATTATGATTATGGTTTGAAAAGAACAATATGATGGCATTTTATCCCCATGCATGCTTCCGTTGCTAACTCCACTGGTCACACACACACACACACACACACACACACAAACAAAGCTTTTCATTACACCAATGACGTCTTTGACAATGGAGAGCAGCACATAAATTATCTACGGAGTGTTTATTGAGGAACAGTGTATGCTCCAGACAATTCATGCCTCTTTGAATTTCTGTCTTTTGCCGGATGTGAACCACATTCAGAGAGGCCATAGTTGCCCCCAGGGGAAAGAGCAATTTGTGGGTTGAAGTAAAGAGCAGAAATATCTACCCTAATTAATATTTCATCGTGCTTTAATTGTTCTCATTACTTAATGATTATCCTGCGTTCAGTCGATAATCTTTTCGAAGGGGAATGCTTCCCTTGAACATCCCATGAAGTATCTATCTTAACAAAAGCAAAGTCAACAAACAGTAAACAGTGTAAAGTGGGTCAGCTGCTGTGCACGGTTCATGGTCCACAAAAGACAGGATCCCTGTAGAGGATTGTATTCATCTCAGAATCATCTAAAAAAAAAAAAAAACTCCTGTTGGTTCTTTAAAAGCACCAATAGAGCTGCAGGAAACCAGTTAACAACAATTCCTGTCATGTCTCCTTGCAGTTTAATTCTACCGTATGTGGGATTGTGGTTGCTATATATTAAGCTCAGGCTGAAATATGAAAGTTATTTAAGCCTTTAACTTAAATGCAAAAAATTACAATGTCACACATCAACACTTTCATCCAAAGTTGGCTTTTTCTCCTGTTTCTATGCTGAGATTGCAGTGTTTTTACAATCTGGGCTCTGAAATAGCGCAGCAGTGGGTGAGAGACGCGTAGGACAAATGGATTTCTTAGCAGCAGTAAGGCTGTAATCATCATCATCATCATCATCATCATCATCATCATCTTTGCAATCGTGACTTCCATACCAATCTTTGCCCACCATGTTATGATCACTTCTTTTTTCAAAGGTGACTGATAGTCTGTTTGGTCGTTTTCTGCTCCTCCTGGATCTCTGTGCTCCTGGGTGGTAAAAAGCCTCATGGTTAGCAGAGGGAGGCTAAAATCTGGACATCTGGAAACTGTAAAGAGATGTGAAAACCCCTTAATAATTACATTCTTGTTTCATATAAATATGTTATCAAATCAGGGCAGTGAAACTTACTTATTTAAAGGTCCCATATTCTGCTCATTTTGGTCTTGGTGGAGCTTGTTTGTAAAATATATTTAAGTATTTTAAATTGTGTGTTAACTGTATGCATTTTGTGTCAAAGCAACAAGAAATGTGATCATTGTATAGCCTCCACAGACAGATGTGCTAACTGTGTTAAGAGTTTAGGAAAGTTGTTAAATTGGAAAAAATGGTGAAAAACTGTAAAGGCAGAGCTAATTTCACTGAAAAAGCAGTCTGGCATAGTTCCCGGGGATGTCCAGGTGTTGTGTCAGACAGCGCAGGAGAGAGTCAACAGCATCATCTGTGCCTCTCCTGAAGAAGGATGAAATAGAGAATTGAGGTAAAAGATTTATAATAGTTATACCTGCTGCTGCATTCAGACCTTCCACCAAATGCGGGTTTACTAAATCTAGTTTGGAGAGTGATACCTTTTTTTTTTTTTTATATTCCTCACAGTCTTCTTCCTTTTAGGAAACATTTTAGGTATTGGAAAAAATTGCAGATGCTGTCATTTATTCTGGTGGGGTCACTCACTCAGATGATGTACTGTATATGTCTTAAAATGGGAGCTTTCCTACCTCTACCTAACATTGAAGCTGCTAGACACTATTCCCATTTTCCACATGAGGTCGCTGCAAAGTTTGCACCCTAAACAGCTGTGGCTTCCATATGTATCCCATCATATATCCCATCATATATCCCATCATATATCCCATCGTCGTCATTAGCTTGCCAAACGTGCCAATGTGTGCCCTCCACATTCTGCTTCTTGGCTTGAATGTCTGCTGTTATATGATATATATATGCTGTTATATAATATATTTGAAACAGGGTGTTGTCATTTGCACTCAGCAAATCATCCTGCATTAAAAAAGGATTGTGACCCTCTCCAACTGTGCTCAAGTGTAAGTGAGACTACTGTGTGCGTGCCTGCCAGGCTGCTGTGTGGGAGAATGTGGGATGTGTCTGACACACACAGATAAGAGTGACGCTGTAAATCCAGAAACAATAGTCTGGTCAGTTCTTTTTGAAGATCTCCATGTCCTGTGAAAGCAAAAGGATGGCAGTAGCTCAGGGTCGCCGGTTCAAGTCCCAGTACGGACCAAAGAATGGCGTGTGGATTGGTAGCTGGAGAGATGGCAGTTCACACTACTACACACGTACCCCGCTCAGGGTGCTGGTCCAGCTGGTCTGACATCTCTACATTTGTGTATGAATAGGTCCTTGACACACCTGTGTGTGTGTGTGTGTGTGTGTGTGTGTGTGTGTGTGTGTGTGTGTGTGTGTGTGTCCTGAGAGGTGATTTCTAACAAAAACAAAGTGCAGAATGTAATGTGTGGCAGTTCAGTGAGTGAACGTGGAACAATGGGCTGACCTATTACACACACTCTACATTACACAGTAATAGAGTGTGGGAGGACCCACGCGTGACGTGTGGTATTCAGTGTTTCTATTTTCAGTGGCAGAGTGGAAGTGATAGTGGCGTAGTAGCTGTGATTAGAAGTTGGGAGACAACCAACCGACAGAAACAGAATGAAAGAGGGATTTGCAGGTCTCCTGTGATTACATCACAGCAGCATACAGCATACAGATTACTCTGGTAAATCTCTCCTAAACGTTGACTGTTGTAAGGCATGGCTATGTATATTACAAATATGATTTTATTTAACATTTGCACCTGTAGTGCATCAATTTCAATGTTTAGTGACATTGATGCATGTTGTAATTCTGTTGCCGAATCAGATATGCATTTATTTCATGATTCCCCTTATCAACTACTATCGTAACAGTGTGTTATGTGTTCTTTCTGGTGAATTTGATACATTTTTCTAGACTCTAGTTTCACAATGGTTAATTGGCAGTCAAGGCAGATAATATTGCAGCAGTGAATGAAATCTCCTGTTCTGGTGCGCACTGCTGAGCTGGATGTGGTGATCTTGACGAGAGTGTGTTATGAATGTATCATCTACTCTGTTGATCTTTGACGGCTGCAGTAGCAGGTGTGACAGACACCTGGTGAGAGTTTGGACAGGACGCACACTCTGAGAGGCTTTGTATTCTTATGCCTCCCCGTTGTCGACAGCCGTGGCTGGAGGCATTGTTTTTTTGGATTCTCCGTCCGAACATTTTCCGCCCATGCGTCCCATTGTTGTGAAAGTGATATCTCGGGAACTTCTTTGAGTTTGGCACAAACGGATGAAGTGATCAGATTTTGAAAGTCAAATGTCCAGGTCACTGTGACCTTACTCTCTTCTAACGCCATAACTTAGGAACAGAAGAGGAGATCATATCTTATTTCTTATTTTGGTCAGATACTTAATGGGTGACACTGATCTTGGGTGTACACCTTGGAACTGTGGTGATTGTACATATATCTTCTGTATTTCTTGCCAAAAAATACACATTTTACATGTCTTCAATACATATGTCATGTAAGTCTGGACCGACAAGAATGTAAAATCCAACCACTGGTTGCTGGAGGCTTACAACCACAAGGGAAACCTAAATTGTCAAAGAAATTTGTGTAAAGAAATTTCACACCTCTAAATAGTTACCCACTGTCAACATTTAGGGCCAATCCAGGAAGTAGTGTATCAGTGAGGTCGAAAGAATGGGTGTGAATGAAAGAATGAATGAAACCAGAAAAACAGAACTTAAACAACAACAACATAGCACTGGTGGTGACATGCAATTATCAGTCCAATAGCTAAGATGATTTAATAAATAATAAAATAAGTAAATCAAAAGTGCCCAAATATTAAATATATATGTGCCTGTGTGTGATTTATTCAGTAACCGAATGCTCCTCGGCCCAAATGATGGAATGGCATTTTTGGTTTTTGTTGGGGGCAGTCGAAGTCCACGTCCAGAGGGGAGGGGGAGGGGGAGGGGGAGGGGGGGGGGGAGAACTCTGAGGAAAGGACCATCCAGTATCCTCAGGGCCAAATTGAGAGTATTGTTCCGAGAGGTTGGAGATGCTTGTAACATTGGATCCAGGTATTTTCCTGACCATTTTAGTTACTTTATCCAGCATGTTCCTATTCTGGACAGAGAGCCCCCCCCCCACCCCCCAGCAGTGGATGGCAAAACTCACCATACTGAATAAAAGTTAAATAAAACAATGTCACAATTGTGTCTGTATTATACGCAGTTTCCATAAAAATAAAGCCATTGCACAAGCTTTTGAATATCTTGCTAGTCTGTTGGACAACCTTTTCTAATCATTATGTACATTTGAGTTGGATTAATGTAATTATTTAATTTCAGCTGAATTTGATAAAAATTTGTTACGCTAACTCAATGACATACTATTGTATCTATTTGAAAAAAAAATGTATTTAGGCTTGCTCATTTATATTCTGTTGTATCTATTTGATATAAATTAGTTAGGCTAAGTGATTAACATTCTGTTGAATGGATGTACTTAGTTTGAGTTGGGGCTACATATATATATTGGATGGAAATCCCGCCCACAATTTAATTGGGTTCATCCAATGAGTCAATTTTTTGAGTGCAGGTGACTTTGAAATCAATAATAGTGCCCAGATACTTCATGAGTTCATGTCCCATGGCAGACATTTCTTTTTTTTAAGCAACCATGATCACAGCCTTTATTAACACCAATTGAGTGTTTTGTTGGGTTCACTTCACTGATGGCTCTGGGGTAGAAACTGTTTTGGGGGCATTTCCACCTTAAAGGATAGGACATCTCAGATATCAAAGAGGGGGGAGACATGTAGAAAACCATCACAGTTCTGACACAAACCCTGGACCTTCTGCATCAAGGAATAATCCTCTATATATCTGCTCTACCAACTGAGCTAACTGGCCACCTACTGTACAAGCTGTTTTCTAATACTGGAAGTCTTAGAACACCATGAATTACCTTCCAGATGGCGGCAGAGATAAGAGATGGGGGCCTGAGTTGCATCTTGCACACCTGCTGTCTAAATAACATATCTCCTGATATTTTCATGCAATATATTTGGCATAATTGCATGTTTAAGCTTGTTAAATTAATGCACACATAAATAATGAATAAACCTGAAAACTAATGGAGCAAGGGTTTCTCATGAAATATGTGTCAGCAGCTGGAGTTAATATTAGCTTATCTGGTGGCTGGTGGATCTCCATGGTAAACTGAAATTTGACAGATTAATATGTGACAATATGGAAAATAAAACCGAAATTGCGACACTCATAAGTCGGGACCGGGGCTGTAATGATAGTGGATGGTTGCTAGCTGGCTGGGGGCTGACTGTGGATGTGTCCCCATGGGGGGAGGGGCTGTTGTCAGCTCCCATCCCGACTGAAGCCTTGCTGCAAACGGGAGACTGATGCTGAAGACGGGGGTGTGCTAACTGGCTAAATTACCATTAGATTAGTTGTCTATCCATACAGTTAACATTACTGATGAATTTGTGGGTTAGCCCAGAGTTGTTAACAGTGGTCAAAATAATCATACTAAAAATAACTGAGTGCGTTGAACAATGTCTTAATCTTATGTTACCCACCAACAATTAGCTAGCTAACGTTATAGAGCAAGTATTGGTTTAGCATTAGATATTTGTCAACCAGCACCTTTACTGAAGGCACCAAAGAACTCTTCCTCTTCGGTCCCCCTATAGGTTGGGAGCGGAATTGTCCATTACTGTTACCATTACCATTATTCTTATGTCTCATTCCAACGAATAAATGAACCACTGAAACGATTTTGGAAACATTATTTTAAGGTACAAAAGAATCTTTGGTGTTGGATCGATCGAAATTGAAATCAATCAGTATCAATAAATAGGGTCTCTGTTGTATAACTGTATTGCAAAGTGGGATGTAATCAATGACAAAACAATGCCATGTGGCAGAAATAAAAGTTGTAGTATGTTTACTGAGAACCCCCAAAAAAAAGAAAGAATCAAGGTTTGTATCAAATCGTGGGTCAAAACTCGTGATATGAACCAAACCCTGGGTTACAGCCCTAATTAACATATGTTATACCGTGTTGAGGTTTATGGTATCAGTAGCTGAGATGATGTCTGAAGAGAATACATAATGAGGTTAGTTGTTCCATTAAAAGTATTTTTTTATTGTGCCACTGTGTTCACGGTGGCACAGCTCAGTGGATAGTGGAGGAGAGTACTGAGAGAGTGATGCTGGCAGGCAAATTGGGTTAACTATAGCTGACTGTTTTGTGTGGAAGATAATTTTTCACACACAGCTTTTTTGTGCTCTCTCTGGCTCCTCTTGATTGGCTTCAGAGTCCAGGAGCTGATTTGAGATGTATGAGCAGAGCTGCATGCATAATGTATGTGTGTTATGACTCGCTTATAGCTTGAAAAGCAAACAAGTCCCTTCTCGACAGCAGAGCAATGCAGGGCACATCCTTAATAATCAGAAGCAGGTGAGTGTAAAGAATATCAAAGTCAGATGGTGTGCAGTGTAGAACCTAAGTTTGGGTTTTGTGTGTGTGCATAGGGGTCTCTGTAAGTGTGTTTGTAGCTTCAACACTGCGCTTTGTCTACAAACTCAGTTTGTACAGTAATATGTATTCAGGCCATGTCTTAAAGGCAAAGCCTGCTGTGCCCTTGAATGTCCTGAATCCTTATTGAACTTTTATTTTGCATTTTAAAGTTTTGACATTCAACTGCTGTTCTTATTAAGAGTTGCTCACAACAAATGATCAGTTGCAATGGGAGTCAAGTGATTTCCTCAAGGGCAGCTTTCAAAGAACAACGGGGTGTTCTGGCTGGTCCAGGGATCAAACATAACTTTCTAGTAGAAGAATGTCAGTTTCTTTTCTGTTGGTTTGAGAGTTTCGAAGTTAACATTGAAATGTTTTGTGACTAGGAATTTTTAACATTATTAAGCCATTGCAAATTAAGCAGGCAAAACATAATGAGTAAAAAAGTAAAACATGTATTGATAAAGTCATTATATAGTTGTATAATCATACATAAAGTGCAAACAGGTCCTTCAAATTGGTAGGTATCACTATTTTTTGTTAAATAGTCCACAGAAACAGAAGACCATAAGGATATTTAGTTGGTTAGGGGGATAAAAACTCAAAATATAGATCACCACAGCTCTAAAGCTGGGTGCATAAACAGACAAATATGGGTTAAGTAGCTCAGCCACATACGTAGGGGAGAATTTTAAACTGAATACTACACATATATATATATATATATATATATATATATATATATATACGGAGCCAGTGAAGAGGCTTAAGATCAGGTGCAGAGTGAGGCTGTCTATTTGACATATAATGAGTAGCCTTGCAGCAACATTCTGGATTAACTGAAGGCAATCAAAAGCAGACATACTAAATAAGGAGAAATGTGTGTTAGAAGTCAATGTGAGATGAGATAAATGCATGCATATGCATCTCAACTTTACAGATCTCAGTTTACAAATATTTCTTAAATGGAGAAGAAACAATATCTGGCTTTACATGTGTGTCGGACAATGAAGTTTGATCAAATATCATCCCTAAATTACACAGGTGGGTGCGGACAGCAGAAGAAAAAGGCTCAATACATTGCATGATCATGGTGACAAACTTTTCTGGGCAGCAAAAAAAAAAGAGAATAACAGGGGCCCCAGAATTGAGCCCTGCAGGACACCACGGGACAGTGTAAAGGAATCTGACACCACCAATCACATCAGTGTATCTGATAAAGGCAGGCCAAAGGCGAGCTGCACCAATCACATCGGTGTATCTGATATAGGCGGGGCCAAAAGCGAGCACCTGGCGTCACGGACCACCCGGCGTCACGTGACCAGCTGGCGGTCTACTTATTTCGTAGGATATCATATATTTTGGTGTGCATACATTTTCATACGATAACATACGGACCCGCTCATGAGAATGCGTTGGTGTGTGTGTGTGTGTGTGTGTGTGTGTGTGTTGCCCTTGCCCTTCACCCAGCTGCCCTGGCATTTGAGGAAGCTCTGCTCATTGAAGTCTGTTATCTATCAGTTATTGTCTCTGGAGAGGCTTGACCAAGAAGCTCAGTGTTCAATAGTGCAGAGAGGTCAGAGGCTGCTGCTGCATCACAGAAGATGCTCTTTCATATTTATAGATATGAGCAGGGTGCTGCTTGCTTAAAATGTTTTTTGTCTTTGGCACTGATTTATGAGTATATGAGACCACATTTCATACCTTTATCAATATTACCTGAAGGCATGGAGCTGCAGACTTCTGCAGTGCTTGGGAAAGCCTTCAGATTCTGTCTTAACAGAAATAGAAAAGCCAAATCAAAAGAAATACAAAGCCAACACATTTTTGACAAAATGTTATCATCTCAATAGATCATTTAAATTATTTTGTGTCTTTGTGACTTTGAAATATTACTTTATGTTAAAAAGATTTTCAAACGTATGCCCAAATTATAAAAAAAAACACTTTTTCTGGGATTGTTATTTTGTGTCTCTGGTGCTTCCACACGCATACAAACTGGAAAAATGGAAAGTCTTTATTGAAATGCTGGTGTCTGTTCTTTGAAAACAAAGTGGTCCCATAGTACTGCCGTCACTCCAAAGAGGACTCCGAGAGACTATTCAGAGCACTAAGCAAGAAGGTTAATTAGCCAGACAATAGAAAAGCAATTTCATAATGTCACTTCTACTTCCAACTGAAATTATTAATCTTTTGAACAGAGCGTCTTGGAAACAGGGTTAAGACCTGCCTAAGAGAGAGAGAGCTGTGCGTGAAGCAGAGCTAGGCAGACACAGAGCCACCACCATCTGAACTGTAAACCAGAGTGTGACAGGGCTGTGGAATCACTGCCACGGTGTTTTCTTTCTGTTAGTTAGCTGAATAAGCTGATCTTTACCCCGAGTGGCTCTTATTAAAACGCCTTCCTGTCACTTGTGATAAATGAGATCGGTGTAACTAAAAAAATACTTGCAGCCTTGCGGGAGAACTCAAAATGGCACTGCAGCAGAAAGAGACACATTCCAAATTATAGTGCTTATGTCTCAGAAACAGGCAGTGTGCATGCATGAGGGGACTTGGGTGTGTGTGTGTGTGTGTGTGCGTGTGTGCGTGTGTGTGTGAGTGTCAGGTTGTGATTGACACTGTTTATTAAAAAAAAAAGGCTATTAAAAAAATCTGTTGACTAGTTACACAGAGATAAATGAATCATCTTAGAACAGAATATAATGCCTTGCCTTTATTGTCATTATACACAAGTGCAGTACCTGTGCAGAATGTGTTGCTAGGCATAACATAACCAGCTAGCAACCACCGCTACCACTGTACCCCCAAAACACATATTCAATTTAGTGAGACAAAGAGGATGTACATCATAGTCCGGGCATAATACAGATTTACCTCAAACCACTTTACCACTATCACCTTTAGTCATAGTTTTATGTCCACAGGCCTGTAGTAACAGCATAGTCTTTTCTACTGATGATATAGCTGGGACAGTGTGATTTTAAGTCATTAGCTGTTTTTATATTCCAAAAATTCTATCCAACAGTAATATTTTGATACTGTCCTCTCCCTAAAAACGGCCCCATAGGTTGTTTGTTCAAGCAACAATTACGACTCGTATATACATTAATAGTGTTCTGTCACGTTTTGAATCATGTGTGTAACAGGAACTGAAGTAACATAATAGATGGATTGATTTTAAATGTGATTTCAACCCAAACCAAAGTCTTTTTCAAAACTTAACCAAGTTAGTTTTTGTGCCTAAACCGACGGTTTCACAACATTAACTACATGTGTAAAACCACAACCGTTACATTTAGGTACGAGGATGGAAAAGGCTTGTTGTGGGTCATATTTCCCGCCACTGCTAATTTACGAAACGTTCCTATGGGTTTAACAAACCCAGCAGACCTTTCATTCTTTCCTCATCTAGTCCCTTCCCTAACCCTTGTGTTGTCTCTTTTTTCAATACTTTTGACACTTCTTTTCAATGTTTGTCAGTTTTACAGTTATTTTTGGAATTTCTGGTCAATAAACCTCATTTATAGGACATTTTCCCTAATGTTTGAGTTAGAAAAGCAGAAATTAGGAATTATTGAGACTAAAATTAAAGGAATGGATGTTGATGGATAATCACAGACTGGAATATATCAACTTTACTCAATACTATTTCAAAACCACTTCAATTTGTTTTTCAAATGTTATAAAATTGATTAAGACGCCTCAAAATGAAGGAAAATAGAGATTTGTACTTGGCAAAGAGCGTTGTGTGGAATCAATCATGTTATTTCGAGGAATGAATAAGAACATTGATATAGGAAAACTGGTCAATTTAGCCCGAGGACAACATGAGGACCACATGAGGGTTAAACATCGGCCTCCAACCATCTAAACTACAGCTTCCACAGGTCACGCCTTCTCGGGCTAACACTTTAAGTTTCATTTTTATTAAGCTCTGAACTCTGCATTCATCCGCTAAACTGCAAACTCAATGTAACATCTTGCAGACTCTGCAGCCCTCTAAAGACGATAGGCAGATTTTCTACCCAAAAGCTACTTAGAGCTGTTCACAAAACCCAGCGGTGGCAGAATGCTAATAGGAACTAGTCTGCCATGTCTCAGAGATTAGAATAAATAGCAGGGCCCGAT
The DNA here is from genome assembly GCA_013375575.1 of Percina caprodes. NCBI lineage: Eukaryota > Metazoa > Chordata > Actinopteri > Perciformes > Percidae > Percina > Percina caprodes. The sequence continues at coordinate 3,245,458 of JABXJD010000052.1, forward strand.
CCTGCTTCTCTAGCTGCTCTCCTGCAGATAAATGTTTCAACAAGCAGATTTACACTCAAATCTTATGTCTGTGGATGTGATAAGTCTGATTGTCACATCTGAGCTGAACCCTCCCACGCCCAAATCCTCATTGCTGCAGAATATAGGGGATAAAAAAACACAAGTATAAGTCATACAACATCTTTAATACAGAAGCTTTTATATTCTTTCACTGTGGAATATTAGCAGGTATTAAGTGAAGTATTTAATGCCGTAAGGTGTTTTATCTTCATTAGTGTGTCACTTCATTAGGGTAGAACACGGTAAGACAGTAGCTAAGTTTCCATCCACTTGGCAGTCGAATTATCGTCGGGTAAAGAAACTCATGTGAATAAAGCTGATGAACGTGTGTTTCCATCCAACGGCTTTAAAGCCAATAAAAACTTTTGCACAATGTCACATGTTCTTTCGCGATCAAATTGGTATATCAAATTGATTTTAGACATTTTAAGACTGAATCGCACAACATTCAAGCAAACATCTGTGAATAAAGTTTTTTTTTAGACAAACCCCAACCAACACATGATCAATATGGGACAAGTTGTAATAGAGCTCATGTGCCAGCTGATAGCGACATATCGAGCTATAATAAGACAACGACGACGCTATCAACACATCGCTATGACGATGCAGATGCAACTTGTCTTTTATTGTCCCTCCGGCACCGCTGCGAGACTCTTTTTTGAGACACATCTCGCTGTCTGAGCGTCTTCCATTGTCTCCGCAGGACATCCCACGGCTTGTCCTAACATTTGTCGGCCATTTCCTTCACGAGTTCCTGATAAATTATGCGATTTCTTAGATTTTTGCTATCTAGTATAGCTGTTATATTTTGCTCGTGAATTAAATTTAAAAAGTCTCTTGTCTCCTCCTCCTCGTCTGTCCACTTCCATCTGTCTTTGTAGCCCAGTACTTACATATAGCGTTTGTAGCACATTATTTCTCCTTTGATCTGATGCCTTTGAAAAAAAATTGTACATACAGTACATACATACAAGCTTTTCATTTTAGACCATCTTCAGAAAAATAGAGTAAAATGAATATGACATTGTACCCCAGTATTAGGTTTGGAGTTTGACAGAATTTGATCAAATCCTTATCCAGAATTGAATCCACTCATCAAATCAGAATCCTTTTGAATCACTAATTGCTCCGGAAACTCAAGGAGTCAGTGTAGAGGTGTTAACGCCTTGTGTTGGCAGAGCAGGCAGAAATACTTCAGTTTGACGTTGACAACCTGGAGCTACATCATGAAAAACATACGCAAAAGGTCAGAAGGTATAAAATATCTTCAAAAATGTTTCTCACACATTGAAATAACAAGAAGACTACATTGAAAGCTGCCTTGGGGTACAATTTGGTAGTTCCAAAACTGCTTTGCAGTGGATCCAGTTTTCTATCCACTATTATATTGCCACATGTTAATTGGCATAATATTGTAAGCGCAGTGAGGGTAAAACCTTTGTCTGTTGTGAACTGCCTGATAGTATTTTGCCAACAAGGGCACATACCAAGCACTGTGAAGAGGAAGTTGTGTTCTGGAATATTATTTGTACACATGTTAAATAACCAGTGTATATAAAGTATTGACCATAGAAATAAAATGGGTAGAAATGCCATTTCCAATCATATCAATAATGGTCCCAGAATGGTCAGAGCAGCAGCCATTGTTAAGTGTACCATTGCCATGGTAACATGTAAACTTCAAATAATAAGCATGCAGTTTAGCTAGCCGCTAAATGAGTCAAATTAACTTAATTTATACTGTAATAATAATTGATACTGCCCATTGGGGGTTTGGTGCTTAAAGACCCTGCAGGAGCAGGGCTCATGTTGTTGTCATTAAATGTGCATCCTCTATATCATCCATTCTCGGATCCTCTGTATTAATTTTAAAGATGTATCAATTACCCACCTGCAAATGAGAGAAAAAAAAAAGTGATCTGGTTGAGAACTAATAAACCAACATGGAAACCTCCCACCATCGGCTGTATACTGAGAAGGATTCTTCTTCTGTACTGACAGAGAGGCACAATATTCACCCATGTCTGAATCATCATTTCTTATTAATGGCTTGCATGATGTTACAACAGCAAAATGTATCATATGGACAAAAAGGGTAACAGTAAGATGAGGGAGCCTGAAAGGGCTTTTATCTTTATTGCATTGAGGATGAATACATAACTGTTTGCTAAAATTGACCAAACAACTCTACTGTGCTGATGGTGGTACTCAACAGGCTTCCAGAGCTAGGTAAATACATCCTCCCACCATCCCCTGCCTACTCACGGCTGCTGTATGAGCTAAATACAGCAGCTGGCAAACATGGATGTTACCAAGGCCGGAATTATAAAATAAGATAAAATAATAATTTACTTTGCAAAATAATTGGAAATGCATTGAACACGTTTGATAGACCTCAAGGAGACACATAATGTGTTTTGGTGGGGAAAAAAAATGTCCTCCTTAGTCTTGAGTATAGAAAAAGTCCTCGTCATTTCAATACCTAAGGAGTAAATCTCATCAGCGTCAGTGAGCCAATAAGCACGCAGCATGCTTCTGCCAAGATCTAATAATGTCTGTGATTGGCTGCCTAACATTATGTTGTACAGGCATTGGGGGTGGAATCACCAGACGCCTCCCGATATGTTATCATCACGATACTTACGCTGTGATACGATATTATTGCAATTTTAAACATATTGCAAGATTCTGCGATATATTGCAATTTATGACCTTTTTTCCAACTTCTAATTTTTCCCAATTTCAAATGACGTCCCCAAAAGGAAACTTTGTCAACATCCGCTGCAAAATGGGATTGTCAAGCAGATAAAATGACCAACACATATATAATAACAGATCCATACTTGGTGTCTGTGTATCGATACAGTATTGCCACTGAAAATATTGCGATATTATGCTGTATCGATTTTTTCAGGCATGCAGGAAAGACTACATATCCCATCGTTCAGGAACCAGTATCAAAGTCACGATATTGGTATCAATACCTGTATTGAACATTTTTAACAATACCCAGCCTTTGTCACGATACAGCCTTTTTGTGTGTGTGTGTGTGTGTGCGTGTGTGTGTGGGGCATTTTTAGGCCTATATTCTTGATAGGACAGCTTAAATTTGAGAGGGTCGCAGGTCGGAACTGAACCTGTGTGTGCCCTTCCAGGTGAGCCGTAGATACAAATACAAAGTTTAATATCTAAAAATAATCTGCTGTGATGACAGGGTTTTGATATGTAGTTTTAGTGCTCTGTAACAGTTTAGTCAGCCAGTGCAGGTGTACTGGAATACAGTTTCACTGCTCCCACTTTTCACCCATTTGACTTTCTTTCCAGATTAATGTTGCATCGACTGCGGCAGTGTTTTGCAGGAGTTAGACTGTGGTTTTGTACATGTCAGTTCTGCCACCGTTTCTTCTATTTGCCATTCAAACTGAGTTGCTGTCTGTGCAGATTCTATACCCTCTGGAGCTCATGCTGAAACGAAATTTCAGCTTGCACAACACAGTCGGTGAAAGCTGTGAATGTTCAGAAAATTCAATATTGACTTCAATCTTTCACAACGGTATGGACATAGTATTGAATTTGTGGTTATCATGACAACGTAGAGACCCACATTTCGAAGTCTCTCTACAGGGACAGTATGGGTGTTAAGATAAGTGTTGCTGTGAAATGATTCTGCAGCCGTTTGCTCCCCGTCCACCTCTGTGCCAGCCTGGCGGGCTCTGAGGTCTGGCTGTGTCTGTCAGAAGCTGTGATGAGTGTTCACATCAAGGCCTTACCTGATTACTGCTGTCCTGACTCTGTTCAACATATAAGAAAGTCACCTGCATGGCCGCCTCCGCTTGACTTGTCAGGAGAGATCTCATTTTGCTAACTCCCCGACCTCCATCCATCCTCCACAGAGCGCCCTTGACTTTGACCGGATGATTTACTAAACACTGCTCTGCTGATGGAACACTTCTATTTGTGTTCCCCAGGCCCTGTGAGCACATTCTAAAGGACTTTGCAGGTCATTTGCAATGTACCAATGTATCAAATGCACAGGCTTTCAGGCGCTTTGGGGTCCTTTGTTACAGCAGAAATATCACCTTTGTTGATCTTATATTAATGTAAAGAGATAGTATCATTTATTTAAAAGTTTTGCATGGTAGATATTTCTTAGGATTTTGTTTTGGTGCACAGGTAGTCATGCATTTCATTTATATAACAGCAGCAGTTAGGATTATAAAGAAGTGTGTGAATAGCATTAGGAGCAGTTGCCACTTTATCTTAATTAAAAAAAAGGTTAGGTAAAAGGGCAGCTGTAATTTATGTGTTCAATATGTCACCTCATTTAGGGCTGGGCAATAGAGAGAAAATCAGCTCTCACGATATTCTTGACCAAATACCTCAACATCGATATTGCAGCAATATACTAGGGTTGACAATTGGTGCTTTAACAAAGATCTTCACACTTGGAAATGTGTAAATAATAAAGGCAAAAATAAAACAGCTAGAACAGTCTGGTAAGAATAAAGTAGACTGAATCAACTTTATGCAGATGAGGAGCCGATACCTGCATCGTACAGAGACACAGCATCTCTGCTCCACCTAGGTTCCAAAATTAAGATAAATATATTTATTTAGGCCTTTTTTCCAACCTTGAATGTACACGCATATATTCAAGAAAAGAAAATAGACTTGAAGCATAAATAAGGGCTTCAGGTCACCTTTCTGCACCTGAGACGGGGCTGAGACGCGAGCCATCACAGGGCCCGTCCAGACACATTCAGCATCATCCCGACCACCTCTATTGGTGTATGGTATATGGTGTTCCATTGACATTGATAGGAATGGAGATAGTTTAAGTTAATGCAAAGATAGGATTCATCACAAACAATATTTGTTAATCCTATGGTGTGTACTTGGTGCGTTTGGACATTTTCAGTGTGGGTGTGTGCCGCCATCTGTGAGGCTACAGTATATGTGCACTGAACAGATGTAGATGTGTGCATGCATGTGTGGGTGTGAGCCAGCAAGGAAAAAAGGGATAATCTCAGTTTATATTCGAAAAGCACAGTATTTTTTAATGCTGTGTATCTGCATGTTTGTTCTGAATTCTAATATTTGAATAATGACACTCCATGAAATAATGTCTAAACGTGCACATTGTTATACTGAAATTGTTGGGAGCCTTTTCTATTTGCGGCTTATCTAAATTATTAAACTGTATGTCAGAGACATTATCACAAAAATCGCAAAAATCTATAAATACCATTGCAGCTGTGTTGGTTCAAGTACTAGTGGGGTAACAAGGGAGGAGACTGCATCATGTGTACTATGCTGGATCTGGCCTTTTTTTTTAACTACTGAGATATGCTAATTTATTGCTGTCCCATAAAAATGAAGCTTATTATTACAGTCGCCCCCCCCCCCCGGTGGCCACTGTTAAAGCTCTCACCATGTCTCTGACCAGCACCTGCTGTCTCATATTCTGCACTTTAGTTGCATTGTATTCCCCTGATCACAGAACTAAATTACAATTTCTGAATTATTTACACCTGAAAGACAAATGGATCTGGGTCACATGGCGTCCCAGATAGAGGCGGTTCCAGTGTCCCTTAGGGCCGAGAACTGATGGGCTCCATTATGGAACAAACTGTACGAGACAAATACAAGATGTATGCCATTGACAATAGACAGTTTCTCGTGTCAACACTGATGCTTTATATAGGCTATCCAGTGGAAACATGGTTATTGAAACCTCATTCCTTATTTCAGCCTGTAAATATGTGATTTACAACAAATTTATCTCGTAGTTTTGGCCACCTTTGTACCTTGCAATAACCCCAATTGTACTCATTAGGGTAGTGTTTCTACTTCACTTGCATTAGTGCTTCAGTTATGCTTCCAGCTACCAACAATTGCTTAGCTACAAGGTGATTAACATAAAAAAATATTACCCTAATGAAGAAATAAAACCAAATATAGCTACTTTGCCATGAAAACCAAAACTGAACTATTTTAATGGCTGCAGCTAACTGAAATGCAGGGCTCTACTTGCTCCACATTAGTGGAAAGAACTCCCTGTTGATATCAGTTGATATCATTTTCCATCGCAGACTCAACCTCATCCGTTTAGACTGCGCATTGGCCCATAAAAAAATCTCTTAATGTCTCTAAATGTAGCACTCAAAGTAGATTAGTATAATTGATAAGGCTGATGTACTTGATTCTTGATCATTTGTGGTTGTACCATGGTTGAATGCCCTTTTGTAAGTGACATTGGATAAAAGCACCACCTAAATAAATGTAATGTAATGTAATGAATTAACCACATTTTTTAACACTGTGGAATGCGGTAAAATGTACTGTATGTAAGTATAAGTTTCTGGATTAACTCTCAGGTTCTACTCTTTGTTTTACTTGGAAGATGAGGCAAATGTTTAAGAATTCCTGTGGGAATCAGATTTGGTTTTCAAATGAGACAGAAAGACATTTCAATTTATCCTATTCAACAGATGGGAATTATTTTAAGATTTCTGGTAGGGCATAGTTGGGCATGTGGCACTATCTCAGATCTTTTAACCATGGGGGATTTTTTAATTTCTGAATTTGATGATACAATTTATGAATATTACCTTGTAACTCATAGCTCTTTATTTTGTTGTTTCTCAAACAGGTTCCTATGTATGACTCTACCATGGACCACATTATCTGCTGCCTGCTGGTCCTGGGAGCCACAGTGATGATCACTCATGCATGCCCCAAGTACTGTGCATGCCAGAACCTGTCCGAATCCCTGGGGACATTGTGTCCCTCCAAAGGCCTTCTTTTCGTGCCTCTGGACATTGACCGCAGCACGGTGGAGCTCCGTCTAGGAGGCAACTACATCCTTCGCATTACGCAGCAGGACTTTGCCAATATGACCGACCTGGTTGACCTGACCCTCTCCAGGAACACAATCAGCTACATTCAGCCCTTTTCTTTTGGCGACTTGGAAACACTGCGCTCGCTTCATCTGGACAACAACCGCTTGATGGAGCTAGGCCCTGATGACTTGCGAGGCTTGATCAATCTGCAGCACCTCATCATGAACAACAACCAATTTGGCCGCATTCATGACAAGGCCTTTGAGGACCTGGCACCTTCCTTGGAGGATCTGGATCTCTCCTACAACAACCTGGTGTCTCTGCCCTGGGACTCAGTCCGCCAGATGATTAACCTGCACCAGCTTAGTCTGGATCACAACCTGTTGGACTTCATTCCAGAGGGCACTTTCACTGACCTGGAAAGGCTGGCGAGACTGGACTTGACGTCAAATCGCTTGCAGAAGCTACCCCCAGACCCTATCTTTGCCCGTGCCCAGGACTCAATGATCCTGACTACACCCTATGCTCCCCAGCTGTCCCTAAGTCTAGGTGGGAATCCACTGCACTGCAATTGTGAGATGCTGTGGCTGCGGAGGCTTGAGAGAGATGACGACCTGGAGACTTGTGCCTCCCCTCCTGGCCTTAAGGGTCGCTACTTTTGGAATGTAAAGGAAGAGGAGTTTTTGTGTCAGCCACCTCTTATTACCCAGCACACCCACAGAATGCTGGTCTTGGAGGGCCAGACAGCCAGCCTAAGGTGCGAAGCAACTGGAGACCCTTCTCCTACCATCCACTGGATCTCCCCTGATGATCGGCTGCTTGGCAACACCTCCCGGACTGCAGTGTATAGCAACGGAACCCTAAGCATCACCATCACCACCTCCAAGGACTATGGCACCTTCACCTGCATTGCCGCTAACGTGGCTGGAGAGTCCACCGCCTCCGTGGAGGTGTCTATCGTTCAGCTCCCCCACCTAAGCAATGGCACTGGGCAGCCAGCACCACCAAAGTCACGCCTCTCTGATATCACAGGGACCACCAGGATCAGCAAAGGGGCTCCCAAGAGCCAACCAGAGAGGACGGTGTCCGCCACCGAGGTGACAGCTGTTTCAGCACTGGTCAAGTGGACAGTGAGCAAATCAGCTCCCAAAGTGAAGATGTACCAGCTCCAGTACAACTGCTCTGATGATGAAGTTCTGATCTACAGGTGAGCACTTATATATTCTTACAGGAATCTTGAAGTGTAGCACAGCATTTGTCAAGTGTCCTAGTAAGTTCTGACCATGTTTTAATCCTGAGTGTTCAGATCATAAGTGGACAGCTCTTAGTCTATAGTGGAACTACAGACCAAGAGCTAATATACAAATATACATAGCAACTATAGTGGAACATTTATTCTCTTTTTATTTTGGTTGATAGAGAACAAATCAGACCTAAAGTGGGCAGAAACATAACTTTAGTGTAAGCTAATTTGGTGTCTGCTGGATTTGTGAAAATGTGAAATAGTAATAGTAATGTGTTCTCTGCCCCCATAGCGTCCCCAAGTGGCCATAAAATTCACTTTTTTGAGGCTCATTATTTGTTCAGTTTCATCCTAAATTGAAAGACATTTTTTACAGCAGAAACACTTCTAGAAGCTGTCTGAAACTACTTTCTGTCTTGTTCAAAAAAATCGCAGCATCTTATGCAATTTGGAAATTTCAGTTGTCATTATTGCTGTGTCAATAGTTTTTCTATATTTGTTCAGCACAAAACTAAATATACAAAATGTTGTGTTTTGGAGAAGCATAACATAGATGGATGTATTTTGCTTAAATGTCTATTTACATGGCACAGTGTTTACAGAATTAGAAACTTTCCAGTGAATTCTGTGTATTACTGTGTTCTATTATTCTATTATTCTGTGTTCATGACATGGAGGACAGACCAGAGTTTATTTTTCAGATATATACTGTATCTATAATATAGACATTAAGAGAATAAATCGTTATGCAAGTACTTTTACTTTTAATACTTAAAGTACATACAGTATCATTGTGGTATTTCTACTTTTACTAAAGTAGATATGTCTCTGGTTATTAGTACTTTTACTTAAGTACTGAGATTCAGTACTGCATCCATGGGATCCATCCACATACACTATCTTCTTCAACTTGTTAAAGCAGTAAAAACAACTCTTCCCTTCTTCATCACCTTTTCATCATCAGATGTCTCCCTCACTAAGAACAGTGCTGTGCTGTACTTGGCTCGGTGTTTGTATCTTTTAGCCCCCAACGTCGCCTTCCAGGCAGCACTGCTTAGCAAGCACTAGGATTAGGCAATGGCTAAGGGCTTCAAAGTCAACAGTAACAGCGCTGCCTGGAAGGCAAAGTTGGGGGCTTATAACCCCATCCAGCACTTAGCTCAATAATGCTCAGCAGTCCAGAACCAGGGCAATTTCTAAGCTCAGGAGGCAAGAGTTTCTGTCAATCCAGCAGCATTTGATGGGGATAAAACTGTATTAGATGAGGCTTGTATTCCACCGGCACAGCCTCTAAAACGAATGTGAAACCAGCCATAAAAAAATCCAATTACTTAATGCCATTTAAATCTCTTCTCAAAACGGTGGAAGGCAAGGTATTTAGAGCTCTCGCCTCCGGGCTGTGGCCACCACTTGTTCCAATATTTATATTCATTATGAAGCATATTTTCTTTCTTGTTTCACCTAGATAACAATGCAGGCTTCATTTTGTTCAGTCCTTTATGTAATTGGTAGCAAATAGTAATATAATGTAATTCATTCTATGCGGCAATTTTTTACAGCATAAAATAGTTTCATTTGAAAATCAACATTTCAAATATTAAAATGTAAAGGATTACATGATGTAATATACACTATTTAACCCTAACCCTTCAGGTTATGTAAATATTTACACATGACTTATAGAAATGACAGCTGTTCCCAAGGGCATTTTGATTTTATTTATTTATTTATTTATTTATTTACAAGGGCAACACACATTAATCAATATTTCTGTAAATGTGCCAGTATTAGCCAGCTGGTTCATTTTCAACTGCAATCCTTGGACAAGATGTTTTTAAAATCCAATGCGGTGATGGCTTAGATGGCATAAAACCAGCAACAAAATATGCATTCTCAGGACAAAAAAAATGCATGCACGGCAACAGCACAACATTGTACTTGAACAATAATACAGCAACAATATCCACTACTCAGTACATGCCAAGCACTAGAACCATTTTTTGACACATGCAGAGCAGCAATAATTGACAATAATAATGTTGATCTTGATGTTAAAAGATGCAGTTGCTATTAAGTAGAATAGTAATATCATATAGCTAACACATAAGCCATGCAGCACAACAGGCCGTTCCCATTCACTGTTCGTACTTATACCTACAAAAAGTAATGCACGCCTCAAATTTGTATATAACCCACGTAATCATAAGCCAGGAGATGCAAGGCTGCCTCAAGGAGGAAGTCAGGCAACATAGTATAAAGAATGAAAACGTCCATGTAGGGAGAAGGCTGGCGTGGATGGATGGGTCAAAGAAAGAAAGGTCAACGATGACTAATTACCTTTGGAACATAATTTAACCAATGCTACATACCTAAGTTACATAACAAACAATCTTATTTTAACCTCAACCATGATCTTTTTTTCATTTTCTTGCCTAAAACAGGTTCTGCACTGCAGGGGTTTGCGTCGGCACACTGATCATCTCACCTTCAGTTCAATTCAATTTTATTTATATAGCGCTAAATCACAACAACAGTTATCTCACAGCGCTTTTCATAGAAGAGCAGGTCTAGACCGGACTCTGTGATGTTACCTTCCGTTCTTAGGATAACCCACGAAAAATTGTTTTTGTAAGATCTCATGTGAACCTTGTATGCGGATACTATAGTATATACTATAGTGCATTCCTACCACATTGTTAAATAAAGTACTAGTAAATACAGCATGCAAACCATGTGCAGCTGACTATCTGGCAACGGACAGAGGACATGGGACAAGTTCGCACATAATTACCAGTATTGACAATATCAGTAGGCGATTTGTGAGGGAATGACAAGGTTAAACAATCTGATAATGATTGTTTTGTGGTTCATACCCTATTATTGACTGGCTTGATCTTTCTGCTCAGAGAGCAATGTTACAGGAAGCAGGGTTCAGTTCTCAATGTTTTTAACCCTCATGTTGTCCTCGGGTCAAATTGACCCGTTTTCCTATATCAATGTTCTTTTTAATTCCCCAAAATAACATGATTGATTCCACAACGCTCTTTGCCAAGTACAAATCTCTACTTTCATTCATTTTGGGGTGTCTGATTCAATTTTATAGCATTTGGAAAAAAAAGTATTGAGTAAAAGTTGACATATTCCAGTCTGTGATTATCATCAACATCCATTCCTTTAATTTTAGTTTAAATAATTCCTAATTTCTGCTTTTCTAACTCAAACATTAGGCATAATTTCCTATAAATGAGGTTTATTGACCATAAATTCCAAAAATAACTGTAAAACTAAAGTTAATAAGTTAGTGTTACGTAGTGTTGAAAACGTCAAAAAAAAGTAAAAAAAAGCATCAAAATTGTTGAAAAAAAGGTTCAAAACGTGAGAATAGGTTAAAAACACCAATAAAAAGCGTCAACAAAAGTGTTGATTTTGATGGGAAGACAACACGAGGGTTAAAGTTAAAGAGACACACAAGCACATATACATTTTCTAACAATCGCTCCATTCAATTTGATGATGTAAGAGAAGATAGATAAGAAAGAAGCAAAGGAAAGGAGGATCGGTTCAAAGTTGGTTGACGCTGATTAATCTTCAGGAAGGAGAACAGTGTAACAATTTCTGATACCAATTAAAATAGATGAGAGAGGCTTTGTTCAAAGTTTTCACAGAGAGAAATGTAACAGATTCACAACACCCCCCCAATGTCTAATAAGCGGACAAAGTTTAAATAACCATGGAAGTTTGGAAGTACCTGCTGGGATTCAAGAGATCCAGACAACTTCATAATTTCAGCTGTGCTTCACTGTTGTGCACAAGAGGCAAGAGTTGTCAGTTGTTTCCCCTTCAAACACTAGAGCTGAAGGACAATGTTATCCCTGCTCCAGTTTCCATGATTGGCACATTGTTACTTGAACTAAAGGTTTTACGTGATCCTTCATGTAGGATCGGTGAATGTGAAAGCCTGAAGGGCCAGACAACTTATTCAAAACAGACTTTTAAAAGGGTGCCATTGCCAGGCTTAAAAGAAGTTTTTGAAAAGTTGTTGAGCATAGATAGCAGTTAGCTTGTTATCGTTGTCGACTCCCACCTGTTAAATCCAAGACTGAATCTGAGAAAAACGTGGTTCGAGACGTGGTTTTGTTTCTCCAGTACTGCCTCTGCAGTAGCTTCAGTATCGCTGCATTGTCCTCTGCTTTTGTTTGCCATTCAGCTTTAAGTAACTATACTAGCATACAGTGGTAGAATACAAGAGTTGGAACCATACAAAACAACTATTTGGCAAAGTTGTACTAGGAGCCACGCCTTAAGCTGCCATCTCCGTCCACCCGATCACGTGACTCCTCACAGTAGCCTTATGGTTTCAAGTTTTCCAGAACCAATTTTGTACAAGAAATAAGTCCTAGAGTCTACAGTATGAGGGTAGTTCAGTTATCAGGGCACTACAAATTTTACAGTTTCCTGGAATTTTTAAAGAAAGTGCCACAATTGGGAGATAATGATCTGACTTAAAGATGAATAGGATTTAATAGATGAATTGTCTGTTGAAGACATCTATTTTTTCCTGTATATAATTGTAATCCAGCAGAAATTCTTCTGTTGATCACGCTATATGAACAAATGCATATGAACTATGACGCAAACCATCATCTGATTTGGATCTTGTTGTAGCTTCCTCCATTATTCTACAGAGTTCTGAAGCGGTGTGGCTATCTCAACAGTAGCTCACTAGCCATCTGTTATACCAAAGCAGCAAATTCTGGGCCTAAAAAGTAATGATGTCCAAGTGAGGCTTCAAGGACCATTAGTTGTATTTGTTGAACCATGTAGATGGCGCTCTGGTTAAAAGAAAAGCGTCAAAGACTGGTAATACAGTGTGTCTTCACCCCTTTGCTAAACAGAAAGCACCTTCTATTTGGCTCAGAAAATAAAGAAAATTCTCAGAAAGCTTCATTGGGATATCACTACTAAAAAGCCAAGAAGTGCCTTAAACCTGCGTTCTATCTAATTTCCAGCAGGGGGCGACTCCAGTGATTCCAAGATAATAAAGTCAAATTGCATAGAAGTCTATGACTAAATTACCATATTTCTCTCTTGATTAATGTCATGTCATAGAAACCATTACTAGCTAGTGCTAGTGGTAAGTGGTAACTTAAGGGAACGTCTGCCAATGTTCAACCAACTTTGTTTGTGCACTTTCATCCCATTATTTTTACAGTCTATGGTTACACCACTACAGATGTGTACAAGTATTGAGTGTTCTCCAAAAATGTACAAGAGTAAGAGTAAAGCAACTACTACTCTTAGAAGTACAAATCTAAAAATGTACATCCAAAGTGTCCCATTAATTTCCACATCTGAAGTTAAGGGGTACCACATAATTCCTGCTCATGAATAGGTGATTGTCATTGTCCGTGCCCATCATGCTTAGCTGAGAGGCCATGAACAGGGTGATGGTTATTTATGTGGCTGTCATAATGGAAGCTACAGGTCAGCTGCAGCCTTTCAGTGATATTTCAGTAAAATTGCAGTACGCCGAGCAATATTTAACCACATAATGGCTACAGTGTCACATGCCATGGGATTTAATGCCTTTACTGCTATGGTACAGTACGTCAGGACTAAAAGCAAGCGCTCAAGGCCACAATTACTAGCTATTAGCTGAGCTGAAATGCCTGTTGAACTCATGGCTTCTATACTGGAAAACATACTATAGTGTATTGATCACAGCTCAGACAGCAATAGGACCATAATAGCTCATTTTAAAATGTCAGGCTTCTTTCAGGAGCTTGACATTTCCAGCAGGAGCAAGGACAAATCATGTGTGGTTGAGTAACCAGCAAGAAATGCACAGGAAAGAGTTAATAACAGGAATTTCTTATGTCTTAATAGTGTCAGAAGTAGAGAAAAGCTTGTGTGGATTTAAACTAGCAGCAAACTTTTACTGGATGGATTCTGACATAAAAGATAAAATCACTTATAATTATCAGCTATATTTCCTCATCAGAGTGCTTCAATGTAAAGTGACCACATTTTCTAATCCTTTCTAGAATTTATATAAAGATTAACTGTTGGGTCAGAGAGAAGTTCAGAACACATATATATTATATATCAAAGATATTGAGCTGCGATACATTAACCAATGTGTCCCTGAGCAAGCCACTTAACCCCTAGTTGCTCCAGAGGCGTGTGACCTCTGACATGTATAGCAATTGGAAGTCACTTTGGATAAAAGCATCAGCTAAAGGACATGTAATGACAAAACAATCTATACTCAATTTCTTCTTGCTCGATTTTCATGCAGATGTTGAATCTTTCCATTATTCTGAAAACACTGACTGTATGTACAGTTCATGCAGGCTTAAAAGATGAGCCTAAAAGTTACTTCCTGCTGCTCTCAATTGGCTAGAAGAAATAAATCATTGCAGCTTTAGCTATTGCATGCATTGGTATGTTTCAAATTTCAAGCTGGCTGATTTTTCAGTGGTACACCCAGTAAACATTTCCCTTCATGTTGGCTGTTGTGTTCTCGTATCCAAGCATGATTGTCTTAATTGCCAGATACATGAAGGCTCCCTGCAGTGCTATGCGTTATCAATGTTATCTCAAGCGGAGACTAACACAAACCACAGGCCATTTTCAGCACAACGTCCTCTTCCTAATGCCTTCATCCATTACAGTTAGATGGAGGGGATGTTTTACTGCAGCCAGGAGATAGTCAAGGGTAAAGACACATACACAGAAAAATGTCATGGCCCATTTAATCCTCTACAATACAGCTGCAGAGTCTAAAACTGAGGAGCAGCCAGTAAGAGGCCATTAGGGATTTTGCTTATATAAGCATAATCAAATTTCTCAGCAGCACCCAGATGTTTAGGCTGAATCAATGGGGCAGGAGACTATTTCTCACGCAAAGGTTGGGATTTATTAAAAACAAACTTGACGGGAGAATGTGCGGTCCTCCACGCAAAGAGACTTCAGGGACCATGACGATGACTGGCTAATAGGACGATGTAAGCTGCGCTCTTGGATCTATGGACTGAACTGGGTCCAGTAGAGAGGGCAACGCACTGGAACCGTGCCATCCTGGTTCAAATACAGGTCCTCGCCACTCTGGTTTGCAGCCAAGTGTTTTATATAAATAAATCTTCAACTTTATCACTAAGACTATTAGGATATAATATAGTTCAGGTTAAATCTTGTCATACACCTGTAGGTCTGGTATGTATCCAAGCTGTCCCCGAGTGCCGTAATGCCTGTGTAGATCAGGTTTCCCTACACTGTGCGAGAACAGGCCGAAATTATAATTCGATTTGCAGCAATTCCCGAGCGTCTGAGAGTTTTTTTGCTTTTTCTCCTCCAGTCGTCGTGATTCGGCGTCACTGCCAGGGTCATTAACATACTTTTCAGCATTCGCAAGGCGCTTTGCATTGACTATTTATGGTTAAAAATGGGTGTGTTCAGGGCAGGATAAGAGGCTGATTCACATACGCACATCTGTGGGTAATCTGTGATTTATAAAGGGAGCATTGCTTACAGTTTTATTAATCTGAATTTTTTTTTGCCATATGCAATTTTTGGCTTTTGGGCATATGTACACTTTTAGTAAGGATCCTACGCTTTTAGACATGAGACCCCTTGTCCGTATTTGTCCAGAGAGGAAAAAAAATCCTCTAGAAGTCATCAGTGATATTAAATAATGGTTTAGCAAATGTTTGCAGCTGGAAAAAGAAATCCAGAACATGACATAGTTTAATGGTTGTGGACAGGAAAGATGCAGCCTGGAGTAATAATTTATTTGTTTTGTCAGCTCTTTCTTTGAACTGTGAAAATACGTAGAATATTAAAACTGTAACTGACAAATCTCTTGCAAAGCTTAAAGACGCCTAAGCCTCCTATGTCTCCTCTCCCCTGCTTCCACTCTGATTAATGCTATGGGCTCACACTATCATCTGGAGCTAAGCAGGCCACTCGACAAATTGCCTTTTGCAGCCTGAAGGGGCAGGAAGAAACTTTTATCTCCATGTGATAAGCATGGGCATAGGTTTCTCTGGAATCTGGCTTTATTCCTATGAATTAAAATGAATTAGCCAGTCTATGCAGACAACCTGAAATCAATTAGACCCAGAAAGCGAGCAGCGCACAGCGTAAGCATCACTAGGCTAAAGAATTTCGCTCTCAGTCCCAGGCAGGCAATTATAATAGTGTAATGAACTGTAGCTCAAGTTGATGGAGAAGTAGAGCTTTTCATTGAAAAACAGTTTCTTTAGTTTGAGCTGTGGTGACTAATTGGCATAAGGCCAACACTAACGTTGGACTCATATGATCCTTGCATGTCAAATAAATGTCCTTTTTGTTGAAATATGTGAGATAAATTGGCAACAAATAGCAAACAGATGTAAACCTGCAGCTCATACTTCACATCAAGGATTTCATTGGACACATTTCTGCATGCTACACCTCAATTCACACATTTGAAATAAAAGACAAAATACACTGGTTCTCGTTGTCCTTAAAATTACCCATATTAGTGTTTTCTAACCTGATCAATGGGGGTCCAGTTTTTTTGACCCAGGGCCTCCAAGGGGAGCCATACCTCTCCCTGGTTTAAATAAAAATGTATAGACATTGACATAGAAATAATGAGCCCTTTTATAAGCTAATATGAAACAAACACCACATGATAAAATTTAAAGGTGCAATATGTAATACTGACAGCTAGCGGTTAAAATGAAGAGAGTCGTCTCTCCCGGCCCCTCCTCCCCAGACTTTGCCAGGGTGAGAACGCTAAACCCAATGTCCCACAATGTCAATGTTAGCCAGACATTACTCCACAGCGCAGCGGAGTAGCTAAATGCTGCTATGTTGACGGTCATAAAAGCCCGTGCTCTGGAGGAGCTCTGAACATCTGACAGTCAACTTTTATTAGCTGAACCAGCAACAACCGCTAAAAACACGGCAGCCTCACAATCCTTTGTAGCCGACTGACAGTCGTCCTTTCTCGGCTTAAAACTACTACAACAACTGCGTAAAAGACCGTGACCCTGCAGCCGTCTGTACCCAGGTCTATAGTTTGTTGGCTGAACAGAAGTGGGGGATGAATTTCGGCAAGGGGGAGATTTTGGTTCTACTACTTTCCAGATGTAATAAACATATAGCCTTTCTACCATTGGATTATAACTTTGTCTAACTTTATGTGTAGATAAATACGAATATTTGATGTTTACTAAAAGCAGCTCGTCTACAGAGTGTACATTGCACAATATGGTTACAATTCAGGTTGTAACAGTGAGAATCATTTTAATATATAACAGGGAAGCTGACTACAAGGGTGACCAGACATCCCAGGGTTTCCGGGGACAGTCCCCGGTTATGGTGACCTGTCCCTGGCTGGATCTGTCCTCTGAAATGTCCCCGGTTTTCACTGTGACTGACTGAGTCTCAGAGAGCTCAGAGCTCAGAGATGTTTTACAAAGCCGTATTTTACGATGCTAAATCACTGATTATTTACATGGAGTCTGGTGGGTTTAGCAAACACAATTTTGCAGACTTTTATGTTTTAAAAAATGATCTAAATCTTTAACAGAAACGTCGACCTCCTTAGAAATCCTTTCCATAATGTTGTCAGACATTTAGAATATTAATCTGAGTCTTTCAATAGCAAAACGAGCACTTTTATGAACGTAAATACAAGCTGGACAATTGTCCTGTTAACTTACATTGTAGCTTGTTTTTCTGCTGCCGACTGCAGCGATCTCGTTTAATACTGCGTCAATGTCAAGGGAAAATATTTCCTCAATAGTTTTTATTGTATCCGATACTCAATGAGCTGTTGCAGAAACAAGCCTGAAGCAATAAAGCAAAAGCTGTCAGATAAATGTAGTTCAGTAAACATAATATTCCCCTCTGAGGTGTATGGAGTACAAGTATGAAGTAGCAGCAGGGGTGATTCTAGGATCAGACCTTTAGGGGGGCTCAGCCCCTAATGAGAACAGCAACAACTAGGTCTAGTGTCCCCGTTTTAAGTTTTACAAAAATAAAAACATGACGTGTTTTGGAGGTATATACACTTCTGAGCTGAAACCTTAGTCACCTTAGGCTACACTGTAGAGATTGTAAGCTGTGTCCCAATTCAACAATTCAGTCTACACGGTTGTTTTGCCCAAAATAAATTGCATGTTTCCATTATGAGGATGTCAAACTTGCAGATTTTTGCCATATGTCACAGTGGTTGTAACTTTAACCAACCATGGCCCAGTCCTGCAGTAACGTTAGCCGTTGTAGCAGCATGTGTTAGCATGGCGACGTTAGCCAGGACCAGTCGGGATCACTTCACCGGCTGTGTCTACAATTTTTTTGTGATTAATGGAACTGAATCCACACTTTTTAAGTAATCAGAATTATAATATGTGTTTGAATGTGAACGTAAATGTTTAATGTTGTCAGTTTCTTTCTCCTTTCTAAAAATATGTTGTTTTAACCATTTACTTTAGATTTTACTTTACAAGAGCCGGCTAAAATAAAGTGAATTAGCCGTGCGTTACCCTTGGCCATACTCGGACACCCCTATCTCCCCGCTGTAAAAACTCACTGTTTTTTCGGGGTATCAACCACATTTGTTGCAAGTTGCCCAAATAAACATCATACTTCTGTTCTTCAAAATAAAAGACATGCTTCAACAACTCCAAATTGCAGTAAAGCTCCTTAATTTCCACTTTGACATAAAGTTATACCACCTGAGCGTCACCCAAGCCTTCTTACTGCATTCTCTCAATGTCAATGTCACGTCCGTACACTAATTAGAGATGACAATTACCATGTGGACACTTACATGTCATCTGCATATATGAAAATTCACATATAGATTTTTAAATGTGCATAAATTCCTTCTATTTGCACTTTGGGGGCGATTGCTCATGAAAAGCACCAAGAAAAGACAGGAGACTGCATCAGACCGGATATGGCTAATAGCTGCGAACAATGTCCTAACATGGACACTGTTCAAGCACTCGCAAGCTCAATGCTGACAGCTGTTCGGGAGGAAATTAGCCAAAGTCTCCATTTGGGCTCTAAGCTGTCTCCATCTTTCAAATACAATATTTACCCGTGTTTTACCACGTCTCTGGTTATGTAACTGTTGAAAGAGATGATGCCAAGTTTGTTTTTTTAGGTCAGGTTCAACGAATCTATCTCTGTTAATCCAGTTGCTTCTACCTCATGGTGGCAGCACGTTGTTTTTGCGTGATAAAGGAGAAAATACTGGCTTTAGCATTGTTGTCAGAGTTAATAGTATTTCAGCTCTGCGTGTTCCCTTAATATCTGATGACATACTGTGTGTTGTGTGTTCTAACAACAGAGTGAATAATTGTAATTTCCCCCTGGGGATTGATACAGTATAAATAGTTATTTTTATTTTTTTAATTAATACAGTAAATATATTATTTGAATTGGAAGAATCAAGGTAGATTTTCATATTTAAAGCTGAAAAATGGACTAAGATGGAAGAATTCTCACAGAGAGATGAAAGCTGGCATGAGTTACTCAACCTAACTTACTCAAAGATTCCTATCATCATAATATGGTTACATATGAGTTAACATACAGGTTAGCTGTGTGGCATGTTACTTATATATCAGATCTACTGTACGGTTTTACCCAGAGGCAGCCTAAAGGTGAGACGATCAGGTCCATGACTGATGTGAGTCCCTGCAGGGGAAACTGGGTCTGCAAATGAATCATATCGTTTGAACAGCAGGTGTGCTTGTAACCGCAGCAGTACATCCTCCATCCTCCTGTTGAAGGCTCGCTGTCTTTCTCGGGGGCACTTCAACATCTTTATGGTAGTTTTTGAAGCAGGAAGGAACATTTTTTACTTAGTACACGCACACACTTGCATACAGCATTGCAGCTCACAAGAGCCTGAACACCTCCTTGTGTATGTACTGTATATACTTATCATCATTATCTACAGTATGTATATTTACTACATTCCTGTATGCATTCAATTTATTCATTTGTAATTACTGTATATCACTTCATTTGCAATACTATATGTTTTGATTCTTGTTTTTACTTGCGTGATCTTCTTTTTATATATACTATGCATACACAGAGCCTGAGCATTTCAATGTCATTGCTTCTCTCTGGTTGTTGCACATATGATGAATAAATCATTTTAACGTTTTTCTACCACAACCCTCCTGACAGTTCCCCTAGGTCCAAAATCTATCTTGGATAGACGCACACAAAATGCCCTTCACTCTCCAGTCTTTCTTGCCTTTCCTGAGTTTTCTACTTATTTATTTATCACTGCTCCAGACATTCAATATCAAATGACCCCTCTGTTCACTGCAGAAAGACAGATGGCACTGAGAGATAAAGCCAATTAAAGTTGGCTGTCCGTTAAAGAAGCAACTGCAGAGACTTAGCAGTGGAGAGAAACTCCAGGGACTGGAAATGGGAATCCTGGCGTCTCCTTTAATGAAAGAATGCGTAGTGAATAGAGCTCACAATACCTCCTGCAGCAGTTAGTTAAGTCTCCATGTGCTGAAATTAAATGTGTACCCTGTTGGGATGCTGATGGCTCAATCATTTATAGCATTTACTGTATCACCCAGCTAGGTTGTCTCTGTCTTTTAAGAAAGATATTAGACCATGTTATTAGAAGAGACAGGCCTCTTTATCGTAATATGAGTAATTAACCTGCAAGTCTTAATTGTTTTTCCTGTCTTTGTTAAGGATGATCCCTGCCTCCAGCAAAGCCTTCTTGGTGACCAATCTGGTGTCAGGGACCCGCTATGATTTGTGTGTGCTGGCCGCCTGGGATGACACCGCCACCACACTCACGGCGACCAACGTCGTGGGCTGCACCAATTTCTTCACCCAGGACGACTACCAGCAGTGCCAGTCTCTACCCAGCCAGCTGCTGGGAGGCACCATGATCCTGGTGGTGGGGGGCATCATTGTAGCCACCCTGCTCGTGTTCATCGTCATCCTTATGGTGCGCTACAAAGCTGCAGACACTGAACCCCCAGTGGGAAAACTGACCAATGTCAGTGACACACACTCTCAGACCAATGGAGGTCATATGCTCCAGTGTCGGCTTCAGCCTGAGCCGAAGGTTAAGGCCAAAGTGACTCTGCAGGACGAGGTGGTGCAGTTCAAGTGTGGCTCTCTTCAAAGCAGCCTCACTTCTTCTTCCTCATCCTCAGGCTCCATGGCGGGGGGCTCGTACAGCCCCAACAGCACACTTGCCAACATTTTGAGATCAGCTCCCTCCAAGCCCCGGACCAACCTGGACCACCTGCTCGGGGCCTTCACCTCGCTGGAGTTGCGGGCGGTACAGGGACGCGACCCAGGAGCCTCTAGTAGTTTTGCCGTAACAGAAGGGAAACCCCACACAGACAGGGAGCCGCTGCTGGGCCGGACGCTGGACTCCAGCCTCAGCCGGCTCCTCATGCTACCTGTGGACTCCAAGCCTAAAAGAAGCCAGTCCTTCGACATGGGAGACATAACAGGCACCGCGGCCGCTCAGGTGTGCAACAAACCACGCAGGATCAGCAGTATCTGGACTAAGAGGAGCCTGTCTGTTAATGGCATGCTGCTGCAGTGTGAGGAGGAGGGGGATACGGGAGGGAGCGGGGGCACAAATGACAACGCTGACTGGGTGATGGAGAGTACTGTCTAGGAAAGATGAAGGGCTGTCACACTGTCAAACACTGCCCAAAGGGACGGCCAACAGCCATGCCAAGACAGAGCCTTTGTCCTGCATGAAGCACACTCATATTCATCCTTTCCACTCTATCAGTCAGACCCAAGTGAGAGAGGGGGGGGGTTCACACTCATAGCTAAATACAAACTTTCAGAATAAGACCTTTGGATTGTTTTGCATCACACTTTGTACAGAGTGTGGATTAGAGTGTGTACAGAGATGGATTCAAATGGCTGGTCAGCCATTAAGAGCCGAAGGGAAATGAGAGAACAGTGCCGTCTGGATCACCATAGACTGCTATTATACTCTATACATTTAAAGTATGTTATGAAATTAAAGTTTTATATTTTTTATTTTGCTGGTCAAACACAAATGATCCATTGCTGGTCTCTGCCTTAACACAAGAGCAAGGCGTGACCAGTGGGTACACTATCATTCTTCTACTGTAAATTCAACCTCATGTTGGTTACCCATCTCTGACTGAACGGTGAAATATATATATATATATATATATATATATATATATATATATATATATATATATATATATATATATATATATATATATATATATGTAGATGTGATGCTTTGATTCATTAAGATTTAAGAGAAAAGATTTATTGACAAAGCTGTATGTGAATATATTTACTTACTATACAGAGTATTATATTTGAGGGGTCACTCAATAATTCTGTATGCTTATTATATCACATGTTATGTGACTGATTACAAACCCATCATCTCCTAAGCTTTGGCTGCACAAAAAAATGCCAAATTATTAAAGTGGAAAGTGGCGCAATGCGTAGGATTTTTCAAAACAATTTGGCCTGTTTAGATTTTTGGTCCAATAGCAAAATAAATGTTTTTATGGGTTTTATTGTTAATAATTTTAAAAGTTATTTTTTTTTAAAGACGCACTCCCTGTTTTGTAACGTCTCTTCATTTACTGAATTTTTCCACACATTCAGGGCAACATTGGATGCTATAACAAAATCCGTATGTATATTTTATGAGGATAATTCTGGTTCATTATATAACTTAAGTCATTAGTTATTAGATATTATGTTATTTTGTGGTTTTAGACGGCAATACTAAGAGTAATAACAACACTGGACTCACAAAAGTTTTTGTTGAAATCTGGAAACACAACCACATCGCCATAGTGATGCAAGAAATGTGCAGCCATACCGTCAGATTAATAGTTTGTCCACATTATTTACAGCAACAGTTTCCAACCCCTAAGACTACTGGACCACAGAACATTTGTATCAAGTTGCAAGAAAACAAACTGAGTAATAATTATATATCTTTATGGCCTATCATGGGCTATTTAAGTTAACTTGGGTCGGCCGTTTCTGCAGTTTCCCTCATCACTCCCTGTCACACCACCAACAACATTATACCCATTCTGTACCAAAATAAGTCCTCGGTTTGTGAGGTAGCAGTCCATCATCATAACCTATCACCATTAAGCAGGACATGGAATCGGTGGGACCATAATAAAATACAGACCACATTGGGGTGTCCTTGTAGCCTGTCTCCGCCCTCCTACGTACTTCTGCTCACTTTTCATTTCCCTTCAGTACTACGTCTGGATTTGTGGTACATTCTTGGGTTTTCTCTGGTAACATTTTTAACCGGTCCAATCAGCGAACAGAGGGAGGGGCTGAGAACGATGTTGTTGAGGTTGTGCACAAGAGTTGTAGTTCCGTAATGGCGGCGGAGAAACGGTCCGTTGTGGCAACGCTGCTGAATATCCAGAAGTTAAAGCCCGAGGAAGAACAATCTTTGATGAGTTGTGTTGGGGGCCATGATGTTGTGGCCCTCCTCCCTACGGGGCTCGGGGAAAGTTTGATTTTCCAGCTTGCTCCATCAGTGGTGAAGGAGTTGGCTGAACGCTAGCGATGCTAAGCCGACATCACGACCAAACGTTAGCGATTGGGTATGGCAGATCCAATAGATTTCAACTTCAACAGAGGACCCGCGTTCAAGGAAGTTAACACTCGTCAACGGAGAGTGGCCAGACTCTCTGGACTAATGAAATATACCAGAGTCTGGTAGGACCAGGCTGATGGAAAAAAGTCTGGTAGGACCAGGCTAATATCCCAGAGTCTGGTAGGACCAGGCTTATGTACCAGAGTCTGGTAGGACTGGGCTACTGGACCAGAGTCTGGTAGGACCGGGCTAATATACCAGAGTCTGGTAGGACCAGGCTACTGGACCAGAGTCTGGTAGGACCAGGCTGATGGACCAGAGTCTGGTAGGACTGGGCTAATGGACCAGAGTCTGGTAGGACCAGTTCCTACTGGTAGTCCAGTAGATTCCTTGTAGATTATTGTGTCCTTGTAGATTATTGTAAAAATAGGACCAATTGACAGTGTCAATAAGCGCTATGTTTCCAGACCAGAATTTTCCTATTACATACTATATTCATTTGCGGGGTGGGGGGGGGTAAAGTGTAATGATCAGTCTTTTAACAGGTCCAGTCACTAAGTCTCATTTTGTCTACCCAGGTTGTAAGTTACTTTGAAAAAGTCCCAGAAGTCTGTTTGGAAACCAAATTCCTCTGTGTTCTCCTCATACACCGCTCAATGTTCATAGAATTCCTATTAAACCATCTGCAGGGCATTAGAGTTTATTAAAGGTTTAATAAGTAAAATGACCCTAATGAAAGTTCATTTTCCAGAAAGTTATTATTAAACAACATGAAGTTGTTATGGCTTTTATTGTCTGGTGTTGCATGTTTCTGCTGAACTGACCCATGAGGCAGTTTAGTCCAGTGTATACACCGATGCTGTCATTTCTCACATGTTTTGTGAATAATTTTTGTGCGATATTTCTGATATGACCGCGTGTGTACAGTGTCTATATATATATATATATATATATATATATATATATATATATATTTGATTTTTTTTGTACCATACTTCAGTGGGATTATGTGTGACAGTTGAACTTTACAGTAGGAGCGAGGGGAGGAGCAGCAGCTCCACTGTTACAGTGCAACTGTGCACATTTTCTTAGCTGGAGCTGTAAAAGATGTTTATGTGTTCAAATGTGTTGTTTTTGCTACTAAGATAAAACTAAACATTTCACATGAGACAGCCTTGTGATGTCAGATCATTTCTTATATATGACTGCAGCGGTGGGGTTGTATGGGGACTGAAAATCTCTGTAATAAAAAGGAAGTTGTAAATTTAAAACTAAAGTGATCATAAATGTGAGACCTACATGGTAGAAGTGCAAAATGAAAAAGGTGATGAAAGTGGATTGGAATTACCACGGCACGGACACATGGGGGCACTTGAAGTGGCTTTCTACTGTATCTATCATTTCACCGTGAGGAAATAAGAAGGAACAGTGGACAGAGAAACTGTGTGAGAAGGGGAAAGGGACGGACACCTCTGGGTCGAACGGGTTGCTGGGCGTAGGCGCGTACCCCCCCATACTGTGGGTGCTCCGCCAACACTGAGCACCCACGAAGCTGTCAGTCAAACTTTTCATCTCTAATCTTATCTTGAGTTGAAAGATAGCCTTTTTTAGGGCGTATGCCCATGAGCACCCACAAATGATTTTAGGTAGATAAGATAAGGATCTATCAGAGCTCTCAGGATTGCCTTACTCAGCCAGTCACTGTGGCTCAAGCAGGGGCGCCACCAGGAATTTTGGGCCCCATGACAAAAAATCAAATTGGACCCCCTCTGCGCAGCTGTTGTCACCACATCTCTAGGGCCTAACTGTCCCATCAAAAGCTTTACATAACTCTAATTAAAGGCTTGCCACTGTCTTGCTTCTTGTAGTTCAATACTAGTACTAGCACAATATGTACTTCTGGAGATTTGTACATGCAGGTAAGTCTAGTATGTTGTTCAAGATTAGAAGCAAACATAAAAACTGTGCTGAAGGCCACTTTTTACAGTCTCAATGTATTTTTATTGTCAAATTTGACAAAAGTGAAAATTCTTTTAACAAAAGTATTATTATTATTAATTATTATTATAATATGAATGAACGATTTAAAAAAAGAAAAACTTAAATATATATTATCTTTTAATCAAAATAAATTAACATTATCCTCTCAAAACAATAAAACAGCTGATTGTTTAACTTAGTTGCACATATATGCCAACAACAAAATAAATGGACATAAAATGGAATTTCCACACCAGGGTTATTATAGTGCTACAAAACAGATGAAGCGATCACTAAATGAAAAGGTTTTGAATATGGTCATAACAAACTAACAGTACCAGTGACATCAAATTAAAAGTTATGAATAAGAACAAAGGACTCCTGGAAACCCAAACTTTTCTCTCAAATAACAGCTCAGCATGTTTTTGGCAGTCCAGCCATACATCTTGGTCTTGGTTTTATAAACTGTGGGTATTATGTCTGTAGTAATATTCAATCTCCATAGCCATGCCATTTGGCAGATATCACTGACCCTTGCTCAGCCTGACTCACCAAGAGCCCAACGCCGAACTTTCTTACTAGCAAAGTCACTGATCAAGTCATTGATCAAGTCACTGATCAAGTCATTGATCAAGTCACTGATCAAGTCACTGATCAAGTCACTGATCAAGTCACTGATCAAGTCTTTGAAGTGTAATCAATGGACAACATGGTAAGACTGCAAAGCCTGTCCTGAGACACAGTGGACCTCAAATGTTTTTTTTATCAGTTTTAGCTTACTGAAAGCTCTCACCCAACCAGCAACAGTCACAGGCAATGTACAAAATTATACGTAGAGGAATGCAGACTTTTCCAGAAATGCTGTGTAGCTGCATCTTGTTAATTGCTTTGAGGAGACCAAGAGCGGACAAGTTAGGAGGGAAAGTAGCCTTTATACTGTGTTCAAGTGTCTTATTATATATATATATATATATATATATATATATATATATATATATACTTAATAAGTAGTTGGCACACAGAAGGGACTTTATCCTCACTAATATGCCCACCTTTTAAAACAGCAGAGTATTCCTCTGTTTCTGCAGTGGTGTGAAACCTGGTGTCCAGATCACTAAAGATGCTGTCCATAGCAGTTAAAAACACTGATCCAAAACACTGTTTCTGCACTGTCCTAAGCTGTCTTCTCTTGAAAGGTCTCATCATGGAATCTCTTCCTTTTCCTTTGCTAAACTGAGGTGCAACATCTATTTGTGTTGCAATCAGTGTTGCCTGAGACAGGAGTGACTCCCATCCATCTCTAAGAGCCAGCATCTCCTATCTCTCTGTGTCAAGAGAGATTTTTTCCAGATTAGATAACCACATTCCTGTCATCAATGCACTGCAGTACTTTGAGCCAGACAGTAAGACAACAGCATTGAATGAC
Source organism: Percina caprodes (assembly GCA_013375575.1). Taxonomy (NCBI): domain Eukaryota; kingdom Metazoa; phylum Chordata; class Actinopteri; order Perciformes; family Percidae; genus Percina; species Percina caprodes. The sequence goes on from JABXJD010000052.1 coordinate 3,272,652, forward strand.
ATGAAGTAGTTCTTCAGACCACTAGCCTCTGATCTGGCCTCGCTGGTGAGACTGCATGTTGTGAGTATACTGTCAAGGGCTTCAACAACAGAAGGAAGGTGCTGTGCTACAGGTCTAACAGCCATGATTCTCTCACACGCCAGCGAATGTCTGAGAGGCGATGCAAAGAGCAACCTGTTTTCTCTTTGTAGATGGTAGATATATCCAGTATATATATTAAAATATGCCATATACCAATGAATAACACTAACACTACAGAACATTGACCCAAATTACCTTCAGTTCTGTATCACCACCACTTGATTACATACATTAGATACAATAGAATATTGTGTGTGTGTGTGTGTGTGTGTGTGTGTGTGTGTGTGTGTGTGTGTGTGTGTGTGTGTGTGTGTGTGTGTGTGTGTGTGTGTGTGTGTGTGTGTGTGTGTGTGTGTGTGTGTGTGGACAAGCAATAGGGCAGCTGTGTCTCGGTGGTAGAGCGGTTGCCTGCCAGTTGACAGGTTGGTGGTTCGATCCCTGGAGTCCCCTGCAGTCTGTTGTCTTGTGTTGAGTTGGAGTGTAAATGTGTGTTAATGGTTTCTGTACTATGTAAAAGTGCTTTGAGTAGTTGTTCTAGTCCGCTAGAAAATATAATACTTCACTCAAACTACTTAAAAAGTACAACATACAAAACTACTCAATACATTAACATGAGTAAATGTGTTTGTTACTTTCCACCTTTGACACTGGGTTCCTTCACACACACACACGATGGTTTATCTCAACCCTACATTCACGATCCTGTTGCCCCAAATGCTTATTAGAGCACCAAATGAGGATTAATCCACCGCTGAAAATAGTCCCTAATAAATGCACTATTTCCTCCTGATTGAGTGACGTCAGATAAACAAAATTACTGAGCCTTTTCTGCACAAAAGTTATTATCTTCACCAAACCACAAGATAAATGTTTTTAATGTTTTTGACTTCTTAGGTATCCACTGATGAAGACCATGAGATGCAGTTGGACACCTTTATAAAAAAAAAGCCATTGAGTGGACTTGAGTTGTGATTACTTGGTCACATGTGCATATTTGTTTCATCCCGGCTTCTAATGTGCACCAACCCATTCAGAAAATAATATATTATGCATATATAATAAATAATAATAAAGATTACCTATTATTTTTACATTTACATTTTTACATTTTCAAAGCATGCCCTAGGGTATTACATTTAAAGTGTTTTACCAATCAATGTCAATATCACTAAAGTATGGAAATCGACCTTAAACTTTCTTAACCCTTGTACAGTATTCGGGTCAAATTGACCAATTTCAAATATTTAAAAGAAGAAAAATGGTACAAGCTACATGTTTTCTACCTGAAATCAACAGCCTTACCTTATTTCCCGTGATAAACATGTATTCCTGACTCAATTCAGAACATTATTCTGGATATGACCACATTGTTGTTTCCATAGTGGATTTTTAACATGAATTATAACCTGATGACATAAAACAAATCACACTTCCATTTTTAATTGTGTTCTAGTAGAGACTGATTGCATTTCCTAAACATATGCTATCTCAATTGTTTGAAATTGAGATAAAGACAATATTTATTAATAGATTATGAAGTAAAATTTGATTTCAGTATTGTTTTTAAAACTCCAAATACGTCACGGGTCAATTTGACCCGAGGGATACAAGAGGGACAACACAAGGGTTAAGTTATTCCATCACTGTGAACATTATGTGTAAATTATTGGAAGGATTAAAAAAAATCTGCATTAAAGATGCATCATCATTGCCTGATAATGCAGTTTTTTAAAGCTTAGCAAGATTTTTATGATGTATTATAAAAGTGGAAGCCTATAGCTGCCTGATTGGAGTGTGTGAAGATTCTCAGTCATCCGGTTTATGGTATACTAAACATTAGATAGCTTCACACAAATTCTTTATGATGTTTTTAGACAGTGTGGAGTAAGATGATCCCAAGGGAAATTAAAAAACACACTCATTGTAGCACCCCAAGGTGAAAACTGCTTTCTTTTGACAGAAAAAACAGTGTTTTACATCTTGTTATGATTCTTCTGATTCTCGCTAACCACCTCGCTAAAATCTTGGTTATACTACTTACTTATACTAATATCATACTAATGTCCCGCCACCGTCTATCTATTGATCCAAGACAGCCGCGGAACAATTGGATTTCATAAGGGTGAATTGTTCCATAAATTGTTACAATGTATTTTAAAATCTGCTTTAAAAATGAACACATATGCTTATTTAACATGTCTGTTTTGTCCATATGTGCTCATGCTGTCTTCCCCAAGTGGTCGGACAGGTCTCAGCTTTGAATGTCAAACTCCGCTTATGGTCGGAATGTGCTTGGAATGCTTAGAGGGAGATTGGTCAGAGGGTTATGGCTTCTTTCATGCCAAAATCCACCTTAAAACCCTTGAAAAATGGTCAAAACAACAATAAATTGGAGGGCCAAACAAACAACATGGTTTCATTGCTTTTAGTCCACTAATAGAGGAGCTAAATTGTAAGGTTTCACCTCAAGACAGCACTATAGATCAGGAGACACCAAATGTTAAGTGCTCTTCCTCTGGGAAGCATAAATATCTAGCCGGTGGACATTTTAATGAGATATACTCTTAAAAAGGCTCATAATGAACAGAAGATCATTTGCATTGCGCTAGACAAAAGGTCATGTACTAACCAAATGAGAATTCAAGGACTATTCCAGCGGTTTAGAATGTTTAAGGCAAATAACTGTGCTCTGCTTACCCCGCCAGTCGTTTTCTACATCATGCAGCCATATTTTTCCTTTATTATTTTATTTTGCAGAATTGTTAAGATTTTTTTGTTTTAAATGAAATGTTCATGGTACACTCTCTTCAAATGTCAGTGGTTCGCCTGCCAAAACACAAATCTGCATTTATCACTCATGTCACTTCACTTGACTCCCAATAAGTGTGGTTTCTGTCATGGTTAGATCTTTTAAGGTTGCGCTTTCCTTGGTTTCCTTGGTTTTTTTTGTATACTCACATTGTCTCTCATTCCGGGGGCCTCATCTATTGCCAGTGAGTAGAAAATGTTCTAAATACTGTCTTACAAATGAAATATAGTATGTGCTCAAATCTGCATTTATAATGTGCGCAAGCCAATCGTACATCAGTAAGTAATTAATCTTCATAAATCCCACCTATTAACGACCATGCACGTTCACGATTGGGCCATTTGCATTCAGAAACCCCTCCAACTAACCAGACATGCACGGAAAATAATGGTGCTTTGGATCAACTTAAAACGTTAACTCTAATTGTTTCGCTAAATTATATTTCTGATATAGTCTAAATCTCAATTTTTATTTATCATTAATTAAAACTAAAGTTAATAAGTTAATGTTAGGTAGTGTTGAAAACGTCCAAAAAAAATAAACATTGAAAAAAAGCATCAAAAGTGTTGAAAAAAGGCGCAAAAAGTCAGAAAAAGTTAAAAAATATCAATAAAAAGCGTCAACAAAAGTGTAGATTTTCATATTTTGATGGAAAGATAACACAAGGGTTAACAAAGAATTACATTACTAGTATGTCACAATAACTGTATGAGCTCCTAATTACAGGCAAACTTTTTTTCTTGCCAACTTAAAGCCCAGAGAGAAAAATATGTGACCGTTTATTTATTTATTGATATGTATCATTGAACTGTACCAAGACTGCTAATGCAACATAAACATTACATTACGTTACTAAAGGGCTTTCTTTCCCCAAATAAGCAACATAAGATCACAATATTTTATTCATTTTTATTTATCTTAGTGTGCATTGGTCTCTAAATCTATTTAAATGTATTTTTCTCCTATTATTCCTTTTTTTGTAATGCACTTTATATTTAAAATCTCAAAGTGCTACCTATGGAATATGGATAAGTGCTAGGAAGAAGAAAAGTATTAAAAGTAAAAGAAACAACAAAAGGACAAGGAAAGGGGTAAGTGATCAGCCAAAAGCTTTGCTAAAAAAAATGGGCTTCACAAATCACTACACCAGTTTGAGACTATTAGAACTGTATAATTAAGTAGGTCTAATGAAAAGCACTGGAGACGTGTTTTTTTTATAAATTATAAAGCATTAGCTATGCTGAAAAAGATTTAAGATGGATTTTGATAAAATGATAAACTGAACTGAAACCAGCGAGCCCTTGGAAGGTATACCATGCATTCAAAAATTGCCACTTGCATTGATTGGGAAATGGTTGTCAGTTATTTAAGTAATATTAACCCTCCTGGTGTCCTTGGCTCAAATTTGACCCATTTTCAAAAAGTTTCTATATCAGAAATTTGGGTTTCTTTCAAACAGATTGTCCAAAAGAATTACGTGAATGGAATTTTATATACAAAAGATACAGAAATAAGAATCAAGAATTAATAAACTTAAAGTATCCTTTATGAATAATCAATTTATTCTTTTGAGTGTTCCTTCTTATTTTAGGGCGTTTAGGTTCTGGTTAGGCATCACTGCAATGATGGCTTTCCAGCTGAGAAATCACTGCTCTAAATTAACAAAATGTTTTAAATGTGATGTAGGTATACATATAAGATAAGATAAGATAAGATAAGATAAGATAAAATGAGATAAGATAAGAAAAGAAAAGAAAAACCTTTATTTCTCCCATAGTGGGGAAATTGTGGTTTGCAACAGCAAAGATAAGAGCAAGATAGGTAAGTGTACAGAGATAGATAAATGTACAAAATATAGCAGTATTAACAGTATTAGACAATAAATTACACATGAATTATAAAATTATTAAATTGCACTTTGAAAATTGCCCAAATGAAAAATGATGCACAGATGTAATGATAATAATGGCACATGGGATGCAGGCTGTAGTGCACAGAGTCAACGGTGTTCGTTGTGCAGTCTGACGGCCGCTGGAAGGAAGGATCTGCGGTACATGTATTCTCTGTGTATACCGTACACAGAGAATTTCTGTGCCTTTCTGTGTGGGCATGTACACGTGAGTGCATGTGTGCATGTTGCACATGCATGCATGAGCAGTACAATATTTCTGAATCTGCCAACTCTGTGGTTAAGGTTTGGTTTAGGCACAAAAATGGCTTGTTCAGGTTGTACGTAAAGATGTGGGTCATGGTTAATAGAAACTGATGTTGACTGTTGGGAGGAGACAGGAAACCAACAGCAATAAGACTTCAGCGTCACATCTTTGCTGCTGACACACAACAGTCATAAGTCACACAGCCCCTAAAGGTCCCAGTTGGGTAATTAGATATTTTACGCATTTGAACAAACATGTTGTTTTGGTGATGTCTTCAGCTAATGTTGCATCCTACAAGGACAGGTTCTCCCAGACCTCAGCCTCCAAGGAAGCCCAAGGATTTCTGTCAACAGTAGAGAAAGACTTTTTTTTTTATATATATATATATATATCTGAATTTTTGTGGTGACTGCTTGCTTTAAAAGACAAATATCACTTTGTAATATTTACAGACTGAACCTTGTAAATAGACACATTGTTCAGACACTGCTCCCAGATCAGTATCCACAAGAAAACCTTTCACACACAGTGATGCTGTCTGGCATCAATGGGCAAAGAAAGGCCACCACACACTCAATTAATTGGCGGGAGAATTAAACACTGATCCGCGGTGCTCACGTTATATTTCAAAGCATGCCAAAGTGCTTGTTGAGCCAGCTCATTCTGACATTTAATTCAATTGGTCGGAATAGAAGAGTGTAATTACCAAAGGATAAAAGGGACGTGGTCACAGCTGAAATGCATCGCTGACCACCCACCAAACGCAAATTCAATCAAAAGCTTAGTTGTGATAAGAGGCTGCAGTTCTAATCAAAGGAATCTTTGAATAGAGCTGATTAGTCAGGGCATTTTGACACAGCAAAATATGAAATATTAACAGACAGGTTTTGCTTTAGTGTAAGGGGGGGGGCAATTAAATCAAGCACTGAGAGCTGTAAACAATAATGTCCTGTGTGTAGAGAGCTGTGACTCAGCAAGGCTGCACTGCAATGGGTTACATGCAGCGCCTGAATTCAACCCAGAAGAGTGCCAGTGGCCTAATTCATTTGCATGACATGATCATTGCATGTGTCTTGGAAGTATAGAATAGAATAGAATAGAATAGGTAATATAGATAGATAATAGATAATAGAATAGGAAAGCCTTTATTGTCATTATACACAAGTGCAGTACCTGTGCAACGAGATTGAAGCGACCCCTTTACAGTGTCGACATGGACTATAAAAATATAAAATATTAGTGCAGAAGAAGAAAAAAAAATAAAAATAAAAAAGGGGGTATGTGGTGCACAGTTCCTGTCCTTGAGTTGCATTTACAGTTGTGTTCAAAGTAATAGCAGGCCAACATCACTAACCTCATACATCATATTTTTTTGGTAGAAGTGATATTTCTACATGGCAAATCATGTATTAGTAAATTTTGTAGAGTCCTAGAAAACCAACAGAGCCAACAGTCGTGACATGCATGTGTGATTGAATCTGTAATTGAAAGGGGCAATAACAGCAGTGTTGTGATGATTGATTCTGTGAAGAAACAGGTGTCAATTACCAGTGATGACCAAATGAAGCTTTGTGAACCAGTGTCTTTATTTTCTGAGCCACTAGATGGCGCTCTCTGTTCGACAAAAGGTTGAGAATCCACTGAATCGCAATGCCTTTGGCCTTTCTCTTAAAACAGAGAGCGCCATCTAGTGGGCTCAGAAAATAAAGACACTGGTTCACAAAGCTTTATGTGGCCATCACTGTAATTATAGAACAAATTTAAAGGAGAATTCCGGTCGATTCCAACATGTAGCTCTGTTCTTTGTAAATTTGGAGGTCTGTTAGTAGCGAAAAAACGAAACCAATCGTTGCTGCCTACACCGTGTTATCCTCCTGCTAGAGTTAGCACCCAACAGGCTTGAACAGGGCAAGTTATAAAAATGTTTTTAGCCTCTTAACATGTTCAAAATGTCATTAACAGTACTCGGCCAAATGCATTGATTCCTTCTGAGTGAACACAGTGAATCTGACTGCAGTAGATGTGACATAAAGGCATAAAAGTTGTATTAATCCATCCCTCTGTTTATGTCCTGTTTCCCAGTGAAGTCCACACTAGTCGATAGCCGACCTCATATAATCCAATTTTCCAAAACTTATTTTTCCCCCCAAAAAATGAATTGCCGTGGTTCTGTCCGTAGTAATTAATGAGTGTGTATGAACAGGCTGTAATCTGACACCACAGCTGTTCTGCAGCAGACATATAAAGCTGTTATGTTGTATTCTTTTCCAACTCTGTACATCTGTTAATGTGTTTCCTCATGTTTGGAGGACATTTAAATATCAACTATTCAGTGGACTTACAGTGTTATTCCTCATTCAACAGATCACTACTGCCCCAGTGTGAGCAAAGATAATTACTACACCACACTCAGGCTGCAACACTAATGCTTCATTTACACTGTACTGCAAACAGTGTATGTACTGAAACAGTACACTCTAAATGTTGAGCACATAATAATAAAAGACAATACTGTAACAGAACAATTGGCTGTAAAAGGATATTGTGCAAGAATATTGTTGTAGTACAAATTAGACTTCAATTACTTTATCACATCCCTCCTAAACTGATCAGCTGTTTCGAGGTGTTCACATTTCAGTTAAACCAATCATCGGCCATGTTTTCAAGAGCCAATCACTGCAGGACATCCCCGCTTTAAATCTGTTCTCTCCTCCGCGGCTGTCAATTGTCATTTCAGGAAAGAGTGCGACCCTCCTCCTCCCCTTCTACCTCCAGTCATCTTCACCCACGGCACCCTGGGTCTTCTTCCAGCTGACCGCTCCCATTGACTCCTTCGATCCGGTCTTCATGCTCCTTCACCCCCACCACCACCACCACCATCAGTGTCTTGACTCAATTGGGGGAATATGTCTGGGTTTCCCTACCCCTTTAAAACATATACATTTCATACGATGGAGTCTAATCTCCAAAGACTTTTCATATTTGTTATATGTAGCTTACAACTGAATTGTTGCATATCTGCAACAAAGTCTCTCCTGATTTAAAGGTCCCATGAGGGATGCTTTTATATAGACCTTAGTGGTCCCTAATACTGTATCTGAAGTCTCTTTTATGTAGACCTTAGTGGTCCCTAATACTGTATCTGAAGTCTCTTTATATAGACCTTAGTGGTCCCCTAATACTGTATCTGAAGTCTCTTTTATATAGACCTTAGTGGTCCCTAATACTGTATCTGAAGTCTCTTTTATATAGACCTTAGTGGTCCCCTAATACTGTATCTGAAGTCTCTTTATATAGACCTTAGTGGTCCCTAATACTGTATCTGAAGTCTCTTTTATATAGACCTTAGTGGTCCCCTAATACTGTATCTGAAGTCTCTTTATATAGACCTTAGTGGTCCCCTAATACTGTATCTGAAGTCTCTTTATATAGACCTTAGTGGTCCCTAATACTGTATCTGAAGTCTCTTTTATATAGACCTTAGTGGTCCCCTAATACTGTATCTGAAGTCTCTTTATATAGACCTTAGTGGTCCCTAATACTGTATCTGAAGTCTCTTTTATATAGACCTTAGTGGTCCCCTAATACTGTATCTGAAGTCTCTTTATATAGACCTTAGTGGTCCCCCAATACTGTTTCTGAAGTCTCTTTTGCAGACATTCCACAACGGTGGAAGTCTCTTTTATATAGACCTTATTATTATTATTATTATTATTATTATTAATAATAATAATAATATTTATGTATTACGGTATTACTTTAGCTAAATTACTGATTTGAAGACTGATGACTGTACATTCTTACATTTTGAAAAAAAGGGCCATAAAGAAATATTGTTGCACAGTTGTCAATAAAGTTTTCCAGATTCTTTTGACGAGGATTATAACATGCGCATGCGTACTAGCTCAGCTGAGTCCCGCATAGCAGAATTCCGCAGCCGCTGGGGAGAGTCCAGGAATGTGAGTCACTTGTAAATGACTTTGATAACAGTCTGTAGTCATTGTTTTGGATGTAAATAAAATGTGGCTGTGTTCTTTTAACTCCACAGCTCTTGAACTTATGGCTCCAGAGATATGAAGGACGCTGTCTAACCCGTCGAGGAGTTAGTTTACCCGGGTCGCTTGTCGCCATGGCTTCTTTAACTGTCAGCTTGGCGGCTCAGAGCATTCAGGGGCATCGCAAGTCCTTCTCCCTGCTCTTCTATCGGGCTGTGCGGGACCTGAAACCGGTCTGGATGCTGGAGGACATGCGGACGATGGAGGCTTTTTATCAGGAGGACGACGCCAGCCAAAGGATTTATACCCCGTCGGAGGCGTTGCTCTACGCTGTAGTTCACGACCACCAGGCGTACGCCCAGTACCTGCTCAACCGGTACACCGACGAAGCGCTAGCAAAGCCCGGGGAACGCTTCTGCTGCTGCCCGTCCTCCGCCCCACACCTGGCCATGGCTGTCCGCTACGACAGGCGCTACATTCTTGGCCTTATCTTACAGGAGATTCACCGGATACCCAGCGGGGCCTGCTACACGGACCGAGCTGGGTGTTTTCACTTGGAGGACGGGAGTACCCCTTTACATCTGGCCTGTGAACTCATGCGGCCCGAGGCGGTCATCATGCTGTTGGGGAACGGAGCGTCCCCGCACGCCCTGGACCACAGCGGCTTGACGCCGCTGGATGTAATTCTGGAAAAACTCAGGGACTCCAAGGAGGTGAACGGCGGGGGGAGAAGGCAGTGTCTGGACAACCTGCTCATGTTCATGCCAAAGGTCCACTTTAAGATGAAGGGGGCTCTGAGCAGAGAGCCCGAGCGCTGGAGCGAGCTGCTGGGGGAGGAGACGTACAAGTACCTGGCCGAAAGAAGCCCGGCGCCGCTGGTCCTTGCTGCCATGCAGACTATTCTGAGGCAGCTTAGCCCTGCGACCTTCCCGGACAGCCTGCATGAGCTGCCTATCCCCTCCTCCCTTAAACCATCGGGTCTGCCTGTGAAACAACGGGACAGGCAGAGGCTGGTGTAGCATTAGTATGACATGAAGCATGCTCCATGTACTGTTCTATTTTAGTGTGTGTGTGTGTGTGTGTGTGTGTGTGTGTGTGTGTGTGTGTGTGTGTGTGTGTGTGTGTATAAAGCAGTAACACTTCATTTTAGGGCTGAACAAATAAACCCTGTCAGGTAACACATGATTGAATCTTATCTAAAGATGTGGCTTTTATCACACTGTTTGGACCACTGATTCAATTTACTATAAGCTGGAGGTTGATTGGCCTGTAGTGGCAGTCTGAAAGGCAGCCATCAGTGGGAAGACCAGGGAATAAACAGCCATATTCTTAAACCTTTTTACACAAATGTAGACATTTTTGGGCTTTTCTCCCTTAAATGGACAGGACAGCTAGGTGAGAAGGGGGGAAGACATGCAGGAAATCATCATCGCTGGTCGGACTCAAACCCTGGACCTCTGTGTCAAGGTAGAAGCCTCGAAGTATATGTGCACCTGCTCAACCCCCCATCACCCTGGCCACACACAAATGTAGGCATTCATTTGTCTTACCTCATTCTTAAGCGTTACCTACTAAAACAAGTACTACTCTTTGAGCCACTGTATCATATCAGAGGAGTAGTCACTTGACAGTCTACATGAACTGTGTTAATCTTAATAAATTAATTTTAATTTATTTTGGTTTAATTTAACAGTAATATTAAGAAAGGGAACATATAGCCTAGATCAGGGATCTTCAACAGGGGGTCCAAGGGGTCATCAGAGTCTCCAAATTCTTGTTGATTTTTGAAAGATTTTTCCAACATATTAGCAAATATAAATCCACACTGCTTACTGGTCTATAGGTAAGGTCACTAAGGCCAAAGACAGATAGTTAATCCTAACGATTCACTGTGCCACATGTGTGTTTAACATTAAAACATGATTTATAAAATCATGGCAACAATTATTAAGTTATTTGAATGGTTTAGTATTCTATGCAAAAAAACATATGTATAAAGACTTTAGACCACCCTACAGGTTATTCGAAGACCAATTGAATATGCAACTTGATTTTATACCTTATATGTAGAAGGGACTCCCTGCTCCAGCTCTCTTTCAGTTAAGGGGTCGCTTATGGCTTATAAAACGTTGAAGACACCTGGTATAGATCATTTGAGAACAGCCAGGTGACTTGAAAACTCTTTGGATGACTTATTTTTTTTTTTTTAAATAAATAAGAATCCAATTATCTAGTTTTGTCTTTCTTGACTCCATGAATGACATTCAACATTGTTGTTCTTTTTTCCAACTATAATTGCCACATAATTAATGACCAACGAAGGAAGAAACCGACTATGGGGACATACTGCTGAGTATAAAAAAAATTTCTTGAATTTGGAGTTTGATTTAAAAAAAATATATATATATATATATATATATATATATATATATATATATACGCTACCAATCATAAGTTTCAGGTAACTTACACATTTCCATACCACTCCATTATAGACAGAATACAAGCTAATCGGAGTGGGGGGCTGATCTTTAATGCAATATCTACATGCCCATTATCAGCAACCATTCATCCAATGTCCCAAAGGCACATTCTGTTCACTAATCTGATATCATTTAAAAAAAATAACTGAGAAAACATTGAAGAACTCTTTTGCAGTTATGTAAGCACATAATGTAATCTGAAAACTGCTGCCCTGGTTAAAAAAACAATGCTTCCGATCTCAGCTAGTTTTCTGTCTATAATGGAGTGCAATGGAAATTTCTAAGTGACCCCTGTAGCTTTCTAAGGCAAGGCAAGGCAAGGCAGCTTTATTTGTATAGCACATTTCAGCAACAGGGCAATTCAAAGTGCTTTACACAAAATCAGTTAAAAAAAACAGTTAAAAGAAAATAAAACCGATAAAACACAGAAGAAACAGTTCAAAATAAAAACAGATAAAACACAAGAATAAACGTTACAGTGCAGTATAAGAGATTAAACAGTAAAGAAATGAACATCATTTAAAGAAAGGCAACATCAAAAAGAAAAGTCTTCAGCATTGATTTAAAATACTAATATAATAATACACATGCAACAACACAGCTTAAAACAGCTGAACACAACTTACAATTCACATACAGCTGAGTAGTCTCCATCCACCCTTCTAACCTCTAAGAGAAGGAAGTCATTGCGTCACTTGACTTGAACGTCATTGATGCCAAGCCGGTAACATTTTACATGTATTTGTTTGTAATAGAGCAGCTTTGTTATCAATAACCGACGTTAAAAAATTGTACTTCAGCCTACATTTTATCTTAACCTCAAGACACTGGAGCCTCCTCACATGCATGCATGCAGATAGTGAAGGCAAGGCAGCTTTATCTGTAGAGCACATTTCAGCAACAGTGCAATTCAAAGTGCTTTACACAAAAACAGTTAAAAAATAAAAACAGATAAAACACAAGAATGTGCACAATGTAGTATAAGAAATTAAACATTAAAGAAATGAAGAACAATTTAAAGAAATGCAATATCAAAAAGAAAGGTCTTCAGCCTTGATTTAAAAGAACTGAGAGCAGCAGCGGATCTGCAGTTTTCTGGAAGTTTGCGCCAGATATGAATAGAAACTGAACGCTGCTTCCCCCTGTTTAGTTCTGACTCTGGGGACAGAAAGCAGACCTGTCCCAGATGACCTGAGAGGTCTGGGGGGCTCATAGTGTACTAGCAGATCAGAAATGTGTTTTGGCTCTAAACCGTTTAGTGATTTATAAACTAGCAAAAGTACTTTGAAATCAATTCTTTGAGGCACAGGAAGCCAGTGTAAGGACTTCAGAACTGGAGTGATGTGATCCAGTCTCTTGGTCTTAGTGAGGACTGGAGTGATGTGATCCAGTCTCTTGGTCTTAGTGAGGACTCGAGCAGCAGCGTTCTGAATCAGCTGCAGCTGTCTGATTGATTTTTTAGGGAGACCTAAGTCTAAGTCTACTGAAGAAGAAAGCATGGACAAGTTTTTCCAAATCCTGTTGACACATAAGTCCTTTAACCCTTGATATATTCTTAAGGTGATAATAGGCTGACTTTGTAATTGTCTTAATGTGGCTGTTAAAATTCAGGTCAGAGTCCATGACTACACCAAGATTTCTGGCTTTGTCTGTTGTTTTTCACATTGTCGTTTGAAGCTGAGCGCAGACTTTTAATCGTTCCTCTTTTGCTCCAAAAACAACCACCTCAGTTTTTCCCTCATTTAATTTCAGAAAGTTCTGGCACATCCAGCCGTTAATTTGTTCAATGCACTTAGTCAGTTTTTGTATTGGACTATAGTCCCCTGGCGATAAGGTTATGTAAATTTGTGTGTTGTCCGCAGAACTATGGTAACTTATTTAGTTGTTTTCCATAATCTGAGCCAGTGGAAGCATGTAGATGTTAAACAGAAGAGGCCCCAGAATGGAGCCTTGGGGAACTCCGCACATCATATTCGTATGCTCAGATGCATAATTTCCTATTGATTACGGCTGCGTCCCAACTCTGTCCCAGCTCCGGCAATCTGCAATTCAGCACACGGCAGATAGTGTGGGACAAGAAATCGAGCACAGGAACAAAATAAAACAGCCGGTTAATTTTCAAAATAAAAGACCATGCCCTCAACGGATCATATCTCCCTGCACTCCACCTTGAAAACACAGCACAGAGTTGTTTCCCCTGTACTCCTCTGGATGGAAACAAACTGTTGTTGGTTTTGTGGTTATATTTTAGGTGATCTGGCAATGTCTTGTGGGTTCTTGTGACTTCAACCGTCACTCATGGCCCCAGCCGTTCCGCAACAAATCAGGACCTGGTGGGTGTTGAAGGACAGCGGAGCGCGGAGCCGGTCCGCAGCCGTTACGGATCCGGTGTAAATTGGGAGTGAGGCCTCTGAAAATATGACTTCATATGACAATGACCAATCATCGAACTGTTGATGATATTAAATATTTAGGAGGGCTAAGGTTAGCCAGCTCTATCAATATTTTTCCCTATTATTGTCCGGTGGTGGCCACGTTTTATATGCCTCTATAAATCTAAATAACAAAACATCTCTATCACATAGCATTTGCACTTTGCTTTAGCTAACGTTAGTCAGCACTATCTCTGTTGAGATGTGCATTAATTTGAAGGTAAAACCTTGTTATTAAGAACTACTCCTTGTGAAGGTGTAAAAGACGCAGACAGTAAGCTGCTGTGTTGGTGCTGTTGCGGCCTTTCTAGCTTAATCATCATATTCTATGTGTCGGACCTGTCCCGTGTGGTCATGCATCATGATGTAGCAGCTGTCTTGGACCAAACAGGAGCATGAGTTGATCTATATGCAGCTGATAGGCAGAGCCATGGAAACCAATAATAAGGAAAGTTGATATGCACATTTAATTAAAAACACTAGACAACATCACGTGATGTGTTCTTATTTTTATTTTGTAGAAGCATTTTTCCCTCAAGGGTGGAACAACACTTAAAAGGCTCCTTGCATCCACCGCTCAAGCTCATTCTGTAAAGTTTTTAGAAGGTTTTACTTTAAACGTGCATTCCATCATATCCTAATCATTTTATTACAACTTCTTGAAAGTTTCATGGAAAGAGCAATGTAATTGGTAGTGACGTCCAAATAAAGCTTAATGAATTATTGTCTTTATTTTCTGAGCCCAATAGATGGCACTCTATGTTCAACAAAGGCTTGAAAGTACACTGATTTGCCGTTCCTTGAGCCTTGAACCAAGACCACGATCTAGCTGGGTCAGCAAGTACAACTAAAGGTTCATGAAGCTTCATTTGGCATCACTGGTTATTAACAACAGCCAAACTTCAGGCAAATGTCTGTGAAAGTTAGTTTGGTTGTTTTAAGGGGTACTTTTGATTTTTTTTCCAACCTGGACCCTAATTTTCCATGCACTAAGTGACTAATGTGAACAAAAATCTGTGAAAAGGGGTCCATTACTGTGCAAGAACGCAGTAAATAAACAATACTTTTAGTGGGTACAAAGCCAACATATTTCCACATGTAAATGGGTAAATTTAGGGTTTATTTTTTTCATGATTTTTCATGATTAACACTCTTTTTTTCTTTCTTTTCCTTCCTTCCTTCTTTTTTCCTTCTCTAATATATATATATATATATATATATATATATGTATGGATGTGTGTCAGCTGTTTCAGGGACAGCAGATCAGGAAGGCCAAGATCGCGTGTCACCCTCCTGTCTGAAAGTCGTTGCTGACTAACTGGCCCCGTCAGATTTTTAAAATATCACTGGAGCTGCGTTATGTAAAATCTGTAAAGTCCAACATGGTTGGCTATAAATTACCAACAGAGGGCAGCATTTTCCAAAGTTTGTCACAAAGGTCGCTCATGCACATTCAAGGTTCATTGTCATACACAGTGTTGCAAAATGCTTTACTGCATTTAACCCTTATGTTATCCTCATGTTTTCCTATATCAATGTTCTTTTTAATTACCCAAAATAACATGATAACAACGCTCTTTGCCAAGTACAAATCTCTACTTTCATTAATTTTGGGGCGTCTTTTATTTTTATTTTATAGCATTTGAAAAAAGAATTGAATTGTTTTTGAAATAGTATTGAGAGTAAAAGTTGACATATTCCAGTCTGTGATTATCATCAACATCCATTCCTTTAATTTTAGTCTCAATAATTCCTAATTTCTGCTTTTCGAACTCAAACATTAGGTATAATTTCCTATAAATGAGGTTTATTGCCGATAAATTCCAAAAATAACTGTAAAATGAAGGTTAATAAGCTAGTGTTAAATGTCAAACAAATTGACAAACATTAACAAAAGGGACAAAAATGTAAGAACAAGTTAAAAACACTGATTAAAAAGCGTCAGCAAAAGCATTAATTTTCAATCTTGACAGGAAGATAACACAAGGGTTAAAAAAAAATTTGATCTGATCCAACCCGGCAACCACATTGGTGTATTATCTGGGCAGAAGATAAGGCCTACATATTAACAATAAAAATTGGACATCAAGGTCCATCGACTTCGACTACGTTGGAGCACCAGGCATCAAAATAGATTAGGTCAATATAGTTGGATGGCTGCCTGTATTCATTTGAGCCAGAGTAGGTTATATGGCTGAAGAGCAGACAAGAGGAGAGAGAGAGAGAGGCTGCAGCTGCAGTGTTTTGTGCGGTTGATGTGCTATAACACATCCATGATTTAGTATTAATCTGAAAGATTTTCAATAAAAACAATGGTTCGTGTTGGCTCGTGTCTCTATTACAGCCCTGTTGATTAGAGGGAGGAATCCTGACGTGGTGACTCAGCATAGTGTCCGAGGTAGCATTATCACTGCCACATCAAGACCACAGATAGCAGCAACAGGTCCCACTCCTGACAACATTTTGGGCATATGAGCCTCGCAGCCCTCCAGCCGCTGCACCCTGCTACGCCTGTTGCCTCTCGCTCCTTCTGGCTGTCTTCGTCCATGTAGTTTAGTCTGGCTCAAATGAATACAGGTGGTCATCAAACTAACCCTAACCCCTGACCCTAAACCCTAACCCATCCACATTGTCGAAATCCTTCAAATATTGAGCCATGGTGATGATAACAACACAAGCCTATCATTTCTGTAGCCTTCTCCATAACAACAGACTCCCTGAACGCCTTTTTACCCGACTCACGTTCCACTCTCAACGCAGCTGTCTTTAGACAAGAAGTCACCTCGTGAGATTGATAATGTTGTCAGACACTTTTAATAAGTCAGTGGTCCGAAAAAACAATCACTTTTAGTGGAAATAAATCAAGGTTGCATAATTTTCCCATTAGGTTTCATTGCGCCAGCCCGTCAATGGGATCTTGCTCAATATGAACCAATTACAGTGTTTTGATCACATCAGTCTGTTAGATATAAATTGATGGCAAAATGTGGCCGGGTGGTTCAGTGGGTAGAGCAGGCGCACATATACTTTAAGGTTTATGCCTCGATGCAGAGGTCCAGGGTTTGAATCTGACCTGTGACAATTTCCTGCATGTCTTCCCCCCCCTCTCTCTCCTTTCTCACCTAGCTGTCATATCAAATAAAGGCTTCAAAGCCCAAAAAAATATTATAAGATATATATATATAATATATATAAATGCATGGGAAAATGGGTCCAGCTTGAAAAAAACTAAAATGTCCCTGGGGTTACTGGGGTCTGACTTGGGCTTTATCCTCCTCATGAAGGATTTATGATTTTGCATGTTGTAAAAATTCTACGACACTGTACTAATTGATATGCCTGAAGCTAGGCCTGCTCTACAGACATCGGACACTGTGTCTCACGAGAGACAGAGGCACTGGCAGGCCTGTCCATTTTTTTCCTAGGAGTTTTTTACTAAAGTGTTTGGTGACTGTATGAAATAGATGCAACAAATGCAAGTCATTTTGCTTAATGTAGCTTTAACTCCTAAAGTGTAATTTAACAGCTACTACTATTCATTTTATGTATAATACACTTTGTGCCCAGAGGTGTTTTAAAGATGAATTCACCCAAAATGACAAAAATTACTTTTGCTCTTGTTTTTCTCAGGGCGGCTGTGGCTCAGTGCTTGCCAATTGGAAGGATGGGAGTTCAATTCCTCGCCCTGCAGTCCCATGTTGAAGTGTCCTTGGGCAAGACACTGAACCCCGAGTTTCCCCCAATGCTGCCCCATCGGAGTGTAAATGTGTGTGAGAGTTTATCTGATGAGCAGGTGACACCTTGTACGGCAGCCTCGGCCACAGTGTGTGAACGTGTGTGAAATGGTGAATGATTACTGTACTATGTAACAGCGCTTTGAGTAGTTGTTAAAATTAGAAAAGCACTTTATAAATACAGTTCATATTTCCGCCCGTGAGGCAACAGCAAACCTGAAAGAGCTGGCCATTGTTGCCTGGTGGGTTTTTTTTGGAAGAAAACACTTCTCAACCAAACTTTAGCAACCATGTCGTTGTGTTTGGAAAAATGCTGACATTCAAAAATCCGATACCGGATAAGCGGATGAAGATGGATGGATGGATGACATTCAAAAACAACAACCACAAGCTGAATGGCAAGAGAAGCATGGTACTAAAGTTAAAGTTATAATCAGTAGAAATATATTAAGTCTTTTAAGATTTTTCTTAGCACGCAATTGTGCATTTGTTTCTTTTCCTCAGCAAGACCAGCTGATCCCCAGCAAGACTAGCTAACGACCAGGTTTGAAGTTGACTCGAGTTAGATTTCCAAGACCAGTCCGCTACAACCTAAATTCACACTTTAAATAAAACATAACCCCCTACCCCTACATCTATAACATATATTACACAACTTTGAACAAATGTACACATTACCACAAAATCAGTGATTGAAAATTAGAAAGAAAGATCTTTGTTGGGGTTTTAATGGCTTTAGACATTCTAGTTGGTTTTTTCTCACTACATCCAAAATAGTAACCCTTCTTTTCAGCAGTTCCTCACTCAATGCTTACAATGTCAAAACATTGTAATTTAATGACCAGTCAGTCCCATGCCTACATGCCCTGAGACGCTTCAGGTGCTCTCTCAGGTGCTTTCCCAGTATATATTTTCAGGCATAGCTTGAGTTTTCGTCCCTTGGCTCCGTTACACGTATTTTGATACCGCGTATGTCCGGTTTGTTTGGTATGTAACCTATTGTCTGAAGGTACAGCGCCCACAACATGCAATCAGACATTCATCCACACAGTCACGTGAGAGCCTGGATTGTAGAGAAAAGGTAATTGTTGGACACACCTGCCTCATACATTCCATATTGCTGCGCACAGAAGAAAAAATGAAATTTCATCCGAGACATCTGCGTTCCAGTAGCAGCCTTCAGAAGGATTGGCCTTCTGACTTGCACTCCTGCCAAAGTGAGCAACCCAATGTAGGCATTGCAAGTGGGTCCCATCTGTGGGTCCTACTGTTTATATAGATGGGTGCCACGTCACCACTTCCTCCCAATGTACATATGTACAGATGTGAAGCTAAAATATCCTGGATACTGACGTGCCAGCTTGTAATTTTGGGGCAAAAGTCTGCACAGTAGTGATCAAGCAGTGGAGCCTCGGTATTAAAGACCCATGCTTTTTGTCAAAGGGAACTAAACTACTGGGAACACATCAATGGTCAACCTACATCATTAAAGTATAATTGTACTGTTATTTTTTTAAACCTTACATGACTGATATAATTTGGACATGGCTCGACTGGGTCCCTGGTGGGGTTTTGGTTAATAGGAGCTGAGGGGACCTGTGACTAAAGGTGATACTAAATTGTAATAGCTCCAGCCTGCTGTGACCCTGATGAGACTAAGCATTAGAGCTGTCAATCGTCCTCTATAATGCCACTCAAATTTCATTTATTTGTTTCAATAAATAATATTTGAATATGTAGAGCTCAAATGCAGCCTGTTATTTCTATGTACTACCCTACTCAGGCTTATGCATTGTCAACGGCACTATATGCATGCGGTCGTTGGATTCTCAGCATTGGCCTGAAGGGGATCTACGTCATATCGCGTTTTTGACTTGCCGCATTTCTGACATATGTACCTTATATGTACTACCCTACTCAGGCTTATGCATTGTCAACGGCACTATAAGCATGCGGTTGTGGGATTCTAAGCATTGGCCTGAAGGGGATCTACGTCATATCACATTTCTGACATGCCACTCTGTTTATACTCCACCACGAGCACACAGAGACAAACACAAATCAAATCAACTCTGTGATGAAACATTATCTAACAAGTGTAATGAAGCAAAGACTAACGGTTAAAGGCTAACAATGCTCGGTTAGCACAATGACATCATGTTAGAACGCACAGCTGAAACCATATGTCATAAACTAAGTAACAAAAGTGTTAGCCGTGACGTTAACGGCATTGATAACTATGCCCAAGGGTGCTGTCATTACTATTTTAGTGATTTATAAGCAACCTGTTATGTATGATATATGAAATATATGAAGTGGAAGCAAACTCTTTGTTAGTTTGTTGTTAGTTTTTGGTGTAACTTGTGACACAGTTAGGAACAAGAACGGGCTAACTAATGATAACATAAGCATTTTGGGCACAGGAATGTTGATTTTAAAGTCATGTTAGAATTTCCCCCAGTACGACGCTACATTACTCGTTATGTAGTGTTCCGGGATGTTGTACTCACTCCCGCTAACTTATCAGATGTGAAATGACCAAAGCATTTCTTTTTTACATGCGGGTAGGCCAAGGCAAGGGAGATAAGCTAACGTTAGCCGACGATCTTGTTAGGCCAGATTCATTACGACTCAGGGTGAGACACATATCCAGTGTGTCACTAAATGTCCAATTAAAGCTATTTTTGAATTTCTTTTTCAAGCTGTTAAAGCCATATTTAAATATGTCACATTTGAATTGTAATTTTAAGAGTATAGATTTTTTTTTTGTACTTTTCGAGTTATATTCGACTTTGTCAATTCGTTCCAACATCCCTCTTAAGCATTCAACTAACCTGGATAAAAGATGGAATGACACTGCAGGTCCCAACACAACCTGTTTTTAAAAATGTGAAAAAAAGTATGTTTGCATTAAAATGGATATATGAATACAGGAAAATTTACCAAAAACATTTGATTAAAGAGATATTTATGGTTCCACAGCATGTATGTGCAATGTTGTCTTGTTGGCAAGTGATCTTGTCCTACCTGATTTTTTTATGTCTAATTATAGACTCTCAGCTCCACCCTCATACTTCCTGAAAGGTAGCGTGAGCACAGCCAACGAGGAGCATACTGGTTTAGAAAGCCGACAGTTATGAAAATTCTATTCTATTTTCTATTTTTGTCATAATAGTGGGAAACTAAATAGCCACTCATCCATTGAGACACCCACTCCTAAGGGCCTCTAGGGGTCCCCTTGACCCCACTACAGAATCCATCCTTAGTCTATCTAACAATTGTGAAATTACAGATATTAAATGGCACTTTACTTCCTTGTGCTAGCATGCAAGGAAGTGCCTGAAGGATAACACTTCATGCATGCAAAATTCTTCCTAGTTTCCCTCACAAACTGGTTTTTGTTCACTTTCTGTAGCACCAGCCAAAGAGAAACGTGTTCCTCCACATCACAGAAGTGTCTTCATTGCACACCATTCAGGATGCTGATGTGCCGCCTGCTGTGTTGCTTCTTCTTGGCCCTCATAATACTGAGCAGCATCCCGGCTGCTGTGGATGGATGTAACGATCATCAGCCCGTTTGCGGGGCCCGAGCGCCTGGTGATGTTGTGATTGGGATAATGTTGCCATGTCATCGTAAAGTGGCTCTTCAACAACGGATTAGACCTGAAGGCTTCCAGTGCTCTGAGTGAGTATGAGAACCCACATACTGTATTGGCTATATTAGATAGTATTCATATATGTGTCAGGAAGAATAACTTTTAGTTTTAGTATGTGGATTGTAGTGTTATTAGTTCTTGCAAGAAAAATATTAAATCCCTTCGAATTTCTTTTTTCCTGACCTTTTTCCATTTTCCATTCCAACATTTGTTGTTCTTATTTATTAAGTCATATACATTAATAGTATGTGTATATAAATCAAATAAATTAAAGGAACACAAGGGGAAATATATGTGTATATGCATAACTTACTGATGAATATTTCTCACAAGTTCTATAATTTATTTTGTATTTTGTATTTTGGTTTAATAAGCTCATAATAACTTCTAATTACATATCTTCAGTCATTGACGTTATCTCCTTTGGACTTACCATTATAATAACTACATTAAATAAGTATCTACTTCATTTATTATTTATAATTATTTATAAGCTCACGTATAATGTGTTACATTATTGTAGTTTCATACTTGATGGATTTACAGTTTCTAAATTACGTATTCTATGAATTGCAAACCAGTTATTTGGGAATTGTCAACAGTTCATAAGATCATTTAAAAAGTTGTAAACTAAAGTAGTATACTAAAACTTGGTACTAGTAAAAAATATAAAAATACTTTGGACATAACATGAGACAGGTGCGTCAGAAAGAGACGAGTTGGTTGAGTTAGACGAGAGTTTGAGAAACTCTTAAATAACAATGTGCCATGATGTTAGTATTGCTTTAGGGTAATATATATATATATATATATATATATATATATATATATATATATATATATATATATATATATATATATATATATATATATTAGTTGTGATCCACTATTGGCTTCAGTGAATTTTTATTTAGCTATGTTTACGCCTCACAAAAATGTATTTTATATGGGATTGTGGAAGTTTATTTATTCATATACATAACATACAGTTACAAATTTTCCAGCCATGTTCTCCTGAAGGAAAATCTGTTTTTTGATTTATTTAAAGGAAATATTCACAGAGACACGTTATCTGTATTACATTGTTTGCATCCTACAATAAATAGGTATGTTCTATATGACTTAGTGTGTATTTTTCTGTTTAGAAAATAAGTGAGACTTTTGTGAGTTGAGGTACTGCTGACCTTTTCAGTCTCATTATTAATTAACAACTCATAATTACCTGAATTGATGATTATTTTCAGTATTAAGTGTTTCTAAAACATCTGTTAACTCACTTACTAACATACTTCCTACTTAACAACATAGTGTATGTCTTACTTACACTTTCTAAATGACCTTAAATGAACTCCTAAATAACTTGATATAATACTTCATTATTGATTTAACATTTAAGAAAATGGTGAATCATTCATAAAGTATGAAAATACAATCATAAACACATTACAGATGAGCTTATTCATCAAGAATAAAACCTGTATAACTGTGTTTGTGAATTTCAAACTAAACTAATGCTTTATAGTGTGCTGTTATTATTAATTGTTTCATTATTCATTAGTCTGGGAGCATCTTTCTGTTCTCAGTTTTTATTATTCATTTGAACTAAGGAATGAAACGAAGATCAGTCAATCAATCAGAAGTAATTCCACAATGAACTAAAACTGTAAATAAAGTAGGCTTAATGAAGTAAGGACCACTTTGCAGAGTAGAATCCACAACAGGTTCCTTCCCTTCTGTCCACATTCCAGATTCCAGAGGGTTTGACTTGGCAAAGTTATCCAGCTAACAGAATAAATTTGCTTTGTTAAAGACATGGTCCCATGACATGGTGCTCTTTGGATGCTTTTATATAGACCTTAGTGGTCCCTAATACTGTATCTGAAGTCTCTTTTATATAGACCTTAGTGGTCCCTAATACTGTATCTGAAGTCTCTTTTATATAGACCTTAGTGGTCCCTAATACTGTATCTGAAGTCTCTTTTATATAGACCTTAGTGGTCCCTAATACTGTATCTGAAGCCTCTTTTATATAGACCTTAGTGGTCCCCTAATACTGTATCTGAAGCCTCTTTTATATAGACCTTAGTGGTCCCCTAATACTGTATCTGAAGTCTCTTTATATAGACCTTAGTGGTCCCCTAATACTGTATCTGAAGTCTCTTTTATATAGACCTTAGTGGTCCCCTACTGTATCTGAAGTCTCTTTTATATAGACCTTAGTGGTCCCTAATACTGTATCTGAAGTCTCTTTTATATAGACCTTAGTGGTCCCTAATACTGTATCTGAAGTCTCTTTTATATAGACCTTAGTGGTCCCCTAATACTGTATCTGAAGTCTCTTTTATATAGACCTTAGTGGTCCCCTAATACTGTATCTGAAGTCTCTTTTATATAGACCTTAGTGGTCCCCTAATACTGTATCTGAAGTCTCTTTTATATAGACCTTAGTGGTCCCTAATACTGTATCTGAAGTCTCTTTTATATAGACCTTAGTGGTCCCTAATACCGTATCTGAAGTCTCTTTTATATAGACCTTAGTGGTCCCTAATACTGTATCTGAAGTCTCTTTTATATAGACCTTAGTGGTCCCCTAATACTGTATCTGAAGTCTCTTTTATATAGACCTTAGTGGTCCTTAATACTGTATCTGAAGTCTCTTTTATATAGACCTTAGTGGTCCCTAATACTGTATCTGAAGTCTCTTTTATATAGACCTTAGTGGTCCCCTAATACTGTATCTGAAGTCTCTTTTATATAGACCTTAGTGGTCCCTAATACTGTATCTGAAGTCTCTTTTATATAGACCTTAGAGGTCCCCTAATACTGTATCTGAAGTCTCTTTATATAGACCTTAGTGGTCCCCTAATACTGTATCTGAAGTCTCTTTTATATAGACCTTAGTGGTCCCTAATACTGTATCTGAAGTCTCTTTTATATAGACCTTAGTGGTCTTTAAAATGCATTTTGATTGCATAGACATTTAAGTACAATCTACTCACTGTAATTTTTTGCAACTTTTTAGCATTTTATAAGGGAAGACACCCCCCACTCTGAGTCCTTATGTAAGAGACACGCTTTTGGATTTGTTATTTCTTTCATTGGAGCGTAGGAAGCTTATCACCAAATTACTGTCAACTGGGGAAAGGTAAATCATTGCTGCGTTTCCTGATAAAATGTAGGGAGCTGCATTTTCCTTTATTCATTATTTAATTTTTCACCAGTGTCATTATTGTAAGGCCGTGTCACGCAAATTTACCCCCTCCATGTTTCCAATGTGTTACAAATGTAAATCAAATGAAAACGACCTAGGCCTACTTGTATCCCTCCTCAATGTGTGTGTGTGTGTGTGTGTGTGTGTGTGTGTGTGTGTGTGTGTGTGTGTGTGTGTGTGTGTGTGTGTGTGTGTGTGTGTGTGTGTGTGTGTGTGTGTGTGTATCCAAAATGTCTTTAAAGATTTGTTACATGTACACCAAAACTGCAAACAGTTTTCCTTTTTGCCACAGTTCCTCAAGCAAAGATCATTTATTGTTTTTCTCCACTTTCAGTTTTGATCTGGTGTCGTTCATGAGATCCTTGGCTACAATCCACGAGATTGATGAGATAAATGCAGCCGGCTTCCTCCCAGGAGTGCATCTTGGATATCTGATGTGTGACACATGCTCCTTTGCAAGCAAGGCGTTGGGGGATGTGGCGTATGCTCGAAGGCAACGGGACTTTAAATGCGAGGTGCAACTACACCGACTTCCGGCCTGAAGTCAAGATTATTTTAGGAGCTTTGAACTCTGATGTGTCCATCGCTTTGGCTGGCCTGCTCAATGTGTTCATGGTCCCTCTAGTAAGTCACAAATACTGGCTGTGTCTGTCTAAGTATTATATCAGGGGGTGGCAGTAGCTCAGTCCATAGGGGGTTGGGAACCAGAGGGTTGTTGGTTCAAGTCCCCGCTCGGACCAAAGTGCGGAGTGTGGGTTGGTAGCTGGAGAGGTGTCAGTTCACCTCCTGGGCACTGCCAGGGGGCTCTTGAGCAAGGCACCTGCCAGTGCTGGACCAGCACCCTGAGCGGTTGAGGGGGTATGGTGCCTTGCTCAAGAGTAGTGTAGTGTGTAATAACAACAGAGTGTACATTTTAATTTCCCCATAGAGATATAAAGAGAAAAAAGTCAATTAAAATTCAATTATATTTCTTGTGTATTAAAAAGTATTTTGTATGATTTTATCTTATCAGCTGAGCAGCACATCATCTTCACCCAAACTGAGTGATAAGTTGCGCTTCGCATCTTTCATGCGCACTATTCCCAGTGACAATCATCAGAGCAAAGCAGTGGCCAACCTGATGAAGCACTACGACTGGAACTGGGTCGGGGTTGTGTATGGGGACGATGAATACGGCTTAGCTGCTTTCCAGAGATTCCTCATGGAAGCTGAAGAAAATGGTGTGTGCTTGGCCTACCAGGAGGTTTTGCCTCATTACCTTGGTAATGCACAGACCCCGCAACGTATCAAGGAAGTCGCCAAGCATATCCGCTCCTCCAATGCCAAGGTGGTATTGCTAATCCTTAAGTCAGAACTGGTGGAGAGCCTTTTTAAAGAAATGATCGAGACCAACACATCAAGGATTTGGATTGCCACCGATGCCTGGTCCAGGAGCGGGTCCATTGCCAAAATGGATAACATCAACAAGGTTGGGGACATCTTGGGCTTTACGTTTGCTTCAGGCAAGAGTGATTCATTTGAAAAATATCTCAAGAATCTGACAGCAACCCCAGGAGGATACAACTACTTCATTGAAAAATACAAGAATCTACGATTCAATTGCACCCCAGAATGTTACTCCGAAACGCCTCCATCCTATTGTTCCACACCTGAGCTCATGAAAATGAAATCTGCCAATGCATGCAATTTCACGGATCCCCAAGAGCAAAATGATGACTATCTTGTAAACGCTCTGGATACAAGTCAAGCCTTCCTTCACAAAGTAGGTGTGCAGGCTGCAGCACATGCCCTCAAAAAGCTACTGAAGTGCAACAGTTCATTGTGCTCGGGAGAAATAAACTTCCCACCATGGAAGGTGAGAATTTATTAAATCTTCAGATGAGAACATATGCAAATTTGAAAGTGTAGCTTCCTTATAATTTAAGAATTACAATGCAATGTGTTTTTCTATACCTTAGAGTTCACAATAATAATTGTTACAGTGAATAATCTCTGCAAAATGACGATTTAAATTGACATACCACCCTTTGCTATGCAGCTTCTTGAAGAACTGAAGAAAGTTGAATTCAATTATGACAACCAGAATTTCTCCTTTGACAAAAACGGGGACTTTGCAAGTTTTTATGAGCTGATCATGTGGAAAACGGATGGGGAATATAGAAAAGTTCATCACATTGGGAAATACGTCATTAATAGAAGCATTGAAGTCTATGTGAGGGACATCCTCTGGCTTTCAACAGCCAATACAACGGTAAGACAACCTCATACTCAAAGCATTAACTCATATTGATATGATTTCTGCAACAGTCAGTGTAGACACTGTTTATGTGTCCTTAGGCAATGCAGTACCAGAGTCAAGAGAAAAGGTCACGTGGTCACCAAAGACTTTTAGGAATCAAACTTCAAACTGCTCATCAGATCGTTGACAGCTTAAAAACTATTCTACAGTTACACCACTTTACGCAGCAAGTTCTCCCATTCTTTAGGGATGTAACCAAAACTTCAACATTGGCCCCTAAAGAATGGAAGAAATTGCTGCGTAAAGTGGGTGTAACTGTAGAATAGTTTTTTTTAGAGCTGTTAACGATCTGATGAGCAGTTTGAAGTCTGATTCCCTAAAAGTTGATTTTATATTCTCCGTCACATTTAGATATGAACAAATGAGTGTGAACACCTAATGCCTTTAAGAGGAGACTGCAGAAGTTAGACCTATTTGTGTGATTAATTGCCAGAAAATTCATGCAAAGGACAGAGTTATTGAAGATAGATCAGAGAGGCAATAGGATGTAGCCTGGCTATGATATTAGATTAGATTCTAGCCACTGGGGGGCCATAGGCAGGCTGAGGGGACCCATATTAATGTTAAAAAACCTCAAAGTGAAATTGTCATGCCATGGGACCTTTAAGCATGTAAAACAACTATTTTAGCACCCTTCGTCTGCCAGAGAGGACAAGTTAGCTGTTAGTAAACTTATGTTAGTTATGTATTAGCAAGCTAAGGCATTTGCAAACATAGTAATAGCTTTCTGATTCATCAACATTGCATACTGTGTACAAAATGAAGCTTTAGCTGAACTTACAGAATTGTTACTTGTGTATAATACACTCACGCTCCACCCTCAACCTTTAGCCATCTCGCCCTTGGAGCCAGGTAGTCTTTTTGACTTTTTGAGTGAGTATATTATCATGGTTCCTTACCACTCAGCTAAGTGAAAGTATTAGGGACTGGTATGCAGGGTTCAAAATGGGCTTTTTGTCTACCATCCAAATACTAGTAAATGTATGTTATGTATGAATTCAACTTATTTTGGGCTGATGAGTTAAGTAAATTTACCAATCACTTTCATATTTTACCATTTGGCTGATAAATAGTGCTGATTTTGAATCCTGATGGTATGTACATATGTTTAAGGGACTGCTAGTGTCTAGCCGATTGTGGTGGGCTGGTCTAGCTCTCAAAAGTCCAGGGCTGATGGTTTTATCCCAGTCTAGCCCTGTATTAGAGTGTGGCCATTCGGATACAGTTTGGACTTTAGATGTGATGGTATGACACATTGCAGGGCCTATTTTGTTTGATGTATTCTGAACCTTTAACAAAGAAGACACATGAATTGGGATTTAATAGAAGCAAACTTGATGGGAAATTGCATGGTCCTCTACAGACACTCTAACCCAGGCGTAGAAACAGAAATAAGTGAAATGAAAAAGCGGCAGATGGATGAAACATGTGAAACTGAGACTATTGTGTTTTATATTGGCATGTTATGAAATGTATTCTCATAAAGAAGACGGAAAACAGGACAAATAATGTTTACACTCATGCTGTTTTTGATTCCTCCATCTGGTGTAGCACATTTTTTTAATATGGTCATCATGAACATGAACCATGTTTTGGCCGTTCCATAGATGACCCCTCAGTGCCAGTCCCACTTCAGCTCCAGCATCCCGTAGCAAAAAACACTTTCCCGATGTAGCGCTGTGCACTTTTTTTGCATCAACTTTAATATGGGACCATTTCTTTTTAATACTGGCTACAATCTGACCTTCTGAGGCTGTGGCATTAACTGCGTTTGCAACATGCTGTCACTCAAAAAAAAAAATTCATTTTTTTCCACCTCTTCAACAAGAACTAGACTGCACATTGAGTGAAATTCCTTTGTTTTGTTTTCTCTGTGCCCGTGATTTCTGTCTGTGAATAGTCATCTGCGACATTTCACTGACTCCTTAAAGGACACCACTGGTGTGACATGAAGGAGTCAATCGTGATATATAAAGGGAATCCGGCAGGTTTATAAATCTGAATATTTCTGTGCGAAAGAACTACCCATGTTTTGTCCTTATGCCATTTTTGACGGAAATCCACCGCATAGTTTTAAAAATTAGGCCCCTAGTGATCAGGAATAGCCTTACCGGAAGCAAAATGAGAATCCAACCTGCAGAAATATTAGGCTAGACCTATGAATTTGTCATTTGATTAAGCAACAGAAGTCATTAATTTTACAGCTCATGTGAGATGGGACACAGGGAAGCTGGAGATGTTAAATGCTAACATAGTCTCTATTTTACAGTAGTAGATACTCATAGGTTTGACCATTACCATACACCTGAGTTTCTTTCAGCTTTTTAGGAAGACCAAGTGGAGTGGAACAAAGACTATGCCAAACATGTACCAACAATCTCTCTGCAGACTGATTAGTAACTCCCGTTCTCTTTGCTCGCTCAGAACCCCCAGTCGAGATGCTCGGAGCGCTGTGCCCTGGCACAGTAAAAAGATCTTGAACGCATCCTGCTGTTACGACTGCATCCCATGTGTAGAGGGAACCTATTCGGATAAATGGGGTAAGTGTGATTGAAATACTGATTTTATTTATTAAGTTTTACTTCAAATTGTTGTCAACAGAAAGAAATGCAAACAAATGTTATGTTATTTTCAATTAATTTAAGATTATTATCATCTCAAATTTATTATCTTTTATGAATATAACATCTTATCATGTGTGGTAGGATTTTATTTCATATTTTCTCTTACAATGCAATGTCCTTTGTACGTGGGAATTATTATTACACATGCTCAGAGTGTTAGTGTGTTTAATGTAGATCACACAAGTGTGATACTGATAGCCGGTAGCGGACAGCAGACTTTCATATTTCAGACTCGATTGGCGGATGGGGGAGATTGCCTTATCGTTGCTAGCTAACTTTAAAAATGAATGAAGTGGATTTCATACTCTAGAACTGAGTTGTTACCTCATTGCCATCTGTATTTAGTCTTTGTGTTCCCTTTATCTGTTGTCAGATCATTGTTGCACTCTTGTGGTGTTTGGTGTCAGAGTGTGTGCCGTCTACCCTGTTGTTTTGTATTCTGGTTATTGCGGTTTTGGAATTCTGCCAGTTCCCGTTATTGGATTTTGCCTGCTGCTTTCAGGACACTTGTTGTCGATTTGTTTAATAAATTACCAAGCTGAACATACTTTGGCTGCTCTCTCTGAATTTGGGTCCAACCTCCAGTGCCATTCCGTAACACACTGAATAGTGTCATCACTCAAATTGCTAAAAAAATAAGTAACTGTGGTTTCATGTGGCGTGGTTAGCATACAAAATAAGTCAAGTTTACCCTTTTTGGACTTTCATGTGAGCCCTTGGCCTTGGTGAGTGGGAGAGCAAATACACATATGTAGAGGTTTATTCCTCGACTCAATAGGCCCAGGGTTTGAGTCCGACCTGTGACAGTTTCCTGCATCACGTCTTCCCTTTCACGTCTCAGTTGTCCTATCATTAAAGACGGAAATGCCCATAAAAATAATCTTAAAAAAATCAATGTACGACACCGGAGCCCTTACAGGTGTTATTTTGGCTTTTAAAATAATTACAAGGGATTTTATTTCCATTTCTGTGAACTTCAGATTCTAGATTTGGTGGCCTGCTGCAGAACTAAATAAACCACAATGGCCTTATTTTGCCTAACATGTACATCATCATTTTCTCTAACAGATCTTAATAACTGCATAACCTGTGCCATTGGAACCTGGTCTGTCAAGAATAGGACTACATGCATCCCAATACAAGAGTCTTTCATGAAGTGGAGGGACCCTCATCCAATCGTCATGATGGCTGCAGCAGCCTTTGGTGTCTTGCTCTTGTTGGTTACCTTCATTATCTTTTTAGTGTACAGAGACTCCCCACCTATGAAAAGAGCTGAGGTGAGATTGTCCTGTGTGATGATGGCTGGTCTATCAGTGAGCTTTGCAAGTGTCATATGCTTCATGGGAAAGCCCAATGTATATTTGTGCTGTGCCCGCCAAGTAATGTATGCTATGGGCTTCACCCTGTGTGTGTCCTGCATCCTAGTCAAGGCCTTTCGTACTTTCCTGGCTTTCCTTCCCTTTGGTCAGCTGACAAGCAGGCAACTCCACAAACTTTACCATCCACCTGCAATTGTCATCGCTGTAACTACTGTCCAGGGGATCATCTGTCTTCTCTGGCTGATCTTTGATTCTCCTCACGTTGATCCTCCATCTTCACAAAGCCTGATACAACTAATCCAATGTAATGAAGGTAAAACGTATATAGGTTTTGGCATTATGTTGAGCTACATAGCTCTGTTAGCATTGATTGGCTTCCTCTTGGCCATCAAAGGCAGGAAGGTTCCACAGGAGTTCAGTGAAACCGGCTACATAATCTTTAGCATGCTAATGTACTTGTTTGTATGGGTGTGTTTCATCCCAGTCTACATCACCAACAGTGAAAATGGCACTCCTGTGCAGGTTTCAGCCATTCTAGTGTCCAGCTATGGCATTATCTTCTGCCATTTTTTACCCAAGTGCTATGAAGCACTTTGGGGGTCAAAGACAAACACAATGGAGAGGATTCTAAGAAAATGGCAGTCCAGGAAAAGTACAGTCCAGTCCAGGCCAAATCTTGATTCTATGGCAGAGATAGCTATAGATATCCCTGGAAAGAAGACACACTCACAAAAGAATGACAGATTGTCCATATCAAGTACATCAACTATATTGAGGTACTCAGAGACACTAAGCCCGGTCATCCATACTGATTCAGACCTGGACATAATGGATGTGTCCAATGAAAACATAAATGCCTACCTTAGGCTAAGAACACAAATAAGGAAACGCAGTATATCCTTCTGAAAAGGGTTTCAGTCAAATTGTATTGCACTGATATTCAGTTATACTGTATCTTCTATTCTATTAAAATATTTTAATAGTGAAGTTGTTTTGCAACCTTTACTTGTCACTAAACAAAAGTTTTGATGTCTTCCAGTCAGGTTTTTCAACCACACTACATCACTGAGACAGCCATTAAGTCGTTAAGGGTTCAATGACACCACCGAATACAGACAGTGGCAAAATTTCAGTCTTACTCAGTACTGTATTTGACCATAAAATAATAATCCTAGCCCTATTGTAAAACTGGGTTGTACTTTATGACACATCACTAAACTGGTTTAAATCCTACTTGAAGAACAGGGAGTACTTTGTCTCTACAGGTAATTATACATCTTAGGAGACCAAAATGACATTCGGAGTTCCCCAAGGCTCCATTTATAGGCCTCTTCTGTTTGATATTTACATGCTTGGATGATGGAAAATAACAAAATATGACACATATTTACATAACCATATCACTAGGGGACAATGGTCCAATGCAAAAACGGAGTATGTGCATTCAACATTTTAACTATGGACCTTTTTCACAGCAGACATTTTGACTTGTCATAGTAGGAAAAGCACAACTGACATTCATAACCTTAACGATGGCTCAATTCCATCAAGTGTCCCAGTGAGCTATTTCAGAGAGTCAACATCAGGCCTCCCCTAAGTGGAATGCAGCCATCATTAATGGTTTTGAATACACCTGTGCTTTTCCTACTATGACATGTTAACATTTCTGCCGTGAAAAAGGTCTATTGTATTTGCCAGAATTATAGAGAAAAGTGAGGTAGTTGTTTTTGAATGATTGAAAGTCGCTCGCTTTGGTAATGGGCAATGTGTAAAAAAACAGAAATCTTGGATTTGCCATTGACTGAATTGCAATAGCCACATTAAGACAATTACAAAGTTTGCCTACTACCATCCTCAAGAATACATCAACAGTTAAGAACGTATGTCTCGGCAGGATTTTGAAAAACTGTTCTTTTAAATCAAGGCTAAAGACTTTTCTGCTTGATGCTGCCTTTGCTTTAAATCAAGTCATTAAGTATGTGTTATACTGCACTGTAACTTGTATTGTTGGATTTATTATAAGTCTGTTTTATTCTATTTGAGAGGTTACATATTGTCTTTAATGCATGTTTTAATGTGTTTTTTTACTCTTTGTTTTATGTAATGCACTTTGAATTATTGCTAACATATGCTATATACAAAGTATATACAGCTGCCTTGAACTAACTTGCCTTCCCTTACCTTTTTCCCTGTCTACAGACTCTATTTTGTAAGTTTTATTTGAGTTATTTGTGCTGTAAATACATGTAAAGTTAAAATATGTTTTCTGCAGAAAGCTGTGGCATTCTTAAATATATTACAGACAGCACTGTAGTACTGTAAAGGCTACAACTAAAAGTGATATTAAAATAAGATAAGTGCAACATTTGTCCTTAATCAAAAGTCAATTAAAGTATTTAGCATAACATTGTAGCTAAACTGGATAAGTTGCTACATAATATGGCTAATATGATGTGAATTTACACATAATGTATAAAAACTCTTTGTGGCTAAGCTGCATCACATGAATAATAAAAACAAAATGAATAAACATGATAAAAGTCTAAGTGGTCAAAGTCAAACCAATAACAGACTTGTGTTAAAACAATGTGCCATTATGTTAGTATTGCTTTAGGTATATATATATATATATATATATATATATATATATATATATATATATATATATATATATATATATATATATATATATATATATATGATCCAGGAAGTCTTGTTTTTAATGCATTTAAAGCTCAGCAGTACAACAGACCTGTTTTTCACAAAACTTCCACTAGATTAGTGGAATAGTCTGAAACTATTAGCAGGACTACATTCCACCACGGTAATAAGATGGTAATAATGGGGTAACACTGTGATAATAAAGAGGTGATATATAGGTAATAACTTGTATCTACCAAAGTAATAAATGGGTGATAATCACAGTAATAAGATGTAATACTGGATGTAATACTGGGGTGATATGATAACCATATGTATATCTGGGTAGTGGTAACATGGTTATAATAATATTGTGATAACATGATAATAACGGGGGTGTTGATGTTTTCCCAGTATTTTGGGCTACTATCAGCGTAATACCTTCCAAATTAGATAAAACTTCTTGGAATTGGTAATTACCATATTATAATGCTGAAATTCATCCGCCCTTGATGTTCCAAATATTTCCCTTTTGTTTTAAGATAATACTTTAATAATAATAATAATAATGTATACTTTATTAATCCCACAATGGGTAATTTCAATTTACACTCTGTTGTTATTACACACAGGCCTGAATTACACACACATGCTCAGGTCCTATACATGCACTAATGGAGAGGGGGGATCAGAGTGGGGGGGGGCTGCCCATGGAAAGGTGCTCCAAGCAGTTGGGGGTTCGGTGCCTTGCTCAAGAGCATCTTGGCAGTGCTCAGGAGGTGAACTGGCACCTCTCCAGCTAAGAGTCCACCACCATACTTTGGCCCGAACGGTGACTTGAACCGCGACCCTCCGGTTCCCAGCCCAACTCCCTACAGACTGAGCTACTGCCCCCCCCAAATTATGTTAAATCTTGTGACTTCTTACCTGGAAACCCGTCTGGTATTTTCTACATAACAACCATGAGTCAGTGTTGCACAATGCACATCAACCAGTTGTGTAATGGTAGTTTTGGTGCCTACACATGAACTGCACCCATACATGCCATCAGAAACATGGATAGTGATAGCTTAGGTTTTATATCATATTCTCATATAATTTAAACCGAGGACACATAAAGCATGTGCTGTTTATGAAATGACACAGACAGGAAGTTGAAAGTAATGAAAGTTAAATTAACCAACATATAATTTAAGCAAAACCATTTAATTATTATAATAATTATCAATCCCTGCATGGATTTCAAATGCAAACTGTCCAGAACATAGAGCCTACAGAACAATAAATAGCTCCTGACATAATCTCTGTCCGTGGGGAGGTCAGCTTCAGAGAAACTGGCGCTCTTGTTGTGCAAGCCTGGGAGAAAAATCTGGAAGGGAAACAGCTGAGAATAACACATGCTGTTACACAACTCAGTCACTACTGATTCACCTCAAAGGTATATAAGCTGGTTGTGCTGCCAACACAAAGACACACTGGCCACTCAAACACAACAGCTTTGTCTCCTGGTTATAATACATAGATAGAGAAACACAGAATTTTCTCTCTGATCATAGTGCTCATCTTCTTTCAGCCCGTATATTCCATTATCCAAGTCTGATCTTTTCAAAACTACTACTACTTCAGCAAATACAGCAATGGTAGAAAACCAACATTCTGTTCTTTCCAACTCTCTGTGTGAATGCTCATTTTGTCAACAGTCAACGTCACTAGTAGCCTAGTTATTACACACTACAAGGAGGCCTGAAATACACACACACACACGCTCCTCTATATGCACTAATGGGGAGATGTCAGAGTGAGGGAAGGCACGCTGAGCGGTTTTATATATATACAGGTAAAAGCCAGTAAATTAGAATATTTTGAAAAACTTGATTTATTTCAGTAATTGCATTCAAAAGGTGTAACTTGTACATTATATTTATTCATTGCACACAGACTGATGCATTCAAATGTTTATTTCATTTAATTTTGATGATTTGAAGTGGCAACAAATGAAAATCCAAAATTCCGTGTGTCACAAAATTAGAATATTACTTAAGGCTAATACAAAAAAGGGAGTTTTTAGAAATGTTGGCCAACTGAAAAGTAAGAAAATGAAAAATATGAGCATGTACAATACTCAATACTTGGTTGGAGCTCCTTTTGCCTCAATTACTGCATTAATGCGGCGTGGCATGGAGTCGATGAGTTTCTGGCACTGCTCAGGTGTTATGAGAGCCCAGGTTGCTCTGATAGTGGCCTTCAACTCTTCTGCGTTTTTGGGTCTGGCATTCTGCATCTTCCTTTTCACAATACCCCACAGATTTTCTATGGGGCTAAGGTCAGGAGTTGGCTGGCCAATTTAGAACAGAAATACCATGGTCCGTAAACCAGGCACGGGTAGATTTTGCGCTGTGTGCAGGCGCCAAGTCCTGTTGGAACCTGAAATCTCCATCTCCATAGAGCAGGTCAGCAGCAGGAAGCATGAAGTGCTCTAAAACTTGCTGGTAGACGGCTGCGTTGACCCTGGATCTCAGGAAACAGAGTGGACCGACACCAGCAGATGACATGGCACCCCAAACCATCACTGATGGTGGAAACTTTACACTAGACTTCAGGCAACGTGGATCCTGTGCTCTCCTGTCTTCCTCCAGACTCTGGGACCTCGATTTCCAAAGGAAATGCAAAATTTGCTTTCGTCAGAAAACATGACTTTGGACCACTCAGCAGCAGTCCAGCTCTTTTTTCCTTAGCCCAGGTGAGACGCTTTTCGCGCTGTTTCTTGGTCAACAGTGGCTTGACACGAGGTATGCGGCAGTTGAAACCCATGTCTTTCAAGCGTCTCTTGGTGGTGGATCTTGAAGCACTGACTCCAGCAGCTGTCCACACCCTTTTTCACAATCTTGACTAGGCGCGTGATCCCTATCGCTTGTACACTTTTCTGACCACAGTTTTTCCTTCCCTTTGCCTCTCTATTAATGTGTTTGGACACAGAGCTCTGAGAACAGCCAGCCTCTTCAGCAATAACCTTTGTGTCTTTCCCTCCTTGTGCAATGTGTCGATGGTCGCCTTTTGACAGCTGTCAAATCTGAAGTCTTCCCCATGTTTGTGTAGGCTTCAGAACTGGACTGAGAGACCATTTAAAGCCCTTTGCAGGTGTTTTGAGTTAATCAGCTGATTACTTTGTGGCACCAGGTGTCTTCAAATGTAACCCTTACACAATATTCTAATTTTAGACACGAATTTTGATTTTCATTTGTTGCCACTTCAAATCATCAAAATTAAATGAAATAAACATTTGAATGCATCAGTCTGTGTGCAATGAATAAATATAATGTACAAGTTACACCTTTTGAATGCAATTACTGAAATAAATCAAGTTTTTCAAAATATTCTAATTTACTGGCTTTTACCTGTATATATATGCATATATCAACAGATGGGGGATGCTATTCATGCTCAGCTAGCATCTCTCTATCAGATCTGACGTGAACACTCTAAAAAATACCGTGGAGAGCAACTCTTGAGAGAATTCTTGACAGCCACGGCCATGTTCTGCAGGAGATGGAGACGAAGTCAGTAGACTTAGAAGATAGAAACCGAAGATGCAATATTCACATCGTCGGGCTGAATGAGGGATTAGAAGGGTATCTTGTATCCCTCCCTGAATGGCTTCCAGACCTCGACATTATGAGAGCCCACTGAGTCTCCAGGGGCCACCCAGAGAAGAACAGCACTGCTACTCGTACGCTGATTTTCAATGCTTTGCTACTCAACCAGACAGGGTGTTCTCCCAGCTGCACGGAGGTCCCCGGCCACTGTTGAGGGCGGTCAGATTTGTTTTTCCTTAGATTACAGCAACTTTACAGTCAAGCGTCGCCAAGTCTTCCACGAAGTCATGGATTCAGTGCGGGACAGAGGTTTGGACTCATTCCTGATTTACCCTGCGACTCCAAAGACCAGAGAGGGCAGCAACTACAGGGCTATCACCTCCGCTGAAGCTGCTGGGGACTATGTGAGGTCCTTTGTCCCAGCATATTGTTGGTAACTGTACAGAAATGTTTATGGTTTTTGAATTAAAAAAAATAAAAATAAAAACTTGATCACAAAAAAATAAGGTATGGTTGTTTTTTGACATTTTAATGCAGAAATTTTAGATATTTTACCTTTAAAATGTGACTTTAAGTAAATGTAACCAGTAACTAAAGCTGCCAAATAAATAAAATGGACTTAGTCAAGTCATATCAAGTCAAGTCAATTTTATTTATATGTCAAATATTACAGATTGAAATTTGCCTCAAGGGGCTTTCCAGTCTGTGCACCCTCTGTCCTTAGACCTTGGTTCAGAAAAGGAAATCCTCTTCAAAAAGTACCCTTTAACAGGGAAAAAATAGAAACTTCAGGAAGACTAACTGAGTAGTGATCCCTCTCCCTTGACAGACTGACATGTAAAAGATGTCATGTGTGAGGAATAGAAGAATCGGAATGGAAATGGAGTAGAAGTGAAATTAAATTATCTCAAAAATATAACTTAAGTCTACTCAATAACAGACACAAGGTGAACAGACACCAGACCTCGAGCAGTTTAAGCTCCTTCTGCTCTGCTGGCCAACAGCTTGCCCCGTTCCTGTTCCTGCCATACACCTGGATGTGGGTGGTAAGGATTACAGAGATTCTTTGAGACAGATAGCTGGGCTCAGACCTTCTGGGATTCTATGATGCTGGGATGACCCCCTATCTGAGAGAGCAGTTTTTTATACTCTTTTAATCCTAAGGAGAGTCAATAAGCCAGCTTGTTTTCAGCCAAAGCCTGTCCAACATTTACATAGTGGCATTTAGTGTCAGAAATCTATCTATCAGTGAAAATAAAGTTACAGCCAAGAATAAGTACCACAGCCATACAGTATATGTTTAGTAGTTTTAATGCCAGCTTGTTTAAGCCTGCATTTTGTACAATAGGATACTGGTTCTGTTCGAATCTGCACCACCGGCGGACTGGGACCAAAAAAATCTACCGGGAAATTTCGCAGACCACCTGCACACCAGGCCCCCGGATGGTGTTGCTAAGCACTTGCAGTGTGTAACTATTATCAAACCAGCCCATTGGAAACAGTCCCGACTCTCCGGATTGCCACTCTGCCTCTGATCTGCACACATGTTGATTATAGGCTTCAAGTTTCTTTTACCAATGACATCTGTTTTTCTACTTAGACTCCTTCATTTAAACTCCTCCTACCCTCACCTATGGTCATGAAGGCTGGGTCATGACCGAAAGAACGGGGTCCAGGGTACAAGCGGCCGAAATGGGTTTCCTCAGGAGGGGGGCTGGCGTCTCCCTTAGAGATAGGGTGAGAAGCTCAGTCATCCGAGAGGAGCTCGAGTAGAGCTGCTCCTTCACGTCGAAAGGAGCCAGTTGAGGTGGTTCGGGCATCTGGTAAGGATGCCTCCTGGGCGCCCTAGGAGGTGTTCCAGGCACGTCCAGCTGGGAGGAGGCCTCGGGAAGACCCAGGACTAGGTGGAGGGATTATATCTCCAACCTGGCCTGGGAAAGCCTCGATCCCCAGTCAGCTGGTTGATGTGGCTCGAAAGGGAAGTTTGGGGTCCCCTACTGGAGCTGCTGCCCCCGCGACCCGATACCGGATAAGCGGATGAAGATGGATGGATGGATGGATCTGTTTTTCTTTTATTCTCTACTACTATTTCTCAGAGGAATCTTTGTCTATTACTTCCATTTTAATTTTCAGTCTAGCCAAACCATTGTACAGCATTTTGTTTGCAGTTCCACCCGTATCCGCTCAGCCCATGGTGGCTTTAAGACCTGGCGCTCTGCCCGGGGGCTTGGTTGGACCCTTGGATGTGTCAGCGAGCCGCAAACTGAGTGGGAGACGTGATGAGCTGATATCCCTCGAAAATGTCAGCTCATGGGAAAGAAAGAAAGGTTGATACAGAATGCTGAGTTTTTAACCAAACATGCACATAAGGTAAAGCCGTAGATTATAAGGAATATAATTTGTATCGCCAGAGAAATACAACAACTTGACTGATGCCGAGCGGGCAAGGCATCCAGGATGCAGGAGTCAAGACCAGCTTTGTGACATCCCACAAAATCGCACAAAAACAGTAAGCCGTTTTCTGAAGGGGAGTTTATTAAAGAGTGTTTGGTAGACGCTAATATGCCCAGAGAAAAAAGAGACATCTGAAATAATAAAATAATATTGAGCAGCACATTTTTTGTATTCCCAACTTGTATATATTCAAATATTTGTTATTTTTTCCTATTATTATTTCATGTATATTGTATGTATGTTTATTGTATCCTAATATTTCATCTATATTTACAGTATATTCTGTGATGTGTGACTGATATTCTGCTGCTGTAACACTGTCAATAAATATCCATCTATCTATCTATCTATCTATCTATCTATCTATCTATCTATCTATCTATCTATCTATCTATCTATCTATCTATCTATCTATCTATCTATCTATCTATACATCTAAGTAGCTCATGCAGGCTACCTACACTCTAAGAAATATCTGTAATTTAACAGTTGTATGACTGTAAATTTTAACAGAAATTGTCCCTTGTACGTGATTCACAGGAATATTTCTGTTAATTAACAATATAACAGCAAGTGTTATGTTTTTTTTTACCATTGACACAGTTATTTCACTGAAAAATTCTGTTTTTTAATTCGGGTAGAAAATCCAAGTAATGAGCTGCTGGTACTCTTTCTGTTATTTTACAGATTTATTTTTTAGAGTGTAGGTGTGTAGACTCTAGCTGTGAACATAACTCATTTATGGAGTCAAAACACATGATTTTGGCCTTGATTTCCATTATAACTGTACTTTATGTTGGTGAAGAACAGAAGGATGGCCGTCAGAACTAACAATGTATGGTACTTTCACTTTCAGTTGATTGTTTTATAACAAAAATTGCACATTATACCTTTCTAAGGGTCATAAATGCTGTTATTACATGTGTATACATTTGTATTTATGTATATACATTTGTATAGATTTTTCTTTTATTAAAAACAAAACAGTTTGGGATTTATGACCTCTTGTCCTATTTTCACTACATGGGAGAGATCCCCGCCCCGTTTTACAGGTTTTTTATGTAACTGAGTTACTTTTACATAAAGTTCATTTTAAATGAACTACTTATTACTTTTACTGAGTAATTTTTCAGATAGGTATTATTCCTTGCACTTGAGTAAAATTTTAGCAAAGTATTGGTACCTTTACTTGAGTAAAATATTTATATATGTATACATGTGCACTTAATTATAGGCACTGGATAAATGCCAGGATTGGTGATAAAGTTGAGGCTAGACAAGTTGGGGGCGTCCAAGAGATGTCATGTTAAGAAATCAGACAAGAGGGCTGAACTGAAACTATGCCGTGAAAGATAAGACAAACAAATCTGATAAGTGCCAAATGTAGATAGAATTCCCAAAGTTACGGTCAGAGAAATGATGATGAACAGGAACTAGCTTACTGTAATTGCTGTCTTCCTTCTGTCTTGGCACAGAACGGGCATACCCAGGACTTACAGTAAAAGCTCCGAATGAGTTTCCGTGTGTGTCAGGCGTGTGATCAGTAATGGGCCTGGGGGGCATTGGCCCGCCCACTTTACTCTCTGGCCCGTCCAGGCAAGTTTGATCAAAATACGTTTTGTTATGAAAAATATTGTATGTACTGTACGTTAAAAAAAAGAAGAAGAAATACTAACAGAACTATTTGTGTGTTAAATGTGTCTTCTCTTCTGATTAAAACAAAACTGTTTGAACCATAGAATAAGGATCAAATTATTAGGAAGGCTTCGGAACGTAGCTGGTTGCTATGGTAACAACAGGCCGACTCTCCGGGCTATGTCACTATGTCCTGCAGTATGTAAACACCTTCTCTGCTGTTTGGGTTCATGTGTAGTTGCTACTTTGTGAAATAAAATGATTAATTTTCTAACATGTGCAGAGCCAATGCTGCTGGTTCTGCCGGTGCCAATATATTTTAGCCTGAGTAGGTTAAAATCAAGGTTTTTGTCTATATTGTTGTGTACAAACTTTTTAGACTGAGCTTTGTTGGTTGAGCATGTTGTAATGCCGTGTATGTTGGAAGGTAAAATTGTTGCTGTTATTTTCAGTTTGTCCTTTTTGCTAATTCTACGTCTTTTTGAAAATGGCCCACTCCTGTACTGGCCTGCCCAAAATACTATTTCTGCCTACGCCGTGTGTGTGTGTGTGTGTGTGTGTGTGTGTGTGTGTGTGTGTGTGTGTGTGTAGAGTGTATCAAAGTAAGTTGGACAAAACAAGAAAACAGAGTTGTTTATCTCTTAAGTGAACCCACAGCACAGTGGATAAGGCTAAAAACATCACCTGATGACCATGGCTCTGAATTACCTGATGAGCTTAAAGTCTTACATGCAAATGCCTGTGTGTGTGTGTGTGTGTGTGTGTGTGTGTGTGTGTGGGTGTGTGTGTGTGTGTGTGTGTGTGCGTGTGTGATGCACTTAACGTGACCATATGTGCATGCTGAAGGAGAGAGGGGGAAGAACCCCCCCCCCAATCCGTCTTATCTTTTCAGCTCCTTATGATCACAAGCCTCGGTAGGTAGTCAGTACGCTCAACAGGTTGCAGGTGGCGGCGGTGTCCCTGCACTGTTTGACTACAACGTTCTGAGGACAGAGCATCAAAATAACTGAAGAAATTCAAGTAAACTGGCACGTGGAAGATGGACTGCCAACAACAGGACATTGTTGAAGAATCCTAGAAGACCTTATCTAACCAAATCCTTCCTGATGGATATAAACTTTGGCTTTCACTTTTTCTCCTGACTATATTTTCTTCAGAGACAGAGATTTTTTTAAGGTTTTCTTGAATCACCTTTGAATGCAATAATGGGCTGCTCTCCATCCAAAGGAAAGTTATTTTCAAAGCCAGAAGCTCTTGGACATCCAAAGGCTCAGCAAGCTGAGGCACCACAAGACAGTGTTGATTCTAGACCTGAAGAGGAGAAGAGCAAATGTTTCGAGACCAACGAGGAAGAAAATGAACTTCCTCTACCCATTGAAGAAGAACACCCTACGAAAGAGACTACGTGGTCTAAATCGGCACCTGATACAGGTGCCCAAAACACAGATGACGTTAAAGAAACAGACATAAATGTGATGCCCCAAGAAAACGATGAGGTCATGCAAAGAGACAAGATTAAAAAGATGGAGAAAAGAAAGAAAAATAAAGGCAAGGGAAAGTCCAACAAAAAGAAAAGAAAAGCCTCTATTTTACAGACAAAGGTAGACTTCCCACCACAGATGGTGAGGGCTCACCATGCAGCCTATGCCTTTTTGAACCCGAACATCTCCAAATATGAGACCCTGTTGGGCCTGTTGGACCAGGCTGCCCAGACCCAGCTGTCCCTCCAGCCCACAATGTCTGCTTTGGTGTTTCGCTTCGAGGAAATCAACCAGGCCCTAGAGGAGATGGCTGAGGAGGGGAGCACATGTTGAAGGAGCATGAGGACTACATGGCCTTGCCTTCTGGAATGATAGGCCCAGCTGTAATGTCAGCTAAACCTAGGACTGATGCATCCAACCCCCCTTATCCACCTCCAGATATGTTACAACAACTGCTCCAGCATTCAACAGAGAAAATGAGGCATGTGGGGGGCTCGGTCCAGGCACTGAGTGACACCACGCTTAAGGAGGGAGTGGAGTACTTTTCTTCCCTCTCTAAACTAATGTTTGAGAAGTTGCAGGCCAAGAAGGCAGCAGAGCAGAGGTTGGCTCTAGTGCTGTCACGGGTGGAGGAGGCTGCCCTAAGGAAGTCTAACCCAGAGGATTTGGCACTGCACAGCGAAGACAGCGGTTTTGGGGGAGAAAATGAGAGTCTGACAGGGTCTGAGAGGCACCGCCGCCACCGTGGGAGTGCTGGCTCTGGAAGTTGTGGATCTGGAATCAACATTCGTGGTGCATTAGATACTCCGGCCAGCAGTGTACCCAACCTGGTAGGCTGTAATGAAGACGAAGAAGAGGAGGACGAGGAGGATGATGAAGAGGAGGAGGAGGATGATGAAGGTGATGGGCCTGAAAGAAAGAGGTCAAACTCTGCCCCACCAGATCCCAGTCAAGCTTTTCTTTTCATGTGTGCAAATAACATGCAGGATTGGCAGCCTACGGTCAAACGACCCTGACTGCTGTCACTGCAACCAAACCTGAGCACTCTTCATCCACTAGGTGTGTGAACATTGTAACAGACCTACAAAAGGGCCAGAGGAACTTGGATCAACAAATGAGAAAGACATCTGAAATCCAAGGAAATAAAGAGTTAGCAGGGCCTCATTATAACCTGTATAGAGCTGGACTAAGGAGGCATTCAGTAAGTGGATCAGCAGGTGCACAAAAGGGCCCCTTCAGAACAAATCAATCACCTGATTCCTTACCAATGTTGGCACCCCAACCACCCAAGCACCACTCTGTCAGAAGGCTGATAAATACGTTTAGCCAAGGGGTTGATGGTCGACCAGGACAAAGCCTTGATAATGTTCCAGCTCA
The DNA here is from genome assembly GCA_013375575.1 of Percina caprodes. Taxonomy (NCBI): domain Eukaryota; kingdom Metazoa; phylum Chordata; class Actinopteri; order Perciformes; family Percidae; genus Percina; species Percina caprodes. The sequence continues at coordinate 3,316,631 of JABXJD010000052.1, forward strand.
TATCAGAAGGCCCAGGAAAAGTAGGATCCTTCAATTATCTGACACAGTATATAGTAATGAGGGGGGTTTAGTCATCAATGGCAACAATAACAACAACGGTTGGCCTGAGGGCAGGGATGACCTGGATGTAGATAACCTACCACCTCCACCCCCCGAGGTTCTGATGGACAATTCCTTCCAGAGTACTGAGCGCATACCAGGAAATAAAGAAGGGTCAAAGGAAGATTCTATTGTGAGTCTCCCAATAATAAACCAAAAGAACGGAGTCTCCCAGCGCCTTAAGGCTTCTGTGCCCAATATGGAAGTGCTGCCAAACCGGACCAGCGCAAAGCCGAGCTCAATCAGTATCTTGTCTGCCCATCCTGTTAGGCCAGATGCTGTTATGGGGACACAAGATGCAGAGCAGCGAACAGAAACTGATCTGGATCCAGAACTGGAGAAGGTTAACTTGCTCTACCAACAGGCACGTAAGATGATTCACATGCGCAATGCAGGAGAATCTCCTGACAAGACAGAGAGTACAGAATTAAGCAGCAGAGGGCCACCCCCTCAAGCCAGAATGGGCCAGAGATGTGGAACCAATGAATTATATGAGGGTGAGATGTCCCCTTACAGCCTGCCGGTGACAGCACCGCCTGTCTCTAGAGTCCGCTTACCGCCATCTTGTCCGTCTGTGTGCCACAAATTTCCAAGCCCTCCTGCATTCCGACCTCAGTCCACCTCTAGACCCTCATCTCGCCCAAGTTCTCCAAGACAGGTAACACGTGCCACAGATAACTGCACTGAAGAGATCATTCCATCTGTGTCCTTTCACGATGCCCGCTCAGTCTTCTGTAGAAAGGACTCTCAGACCTGCATAGCCACTGGTAGTTCTGCACTTCCAAAATTATGGGGAGAGGCCTGGGCAGACTCTCCATGAGAGGGATCGACAACGCTACCCGCCGCACCCAATCAGAACAGAGGCCTAGTGTGACTTCCTATTCAGAGTTTTCCAAAGATGGCTGTTCAGCCTAAACCCAGGCCAAGGGGAACCAGCCTGTAAACACAACATATAGGTAAGTAATATCACAAAATTTAGACTAACCTTGTTCGTCTTTGCAGCTGCTTTATTGCTAATAAAATAAAGGACTTGACGGGGTACTTACCAATACCATAATTACATTTTATTTTATTTGAGTTTTCAGGCAACTATTGAACACTATTAAAATCTGATGTACATTATTACCTACCATCCCTATTAGTGTATTATTAGTGTACTCAATTAGGTTAATTTGAACTTTGATGGTTGTTTACAGTGAGTCAGGAGCCATCTGTGAGGATTCAATCAACTGCCTTTCTTACCGTTTAAGTGAAGGACATCAGTACTTCTGACCATTTGCCAGTAGACACAAAACAGATCTGGTACCACACTATTGGTTTTGGGGGGCTTTTTTTATTAGATAGTAGAACAGACAGATAGGTAATGGGGGAGAGAGACGGGGCATCGCGAAGCAAAGGGCCACAGGTCGGACTTGAACCAGGACCACTGCAAATGACTCAGCCCACATGAGGCGCACACTCTACTGGGCTAGCCACATGTGGGGACACCATGGAATTAAATATAAACAGGTAGTTTTGCATTTTGCACCACTGACTCATGGTTATTACACAGCAACTAAGAGAAGCATTTCCAGGTAATCTCCACACCTTTGTTATTGTAATAGTACAGTGTAAATAAATAGAAACAGGCAGTTTTGCATTTTGCACTACTCGTTCATGGTTGTTATATAAAATACCAGACGTGTTTACAGGTAAGAAGTCACAAGATTAATCATATCATTTGTAAAGTATTACCTTGAAACAAAAGGGAAATATTTGGAACATAAAGGGTGGATGAATTTCAGCATTATAATATGGTAATTACCAATTTTAAATCCAAGAAGTTTTATCTAATTTGGAAGGTATTACGCTGATATTAGCTTAAAATACTGTGAAAACATCAACATACAATACCCCATTATTATCATGTTATTACAATATTATTATAACTATATTACTACTACGCAGAAATACATATGGTTATCATTTAACACATTCCTAGTTATTATCTTGGTAATTGCATGTTATTACATCTGTTACCTTCTTATCACCTTATTACCCCAGTATTACATCTTATTACTGTGATGTATTACCCAGTTATTGCTTGGTTAATTACAAGTTATTACCTATATATTACCTCTTTATTATTACACTGTTACCCCACTATTACCATCTAAGTGCTACCGTATTCTGTCAATTAGCTGCACACAATGTTAGTAATTGCAATTTTTATCATTAAGGTACACTTTCAACTAAGGTATTATAACTTAAACTGATACTACAGTTACATTGTATTGCACTTCCATGACACTGGAGCAGGAACTGTGAGAGACAAATTTAAAAGAGAATTGTCAAAATCAATACAGAAAAGACCAAGATATCACAACTAGTCCATAGTATGGGTCAAGTATGGGTCCAAAAACAATGGATGCTACACTTCATCAGGCACTCCCTGGCCCAGCCCTGCAAAGTGGAGATAGTTCAGGAGTCTGCTATATCTTAAAATTTAAAATCTATGATTTATATCTCTGTGGATCTTTCTTTTGAAGAGATTAACAGTAGACATTTAGTCACTCTGCTTCTATCACAACGCCCGCAGTAAAGGTTTCTTCAAACATTTTATCTCTAAGTTATTCTACAGTCCCAGTGCCCAGTTATATGTTACCAGCTCACCTCCCCCCTCTGGAGAAACCACTTGGCCTAATTCAGATTGGATTAGCCCTCCCACCCCACTCTCCACCTATGCGGTCAATTGAGCTCCTTGGAGCTCCACATAATCCACTCATGCACTAAAACTCCTTTGCCCCTCCTTTCCTGCTCTCCTATAGGCCGGGGAGCCCTCTGATAACAGGAGACGATGCCCAGTTGGATCCAAGTGCTGCTGTGACCACAGCCTAGAGCCCAGCTGGGATTGGGCTGCGTTGCTAAAGTAAAAGGTGGAAAGGGAATGAATAAAAGGATTATGGATTAGCAGGATTCGGAGGTTAAGAACCTTTCTCTTTTTTTTTGTCTGTCCTTTCATGGTGAAAGAGGTTTGTATCTGAGAGTGGGTGATACATTCATAATATTAATTCAAGTGGTTGGTAAGGACCTGAACATTTCTCTTAGATTGACTTCTGAAAGGTCTGTCAGAATTTGTCTATATCAGTTTTTAGAAGGTCATATGTAATCTTGATATACTGTACATCTTGACTATAAATTTTGTTTGACATTAAAGATAAATGTACATATTTTGTCATGGCAACCACTGTCACCCCCACATGTCTTTTCAGATCACTGTTGAACCTCAGAGCTGGAAGGAAAAGATTCTAATTTACTAATTTACTCTAATTTACATAATAATCCGACTCAAGTGTTTTTGTATGTATTCTATTTTGTGTTTGGATGGTTTGTACTAGTTTCCCATCAGTGTCAACCATGTTTTCTACCTCAACTGTGTCCCAATAAAAAACATTAAAAACGTGTCTTATGTCATTTCTTTAAAATGCTGTTAATGAAAATATTCAGGGGCTGTTATTCCCTCCCAGTGTGTCATAATGACCATGGTAAGCAATATCTAGCCAGAATAGTACAAAATATAAGAAAAACACACCTTATTGTCTGTAGTGTTCAACTTACTCTACGTTTACTGAACTTAACATGTAATTACATTATATATATATATATATATATATATATGGGTAGGGAGTTCCAGAGAGAGGGGGTTGTGATAGTGAAAGCTCTGTCCCCCCAGGTGGTAAAGGGTTAGGGGGTTAATTTCTGTTGTGATTTGACACTATAAATAAAATTGAATTGAATTATCTTACAGCTTCCAGCCACTATGTACAGTGGTGCTCAAATATTAGAATATGTTTGGAATTTATTTATATGAGGTAAAATGGACACCATTTCTTTGTGAATGAATAACGATTGTAAATAAATAAATGGAGGTCATGACATACCCTATGTTAAATAGAGGCAGGCAGATTTTAGGCCAGTTATTCTGATTATTCTGATAGTGTTGGCCTTTAGAATTAAAATAGCCCCACATCATCACATACTCTTCACCATGCTTAGAGATAGGCATGGGATACTCTATAAAATCATCTCTCAATGCAAATCAAACCAGGTATTAGTCTAATTGAAATAAACCATGCCTATCTCTAAGCATGGTGAAGAGTATGTGATGATGTGGGCTATTTTAATTTAAAGGCCAAGGGAACTTATCAGGATGCATAATATCCTGAATCCAGGAAATAACTGGCCTTTAATAATAAAAACCTGCCTGCCTCTATGGGAATTTAACATAGGGGTATGTATACTTATGACCCCTGTATTTTAAATAAGAACATTTATTTATTTACAATACGTTATTCATTCACAAAGAAAATTGTGTCCTTAAAGGTTGGATTTTACCTCATTTTTAATTTAGGTATTAAAATAAATTTCCAAAACATGATTTTATTCCTCTTTTTAGTCAACTTAAGCATGTGTATGTAAACTTTTGAGCACCACTGTATCATTATGATGACATAACTTATAGAAATTTGCATCCATTCTAGGCTTTGAAGTGGCTCATTACATGGTTCTGTTAACAAAAGTTTTAGTAGGATATTTGAGTTCAATTAGGCGGAAAATTAAAGACTATCACATAACCCCACATCATATAGTATATTAACATTGATGGGGATTCAATAGCTTGGATTGACTTGAACATTGTTATGGATTTTAGTGTAGCAATGCTGCCATCTATTGTTCTGGATTTTTATCATCATCATGAATCATCTATTTAAATACTTGTTGGTGAGCTTTCAGTTAATTTAACTGACTAATTTTATCTTTGCTTTCATTATTTTTAGTTATTTAACAAGACATTATCATTATCATGGGTTTCCTTTCCTAGTTATTTGTCAATATTCAATATTACCCAAAATTAACACTGTGGACCCTTAGGAACAATCCTAAAAGAATAAGATAAAATAAGAATCTTTATTTATTTGTCATTGGGTATACAATGAAATTTCAGTGCTTCTTTGGCCAGTGCATAATAATAAATATAAATGAAAACAAATAACAATAAAAACAATAAAAGTAGAGAAGCAAGCAATATATACAACATTTACATTTCATAGCGCATATGTGCTCAGTCTCAATATGTGATTAGGCTGTGCGATGAAAAGCACAGAGATTTATTCCAACTCAGGGTGATAACACATATCCAGTGTGTCACCTGGGTAATATTGGTTCATTCTGGTGTTGGATGTTAAAATGAAAGGTTTAAATGTCTAATTAAAGCTATATTTGACATTTTTTTCAGGTTAATTAAAGCCATATTTTTACTGGTTTTCAGGCTACTCTAAAAAGGAATACTCCTGTTAAGCCAGAGTCATTCCACATCTGAATGAGATAACACAAATTCAGTGTGTCACTCGGGTAATATCGGACCATTCTGATGTAGGATTTTAAAATTAAAGGCTTAAATCTCCAATTAAAGCATATTTGAAATTCTTTTCATGCTGTTAAAGCCATATATTAACTCTTTTTCAGGCTACTCTAAATAGGAATCCTGTTAAGCCAGAGTCATTCCACCTCAGAGTGAGACAACACATATCCAGTGTGTCACTCGGGTAATATCGGACCATTCTGATATAGGATTTTAAAATTAAAGGCTAAAATGTCTAATTGAAGCTATATTTGGAATCTGGTCCCTGGCCATTTTAAGATGAAGACAGTGAAACAGTCTCCATTTGCTCCTGTAATAACTTCATCTTGATGACTGACTGGATGGCTTGGGGAATAATTAATGCTTCAGAGCCTTGTGTGGACTTTATCAACTTGCTTGCTAACATGCAACATACAATGGGACTTATCACACCAAACTTTTGGCCTGTATTGTATATTTGATGCACAATCATAACATAACATATCATGTATGGCTCATACTTCTTGTCTACTTTGTTGGTCTGTGGGGAGACATACAAAACTGGAATAACATATATCAAGGACATTATTTAAGTTGGCATGAAGGCTATAAGGCTGTGCTACAAAACATATTCAACATCAAATAAGCTTTCATGGGGGTAGGGTTATTATAATTTTTGCATTTCAAGCACTTCAAAGGACTAATCTAGTAACAGAATAGCTCTTCAAATGTGACCATGCTAATTACAGGCGGAATATGATTATGTTCATTATATTAATAGTAATTGGGGTGTAGCGTGGCCAAAGCGTCAAAGAAGGCTTCAAGGCTTAAAGCACGTGCTTACATCCAGCACGCATGCATTACATGAGCCAGTCTCATGGCAGTTGGTCACGTTATTTAATCTATTGATTCATGTACAGGTCACGTTAATGTTGTTATTTTTGTGCATCGATTAAAAATTTTGAAGTAATGTATTTCAATAGGAAGCATATTTCGGGATCACCCAACGATCACGGTAGCTAGTAGTATTGAAAAGACGAAAATCCGGGCATGGAATCGGGGATCGTGTCTTGCGTGTTGTAGTTTCTTTCCTCGTTATTCTCTTCCTAACCACAACAATCCTGTTGTTGTCTGCGTGTCCCGTGTGTGACGGTTCATAAATTTCACTTTATGAATTTTTTTCAAAAATGTAATATGAGTTCCCCCAGCCTTTGAGAAAATGAAAGCTCAGATGGGCTGATCTGGAATCTAAGCTCCTTATGACCTCATAAGGGGCAAGATTCCAGATCACCCCATCTGAGCTTTCATAACCTCTCCTTTACAGTAGGGGAGTGACTTGAGATAGAGTGTTAGGGGACCACTAAGGTCTATATAAAAGAGACTTCAGATACAGTATTAGGGACTACTAAGGTCTATATAAAAGAGACTTCAGTTTCAGTATTAGGGACCACTAAGGTCTACATAAAAGAGACTTTAGATACAGTATTAGGGGACCACTAAGGTCTATATAAAAGAGACTTCAGATACAGTATTAGGGGACCGCTAAGGTCTATATAAAGAGACTTCAGATACAGTATTAGGGACCACTAAGGTCTATATAAAAGAGACTTCAGATACAGTATTAGGGGACTGCTAAGGTCTATATAAAAGAGACTTCAGATACAGTATTAGGGACCACTAAGGTCTATATAAAAGAGACTTCAGATACAGTATTAGGGGACCGCTAAGGTCTATATAAAAGAGACTTCAGATACAGTATTAGGGACCACTAAGGTCTATATAAAGAGACTTCAGATACAGTATTAGGGGACCACTAAGGTCTATATAAAAGAGACTTCAGATACAGTATTAGGGACCACTAAGGTCTAAATAAGAGACTTCAGATACAGTATTAGGGGACCGCTAAGGTCTATATAAAAGAGACTTCAGATACAGTATTAGGGACCACTAAGGTCTATATAAAAGAGACTTCAGATACAGTATTAGGGACCACTAAGGTCTATATAAAAGAGACTTTAGATACAGTATTAGGGGACCACTAAGGTCTATATAAAAGAGACTTCAGATACAGTATTAGGGACCACTAAGGTCTATATAAAAGAGACTTCAGATACAGTATTAGGGGACCACTAAGGTCTATATAAAAGAGACTTCAGATACAGTATTAGGGGACCACTAAGGTCTATATAAAAGAGACTTCAGATACAGTATTAGGGATCACTAAGGTCTATATAAAAGAGACTTCAGATACAGTATTAGGGGACCACTAAGGTCTATATAAAAGAGACTTCAGATTCAGTATTAGGGACCACTAAGGTCTACATAAAAGAGACTTCAGATACAGTATTAGGGACCACTAAGGTCTATATAAAAGAGACTTCAGATACAGTATTAGGGACCACTAAGGTCTATATAAAAGAGACTTCAGATACAGTTTAGGGACCACTAAGGTCTATATAAAAGAGACTTCAGATACAGTATTAGGGGACCACTAAGGTCTATATAAAAGAGACTTCAGATACAGTATTAGGGACCACTAAGGTCTATATAAAGAGACTTCAGATACAGTATTAGGGGACCACTAAGGTCTATATAAAGAGACTTCAGATACAGTATTAGGGGACCACTAAGGTCTATATAAAGAGACTTCAGATACAGTATTAGGGGACCACTAAGGTCTATATAAAAGAGACTTCAGATACAGTATTAGGGACCACTAAGGTCTATATAAAAGAGACTTCAGATACAGTATTAGGGACCACTAAGGTCTATATAAAAGCATCCAAAGAGCACCATGTCATGGGACCTTTAACAAACCAAACTGAAACTAAACATTGGTTGTGTGTGAAATTAATACCATATGAAATATTAGAGCAATGTGTAAAATAAATATGGACAAATGAATGTACATAAGCATAGGGCCCACTAGTGAATGCATCACCTACTTTAACACAGTAATTGTTTCAACCCCCACATTGCGGGTATGCTGGCATGATTCAGCTGATATACTGTTATTGCAGCCCGACTTTTGCCTGTACTGATTAATTAAGATTATAGTTGAATAAACTTTACAAATGATGGGCTTGACATTTTTAAATGACCTTTATGCAAATAAGGAGGGTCCAGTTTGACTTGCCATCTATCTAAAACTCACAAAAATCTTATTAACTGTCTCGAGGACAAAATGCAGCAGCTGCATAGCTTATTTATTTTATAAATGATTTCAGAAACACATTTGGGGACTAAATGACAGATTTGTTATAGTAACTGGGCTCCTCCATTCTGTCCATAACACTGCTTCACATGTATAGCCCAAATATTGATGATGAAGCTTTCCTCTGTAAAATCTTTAATATGCTACTTGACCTTTCTAACACAAACGTGATTGTTACAGGGGACCACATGTAATCCTTGACTGGCACCTAGAAAGGGCATCACACAAAACATGCAGCCCCCCCCCCCAATTCATCCGCGATCTTGATAAACGTCACCTCCACCAATTTAGTTGACATTTGGAGGAAACAGCATCCCACAGACAGAGAATCCTCCTTCTTTTCCTCCTTGTATCTATTATTATTTATTAAACCTAAAACTCATACCTAATGTAATAAATACCAAATTTCATAACATTTTGATCTCAAGTCAAGCTCCAACCTTAAATTTTTTACCGCAAATATTCTCTTTGCCTAAATATGAGTAAAACATGATTTCTTTCTACTGCAACTAAAAGTGTCATATTTTAAATTTCTAACCACATACATTGTTAGCCCATAAGCTCAGAGGGCAGCGAGCAAGAAAGGCCATACATGACATAAAATCTGGGTGGGGGGGGTCACTTTAACTGACCCAAAGTTAATATATAAATGCTTTAAGGAGTATTGTATATCTGTAGCTGTATGCATCCAATATGAATATGAAAGCATGGTTGACATACTAAAATCTGACAGCGGCTTTTGGAAAGCCCTAGATTCAGATCATGGATGGCATTAGGTCGCTGCATAAAGAGTCTGGGGCCAGATGGTTTTGGAATTGTATTTTATAAGAAGTTTGCAGGCCAAGTAGTTTTGCATTGCCAGACCTTCCTCCACAGCGCTGCAGAGGAAGGAGCCCGGTTCACATAGTCCTCAGCCTCCCCGGCAGAGGTGAAGCTCCAGCCATCTCAAAATTAACAAAGTTAATTGAATTTGAACTTGAATTTAGTGATGCCAATTAAAAGAAGTCAGCAAGCCATGGTTGTTGTGACCGCTCAGCGCTTTCAATTGTGGGATACAATGCATAACTATTTTCTCTGAATTAATACGTATTATATCATTTATAGTGTGTTGTAGTTTTTGTATACTGTATATTTTGCTTTGTTTGCATACTGTATACAACATGCTACGTTTTGGCTGAATCACTTCGTACTGATAGTATAGTATGCAGTTTCAATAACGGCCATTATGTTGCGCCTATTTATTTTGAAAGAGCAACAGCCAATGAGGAAACTCCAATTCAACCGATCAATGGCGTAACTTCATCACTCAGCAACTTTATTGCTCAGGGTCAGGGTTTGGTGTTCATAGGGCTGGCTCCTGCTGCTGTGCCCAGCAGAAAATAAAAGACAGCATTTTGAAAGGGTAATTTAAACAAGGCCTCGCTTTGATAGGCGCTGAGTGTGCCTTCATTTACATAATGCTAAAAAAAGACATCTCAAGCAGAGAGGGAATATGTTGCTGAGCTATCAAAGGACTGGTAGCCCAGGAGAAAATCACCACCGTAGGGCCCCTATTAATCTAAAGTTGGACTCATGTTTCTTTTTTTCCACTCTCAAACCTTTTCTCTTTACAATATATTACAACAGTTCTAAATCAAGGAGATAATAAACATAGAGAGCAAAAATCATACCAAAACTTCTAATTTCTGTTACATCAATATATATATATATATATTATGAAATTATATTGATATTGTGAGACTAGGTATCATCTTAGATGACATAAGTGTATAATAATAATAATATATACTTCATTAATCCCGCAAGGAGAAATTACAGTTTACACTCTTTACACTTGTTATAACACACAGGCCTGAATTCCACCAGCTACACAGGTTTTATCACAGCTACTTGAAATGACTGCGGTACATAAGTTATTAATAAAGACCATGATCATATCTAGTAATGGAGTGTTAACCATGGGTAATGCTTCTTTAATTAGCCTCATGGTCGGGGTCTAAGAGACAGACGGCTTAGCTGAAGAGACCTTCAATGTTAATTGTTGGAGGTCTATAGGATGAAAGCAAGTATATGTCAGGTCTTGTCGTCCTTTCTAGGTCCTACGTTCAAAGGTGAACCGTTAGAAGGGTAAAAGGTGATGCATTTTATCTCTTATTGTTCTAATTTTATCATTAAAGAAGCTCATAAAGTGGTCCCTACTCAGAGCTCTAGGAATAAATGGCTCAATAGAGCTGGGACTGTCTATCCCAGCTCTATGGAGTCTTCCTCTAGGTTTTCAGACTGTCTTGAAAATCTAAACTACATTGTTCCAGTTTGGTGGAACGCCGTTTACTTTCAATTTTCGCAAAGTTTGTTTTAATTGGGTAGTTTGGGAGTTATACCAAGGTGCTAGTTTTGCTTCATCATCTTCTTTTTAAGAGGAGCAACAGAGTCTAAAGTCGTCCGTAGCGCAGGTCGTAGCAACGCTACAAAATTATCAATTTGGGAGGGACTAAAGTTAACGTAGTAGTCCTCTATTATACATGGGCACGGCATTGAATCAAATGGTGTCTTCCTTGAATTTATCTATAGCACTGTCAGACATCTAGTATAGAAGCTTTTATTTAATTTAGTATAGTCGGATAGTAAGAATTCAAAAGTTATTAGAGAATGGTCTGATAATAAAGGATTCTGCAGAAATACTATTAAATCTTCAATGTTGATGCCATATGTCAGCACAAGGTCGGGGTGTGGTTAAAAGTGAGTGAGCGGCCTTGTGCACTCTGGACTACAACCAACTG